>VTFQ01000019.1:38464512-38652012 GCA_036281575.1 Ancherythroculter nigrocauda
AAGCGTTCAGACTTCATGGGTGTGAGAGAAAATAGAGCTGCGGATGAATATGATCCCGCTCACCTTTCCTCTGGTATTCCGAGCGGATGTGACGCAGCAGCAGGAGTGTGACCCGAGGAACCTCAAACATGCGTCAATCCCGAAAAAAACAAACTCCACCAAATATCGGATTATTATCTTAAACCCTAATTCACACTCCAAAAACTATCCATGTTATAAATTAAGGATATAATAAGTCAGATAACCCAGCAGGTAAGCGGCGGAGAGCCGTTTAATCTACTCTTTTACTCGTTTAACTCAAAAGTGTTAGCAGTGTTAGCCAGCGCGCGCTCTTAAACTATAATTTACGCTAAAACTCAAGACTTCTCAATAAATCATATGTATTTAGACGTTTAAATGTGTGTTTGAAGACTTTGACGTCTTATTTAATGATGTGTTTAAGTCCAGTTTGGATGCGTGCGGTTTTGTGGTCACTTGTTGCTCCCAAAAAGTTAGTCAGACATTTTTTGGTGTTTGTTTATATTTCGTTAATGCTGTAAAACTCATCTATTTTGAATATTATCCAAAGGATTAAGAGCGTCGATGTATTTTTATATAATAAAGTGCATATTTTGACCGATTTAGGGGTTTTAAATGCCTCCTCTGTTTTGTTTATGCTGTTTTTGTTCGGTGTCATTCATTTATGGACCATAATATAATGAATAATTGTTGTATTTATGATAAAATAGGTTGTTTTATTAAAAATATAATAATTATAAATATTATGAATGTATATTAGCATGTGTATAACGTTAAGTCAGTGTGTGAAATTAATTTAGTATATGTTTGCTCTGATTATACTATTTGTTTTTTGAATGATTGTTTCATAACTATATGAATTATGTTATTAATCTCAATTATGAATCAAGTTTTCAGTTTAAATAAGGGAGCAGACTGATTGCTGCATGACAGCTTCCTTTTTTTTTTTTTTTTTATACATGTAAATTTGTTTCATGTCATGCTTCTAAAATAGGTTTTAATAAATGCATTTATTAATATTAATTAGCCATGGCAAGGCATTTTGTAAATGCATAGACAACCATAGAAGTGTTGTTTATGAAACACACTAAGCTAATTTTGCATTAGTATTAGTCATATTACTAAGTGACAGATGAATTTGGATTCAAACAATAAAAGATATGCGTAAAGAAAGCGTAAAATTTGGTAAGCTTTTTTCTAGCTAAATCTAAATTTGTTTCATGTCATGCTTTTAAAATAGGTTTTAATAAATGCATTTATTAATATTAATTAGCCATGGCAAGGCATTTTGTAAATGCATAGACAACCATAGAAGTGTTGTTTATGAAACACACTGTTAATTTTGCATTAGTATTAGTCATATTACTAAGTGATATAAAAGATAAAACAATAAAAGATATGGAAAGTGTAAAATTTGGTAAGCTTTTTCTAGCTAAATCTAAATTTGTTTCATGTCATGCTTCTAAAATAGGTTTTAATAAATGCATTTATTGCACATTCCCAAATTTCTATATATCCTAATTATTGTTAATATGTAATTCATTATTTCCAGGAGCTCATTGCTTCTACCTTCAATTAAACTGCTAACAGTGATTTTAAATTAAATTGCCTAAATTATTACATTATTAGCTAACTGCATTCTCTAAATTGTAATGTTGACATGCATTCTCTGTAAAGCTGCTTTGAAACGATATGCATCGTGAAAAGCGCTATACAAATAAATGTGAATTGAATTAATTAGCCATGACATGGCATTTTGTAAATGCATAAACAACCATAGAAGTGTTGTTTATGGAACAAACACTAAGTTAATATTGCTTATTGATAGATGAATTTGGGTTCAAACAGTAAAAGATATGGAAAGCGTAAAATTTGGTAACCTTTTTCTAACTATGCATAGTTGCATTTTATTATTTGCATTGTTTTTTGCCTTTTATCTGTGACCCACTGCTGAGCAGATAAATACTGCTATCACTGTAAATCTGTTTGTCTTTATCCAGGGACTCATGTGTTTGTCTTGTGGAGCCCTGTATAATCCAGCACCTCTCCATGGATTAAGCGCAGAGAAAAGCTGAATCGAATCATTCTGCTCGAGGAAGGTTCAACATGCCCCTTCCGTTCGGATTAAAACTCAAGAGAACCAGAAGATACACGGTGTCCAGCAAAAGCTGCCTGGTCACCCGCATACAGCTGCTCAACGGCGAGTATGTGGAGTTCACGCTTTCGGTGGAGAGCACGGGCCAGGAATGTCTGGAGGCAGTCGCGCAGAGACTCGAGTTACGCGAGGTAGGTTGCTGGACGTCCCCTGGCTACTACTTGGTTTAATCTGGTCGAAATCACCTTAACACACCATGGGCGTGTGTTTATTTTAGCTCGCTGGTGCCGTCTGGAGTCTAGGCTATTCTAGGACTGCAACCAAAATGCTGTCAAACACCCTAAATGCGTGTGTGCCAAGAATTCAGCCTGGACTAAGTGCACTTCATTTGTATGCAGTCTGAATGTTGCTGCAAAGTCAGATTATCATATCTAGATGTAGATCGCCAGATGTTGTATGAGAATCACCCAGTGCCAACACATGAGAGTATATACTGTGGCTTTTAGTAGCCTAAAGTTCACTAGAACAGTGATTTAATCAGCGGGAGCTAATTGTGTGCTTGCAGGATTTTAGAAGAGTGAGATTAAAGCAGAACTATGACAGTTGCATATTAGAATTGACAAAATATTATGTCCAGTTTAGCTTCAAGATTGTAGGTTATATGTATATCATGCAATGCATGAGGTAAAGCGTATATTTCGTTTCAGATTTTTCACCCATTTTGGTAACACTTCACAATAAGGTTGCATTTGTTAACAGTAGTTAAAGAATTAGTTCTCTTCAGAATTAAAATTTCTTGATCATTTACTCTCATCCATGTCATCCAAGATGTTCATGTCTTTCTTTCTTCAGTTGAAAAGAAATGAAGGTTTTTGAGGAAAACATTCCAGGATTTTTCTCCTTATAGTGGACTTCACTGGGGTTCAACAGGGTTGAAGGTCCAAATGTCAGTTTCAGTGCAGCTTCAAAGAGTTCTACATGATCCCAGACGAGGAATAAGAGTCTTATCTAGAGAAACCATCACTCATTTTCTAAAAAAAAATTAAAATTATATACTTTTTAACCACAAATGCTCATCTTGCACTGCTCTGTGATGCTCCACGCATGACGTAATCATGTTGGAAAGGTCACGTTCGTGACTGACGAACTCCATCTCATTTTCTCCTCCAACTTTAAAATCATACGATATCGTTGTTTTACCTTTTTTTGTAAAGGCCGTTTGACTTAGTCTTTGTATGTTCACTATGTAAACACTGGATCGGTACTTCCGTCTACGTCATGCATGACTAGGCATGTGACGGTATCAAATTTTCATGTTGCGATTAATTGCTGAAGCTTTTATCACGGTATACGGTATATCACAATATTGAAATAAGTTGAAAAAAGTGGTTTAAGAACTCTTTTTGTAATAACAAAAATAACTGAATGTTTAAATACAATAATACACACAAAAAAAACAAAATAAGGTCAAATTTTCAAACAGATTAAAGTGCAAAAGAATTAGGCTATAAAGAACAAGAGGAAACACTTTACAATAAGATCTCATTATTTAATGCATTAACTAAGATTGAGCAATAGCTACATTTGTTACAGGAAGTATTATTTTTTGTTAATGTTACTTAAGAAATACAACTGATCATTGTTAGTTTAATCTCAGGTCCATTAAATAAGTTCTTTTGATTTTAGTAATGTTATTAAACAGTAAGAAATTAACATTAACTAAGAATAATTAATGCTTTATAAGTATTTTTCATTGTCAGTTTGGTAATAATGAATTAACATGTTAACTAATGAAGCCGTATGTCTCAAAGTTTTACTGAACAATAACATATAATCACAACATTTCTAATCATTAGGGCATGTTGTAGTCCAGATTAAAAATATGTTTGAGGCATTTTAAAAACTTCACTAGCGCAGTTGTTTTGTTTATGGGGTTTCTGGGGTAACCGCTGCATTTCTGCTGTTCCATCAGCGCCCTCTGCTGTCAGAGAGTGAACGCGCACTTTCATTCAGCGTGTCTCCTTCACTCGTTCCGTCATGTGCTTCTCGTGCATGTTGGGCTTGTTTACATCTGAGCGCGTGTTCTTTTGACGCAGAATACAGCGGTGTTGTGCATTTTATACGGTTGATGGGGAAAGTATTTATAAATGCATTATAAAAAATTTAATAATTGATAATAAATTATTATTTACGGTATTTTGAAATGGCCACGATAACAATATTGTGCATATTCATTATCGCGATATCGCATTACCGAATATCGGCACAAGTCTACCGTGACCTTTCCAACATGATTACGTCATGTGTGGAGCATCACAGAGCAGTGCAAGACGAGCATTTGTGGTTAAAAAGTATATATATATATTTATTTTTATTATTATTATTATTATTATTTTTTTTTTTAGAAAATGAGCGATGGTTTCTCTAGATAAGACTCTTATTCCTCGTCTGGGATCATGTAGAGCTCTTTGAAGCTGCACTGAAACTGACATTTGGACCTTCAACCCGTTGAACCCCAGTGAAGTCCACTATATGGAGAAAAATCCTGGAATGTTTTCCTCAAAAACATTCATTTCTTTTCGACTGAAGAAAGAAAGACCTAAACATCTTAGATGACATGGAGGAGAGTAAATTATCAGGAAATTTTAATTCTGAAGTGAACTAATCCTTTAACTACATTAGTTAACATGAACTGATAATGAACAATACTTCTAAAGCATTCATTAATCTTTGTTAATGTTAATTTCAGCCTTTACTAATACATTATTAAAATCAAATGTTGCATCTGTTAATAGCTAACATGAACTAACAGCTGTATTTAACATTTTTTGTTTAAAGTAATTGCAAATATTGCATGCATGTAGTCTGACTAAATATGAGTCATAAAAACCGCATGCATTGCATAATGATTATATGAAGTAATGTGGAAAAAAATGTTTAAAATAGTTTTAAATTAAGTATAGCTTCATCACACTGCATGTCAATGCTTAAGGTGTGTGAGTGATTTAATCAGCTTGTTTGGATTTTGCAAATTTGAACTTAAAACAGAATAAATCAAAACAGCTTGTTTTAGCCTTTGAAGTTGACAGATGTCGTGTCCATTTTTTGTTCCACATCAAGATTTTGGGTTAAATGTATATGAATGCATAAGATGTGTAAAGTGTATGTTTTATGTGCTGTAACTGGTCACTCATTTTAATTACCATTCAACTATTTTATGGATCAATTATAGTGCTTTAATATGAATTTTTGAAAGTAGAAATACCACATGCATGTAGTTTAGGACTTAATATGAGTCATAAAAATGGCAGTAAAAGTTTTTGGAGCATAATTAATTGGAAAAATGGTAACACTTTAGTTTAGGGTCCAATTCTCACTATTAACTTGTTGCTTATTAGCGTGCATATTACTAGGATATTGGCTGTTTATTAGGACTTATAAAGCACACATTAATGCCGCAATTTGCATGATCATATTCTACATCCCATAATCCTACAATACCTAAACTTAACTATCTTACTAACTGTTAATAAGCAGTAATTAGGGGTTTATTGATGCAAAAGTCATAGTTAATAGTTAGTAATAGTTAATAGTGAAAATTGGATCTAATCTAAAGCATGATTGATAAATGTTTTAGCATATAAAGTTGACAAATAACAAGTCTTTTATTTATTTATTTTAAGATTTTAGTTTAAATGTATATGAAATCATAAAGTAGATGCTGTAGCTGGTCAGTTTTTCACTTGTTTTAGTCACACTTTTAGCTATTTCTGCAGATCATCATGACCATCATGCTTTGTAACGTGAATGTAGAAGTACAAATATTCCATGTATGTAGTATTTCAATTAGTCTGAGCTGAGGGGAATTTAAGGGAATTGCATAAATAGTTTCAGATGAAGTTTAGGATGTCACACCACAGGACAATGCGGTCAAATATCCATTTCCAAACCAATTTCTTGATTTTTTTAGGGGTTTTTTTTAGCTGCAAATCCTTTGCCAAAGTGTCATCTAAGTCAAAGCTTTGAGAGTCTTCACCTCCAGAAAAACTGTTTTGAAGTCAAGTGCATGAATGTTCACTGGCCTGTTGTTTCTCATGAGTAAAAGAACAATCGGTGAAATTCTGTTCATTCCCCAGATAACATATTTCAGCCTCTGGTACTACAACAAACAAAACCAGCAGAGATGGATTGATTTGGAGAAGCCGCTGAAGAAACAGCTTGACAAGTACGGACTGGAGCCGACCGTTTACTTTGGGGTGGTGTTCTACGTGTCGACTGTCACCCAGTTACAACAAGAGATAACCAGGTTAAGGACAAGAAAATTACTGAAAATGATCACGTTTGTGCTGTTACAGTGCTTTTACTCACTTCCTGTTTTTTCGTGCAGATATCAGTATTATCTCCAGCTGAAGAAGGACGTTCTGGAGGGGAAGATCCCATGCTCCATTGAGCAAGCAATCCATTTGGCCAGCTTGGCTGTGCAAGGTATTTTTTTCCTCTGATATGTTTGGCATTGCAGGTATTTGAATATACTGAGATATTTTAATTGATGCAGGTCTAATGTTGCGCTGCCCCCATTTTCAGATGATTTAGTTATCATAAATCTTTTGTGTGGGCCATTTGTAATATTAATATTCTCTTCGGTTGGAAGTACATTTAAAAATGAAACTCCATCATTTACTCAATGAAAATATACAGTGATTGTGGTGGAATTTGTCAAAAGTTTGGAATAATAATGATTTGTTAATGTTTATTATTAATAGTAGTTCAAGGAACAGCAGGAACAATAGAAACTTGTGAAAGTGATTTACTCTCCATTTTGATAAATTTAACATGACTTTGGTGAATTAAAATGATTCATTTCTTTTTATCTTACCTCAAACTTTTGAATGGTAGTGTGTCATGGTTTTCATAAAAATATGAATCAGCAAAAACTGGTTTCAACATTGATAATGATCAGAAATGATTCTTGAGCAGCAAATCATCATATTAGAATGATTTCTGAAGGATCATGTGACACATGAAGAGTGGAGTAATCATGCTGAATCACAGGAATAAATTACATTTTAAAATGTATTCACATGGAAAATAGTTATTTTGAAATCCATTTTATTTATTCCCAAATTCCATTTTTTCCATTTTAATTTTTCTGGATTCCGTTTTTTCAGTTTAGATTTTTTTTTTTTTTTTTGACTCCATTTTAATGGTTAAATTAAATTTTAGTAATCAAAAAGCATGTCTAATTAATTGAAATCATGAAACTTACACAGTCTAACAATTTATTAAAATTGCATCAAAATTTTAATTTTTTTAAATTGAAATTTGGTATATTTTTAACCAAATTCTACGTTTTCTGTTTTAAGTTTTCTGGATTCCATTTTAATGGTTTAATTCAATTTGAATAATCAAAAAGCATATCTAAATAATTAAATGACAACATTTATTATTATTTTAAATTTTATTTCTATGAAATGTTTTGCTTTTTCAGAAATTCTATGCTGTGTATTTAAATTTTTCTGGCAATCAGATGAAGGCATAAAACATTAATTTATCTTTTAATCATATGACATTAAACAAACTTTTTTATCAAACAAAGTGCTCAACAGAGCTTTACTGTTAAAATTAAAACATGGAGGAAAAATTGTGATTATTTCTTAAAAAAAAATTAGTGTTAGTATTATTATTAAACTGAGATGTAGCTAAATTCTACTGTACAACAGTAATATATTTCTGTCACAATTTCTTCAAGTTTAACCAAACTTTATTTTGATGGGTTTAAGTGAAGACCTTTGAGTTTATGACGATAGTTTTCTCAAATGAAACTGTAAAATGCCTATGAAGTGACTCTGGAGATGAAGTTTATGCATTCAGAGGATGAAAACACGGCGAGCGTCACGTGTGCTTCAGTGTGTGTGGTAAATGAAACCTCACGTCTGCGCCATTCATTCACACAGAGATGAGCAGAACATGCATGATTCATATTTAAAGTCTTTTTGAGGTTTAATATTTACAGACACTAGTCTATTTCGTACGGAAGAGGATTAGGGCTAAGCTATAATAAAAAAAAAAAAACATCTCGAGATTAAAGTTGTTCAATTTCGAGAAAAAACTCATTAAATTTCGAGAAAAAAGTCGAGATAAAATGTTGAGAATAAACTCGTTAAATTACGAGAAAAAACTCGTTAAATTTCGAGAAAAAAGTCGAGATAAAATGTTGAGAATAAACTCGTTAAATTACGAGAAAAAAATCGTTAAATTTCGAGAAAAAAGTCGAGATAAAATGTTGAGAATAAACTCATAAATTTACGAGAAAAAAGTTGTTAAATTACGAGAACAAATTCGTTAAATTATGAGAAAAATGTCATTAAATTTCGAGAAAAAAGTTGAGATAAAATGTTGAGAATAAACTCATTAAATTATGAGAATAAAGTCATTAAATTACGAGAACAAATTCGTTAAATTATGAGAAAAATGTCATTACATTTCGAGAAAAAAGTCGAGATAAAATGTTGAGAATAAACTCATTAAATTATGAGAAAAATGTCGTTAAATTTAGAGAAAAATTTAATCATTTTTTTTTAATTTAACGAATTTGTTCTTGTAATTTAACGACTTTTTTCTC
This sequence comes from Ancherythroculter nigrocauda, assembly GCA_036281575.1. NCBI lineage: Eukaryota > Metazoa > Chordata > Actinopteri > Cypriniformes > Xenocyprididae > Ancherythroculter > Ancherythroculter nigrocauda. The sequence continues at coordinate 38,473,248 of VTFQ01000019.1, forward strand.
ATAATTTAATGACTTTATTCTCAACATTTTATCTGAACTTTTTTCTCGAAATTTAACAACATTTTTCTCATAATTTAACGAATTTGTTCTCATAATTTAACAACCTTTTTCTCGTAATTTAATGACTTTATTCTCAATTTTATCTCGACTTTTTTCTCGAAATTTAACGTTTTTTTCTCGTAATTTAACGAGTTTATTCTCAACATTTTATTAGGGGTGTGCACAAATAGTCGAATATTCGAATATTCGACCTGTAATTAATATTCGAAAAATAAAAATACTATTCGAATTTTACTATGTTGCTTTGCTGGCCGTAAATGCAGTGAATCCATAATAAATCCTAAGCACTAAAACTCGCAGTTATAACTAAATGCACCGGGTGGCGCTGTGGAGCGTGTTTAACAAGTTTATTTCATTTGATCGTCACATAATATTGTCTTCTGTCTCGCACATGTTTGGAATTAGTTGGATGAAAATGATCTTACACAATGGAAATACTTTTGATCAAATGAATTAATGAAACTGAGTTATCATAATATCAACACCATATTGAGAAAGCACATGAAATCTAAACACCAGAGAGGAAAGACAGCTGTCCATCACTGCATTCACGACAGGTAAGCTCAGCTGTAAGTTATCCCAGAGTGAGCCGAGATGATCTGATAGCAAAATGATTTTGAGACATACGTTTCCTTTAAGTTTCATAGAGGGAGATATATTTACGAACAGAAAACAAGGTGCTGCTGTTAGAAACTTAGCTTAGCTTACCGTTATGTATTATTGTTAACTTTGTCTCTGCAACGTCTGTCAGCACGGCTCGTTTTCTCACCCAAGCATGTGAATATTATTGTTTTTCTTAACATGAACATGTGAAAAAATATAAACATGATAACCATATAGGCTACTGACTCGAGGGTATTATGTACGTTACGTTTTGTACGATAACTGGCGCTGTCTGCTTTATTAGTATTTTTCCCGCTCGCGCTGCTTGAGCTTAAATGCTTTTGTTCTTAATATTTTCTGTTTACACATATTGTTTAATGCTTTGAACTAAAAGAAAACCTTAAGACATAATGTAAGCTTGTTGTGTATTGCCTAATCGTAAGCTTGTTCAGAAATGGTTACAAAATCTTGATGAACATAAAACAATAACGTCCTTCTCGTTTAACCTCATTTAAATAAACGAATATTCGAATATTCGTTTTTTACGAGCCCAAATATTCGAATACAATATTTCGGAAAAATGCCCATCCCTACATTTATCTCGACTTATGAGTTTTTTCTCGTAATTTAACAACTTTAATCTCGAAATGGTTTTATTTTTTTATTATTGCTTGTCCCTAATCCTCTTCCATAATTTCACGATTTGATTTAAGTGTACTGACGTACTTTTTATTTATTCATCAAAAATTTGACAAATTCTGTGACATTCAGTGTTATACAGTAAATTCAGTTTATATGACTGGATTCTGCCATTCCGTCTGTGTTTTCTGTGTCGCGGAAATCATAGGGCCCTAAAATTGTGATAATATTTTGCAATATTATTGTTTTTACTGTATTTTTGATCAAATAAATGCAGCCTTGGTTGAGCATAAGAGACTTCTTTCAAAAAATCGTAATTATTCCAAACTTCTGAAGACAGATTTAGGTATTCGGTCCACTAAAAATCATGTCTATTTTACTCTTTTATATAATGTGAAAGCCGTTATGAGACTCAGTCATAACTTGATGTTGCAAGAGAACATTTGCTTTAACATTCTTAAGATAACACTTAGCCAGTGTCTGGTTCATGGGTCCAGATACTCCATCATGAAGGTACGGTTTTATATTACAACAGGCTGTAAGTCTAGAAAATCAGAGCACCATATATCAAGCTGTGCTGCCAGGCTCGACTTTACCCAACACAAGAATCTCATACGCTGATATATCTGGCAGCACCGAGTTACTGGGCTGTGTGTTAACATCACTCACTGTCACAACCAGATAAAACAAATCATGTATTTGCACTGTCAAAAGCCTTTTGTCTTCACTTGGTTTGTGTCATTTCGATGAGGTGAGGAGTTATTTTTGTGCACCAGCATTGCTGTGTAAGGAGGCTTCACGCGACGGTGATGCTTGGGATTGTCGGCATAGCTGTGAACATTTCTAACGGGCTGATTAGACATGCTGTTAATGTTGAGCTACTACAGTTACAAAGGCTAAATCGATTCCTTCCATAACAAAACGTCTCTCAGCTTTTCTAAATTTAGATGTGCTATTGCCCTGAATGTTGCATATGATTTTGCAAGAGTGTCAACTCACATTTTACATTTTAAACCCAACACTTAACTCATAACTTCAGTGCATCGTCATTAGTAAGATAAAATAAAATCATTTAAAAAAATGTACTGGTATTTTGATTAAGTCAAACATCTCTATCACTAGATAGGATTGGAAACATTTATAAATCCTTAATAGTAAGTATTAAACTTGTGTGCATTTTCAGATAATGGCAGTGTTATTTTAATATCATTGAGATACTAATATAGTTTTTGTTAATATTTAGGTGTTCAAGCGCGTAGTGCTGAAACTCTATTGTAATTGTTAAAAATTTCCAAGGATCAGCATTCTCCCCTCAAAGTGATCAGGTGGACCAAACCATTAGTCGTAGAGACTTGAAACTTTGAGGGCTGGTAGTACTCACACCATCTGCAATGTCACCAATGCTCACCCCGATCGGCCTGACGGGGGCGCTACAGCGGTCAAAAGTTGTAGTGTAGGCTCAAGTGTCTTATATCATTGGAATACTTGGTTCAGGACGGACAAAATGCCTTGGATTTGCTCGTCTTTCTGACGAAATTTTCAGGTATTTTGGATGTTTTAAAAAAATTACTTTTGCGAACTAGTCCTAGGTTTCTGGCCTGATCGGAACGAAACCAGTGCAGCAAGATTTTTAAGGTCAATATTATTAAACTAAAGTTGAAATTTTGATTCACGGTCCCTAAGGGCCACCAAAACATTCACAGTGAGCTACTTTTACTAAAATGGCTATAACCTGTAAACGAAATTATATTTTCACCAAACCAAGCTCATTCTGTGGTCATGTGAAAAAGGACGCAGCGACTGGCCATTTGGTGAAAAAAACATGGAAATGGCTGTAACCACTTCATTGTTAGTCCGATTGACTTGAAATTGGCATGTTGTGTCTTTGTTTGCCATGATTGTCTATGAGGACATTGATGCATCTCAAAAAACATGTCCGCCATCGGCCAATAAGTTTTGAGCAGCTATCAGATAAGGTTAAAGGAACACTCCACTTTTTTTGAAAATAGGCTCATTTTCCAACTCCCCTAGAGTTAAACAGTTGAGTTTTACCGTTTTCAAATCCATTCAGCCGATCTCCGGTTCTGGCGGTACCACTTTTAGCATAGCTTAGCATAGTTTATTGAATCTGATTAGACCGTTAGCATCGCACTTAAAAATCACCAAAGAGTTTCGATATTTTTCCTATTTAAAACTTGACTCTTCTGTAGTTAAATCGTGTACTAAGACTGACGGAAAATAAAAAGTTGCGGTTTTCTAGGCTGATATGGCTAGGAACTATACTCTCATTCAGGCGTAATAATCAAGGAACTTTGCTGCCGTTCCATGGCTGCAGCAGTGCAATGATATTACGCAGCGCCCGTGAGCCCCTGCTTGCACAGGGAACGTGCCTTGCAACCATGGAGACGTTTGTGAGAGACGCTGCGTAATATCATTGCACTGCTGCAGCCATGATACGGCAGCAAAGTTCCTTGATTATTACGCCGGAATGAGAGTATAGTTCCTAGCCATATCAGCCTAGAAAATCGCAACTTTTAATTTTCTGTCGGTCTTAGTACACGATTTAACTACAGAAGAGTCAAGTTTTAAATAGGAAAAATATCAAAACTCTTTGGTCATTTTTAAGCGCGATGCTAACGGTCTAATCAGATTCAATGAACAATGCTAAGCTATGCTAAAAGTGGTACCGCCAGAACCGGAGATCGGCTGAATGGATTCGAAAACGGTAAAACTCAACTGTTTAACTCTAGGGGAGTTGGAAAATGAGCCTATTTTCAAAAAAAGTGGAGTGTTCCTTTAATGGAGGCCGAACGGAACGAAACTCTGTGGGTCTGTTTGACTCACGACCCTAGAAGCCTGTTCGAAATTAGAAAGAAATCGGCCACCATGGGACGCCTTTGCATTTTTCACGTGTTTAAAGAATCATGTATCACTCACGCCCACGACATTCATACCACATGGTAGAACTCTTGCCTCTAGGACCACTGCTGTCCACCGAATCATTCGTTAAATATTGGAGATTGTTTCAAAAAACAACTACTAGTCCTGAACTAGTCCTAGGTTTTTGGCACAACCTATGCTTTATAAACCATATATTTCCTATGGTAAATTGCCTGTATTGGCTGTAAATGGTCTTTTCCATCTATGATCTAGATCAGTGGTTCCCAAACTGGGGTACGTGAGGTGACAAAAGGGGGTATGCGAACAAAATGCTGAGTAGTTCATTTAATTCTACCTTAAAATATTATTAAAACCGAGCATGTTTTTCTAACTGCCAAAATGCCGTAAATCCAGTACATTTAACCAAATTACCTCATCATTTGCATTCAAAAGTTACTGTATCCACACAAGCAGCATGCATATGATAGATTGCGTGCAGTCTCGCTCTAAATTACTGCCATTCTCGACAATGCACCTTTGTAAAAGTGGGGATTTAGCACTTATTCGCATGAAGAACAAATATAGACACAGATAGTAATTTCGATTTAAGACTCAATCTTTCTCCGATACAAAAACATATCTTGTGTGACTTCTTGTATTTAATGATGATAACGAGCAAGAACGCACTTGTTCCCAAATATCCACATGACTGCAAACGTGACATTATTATACAACAAAACGTACATTTTAAACACAGTACTGTCAGTATTTACTCTATTTTGCAATGAAATAATAGCTCTAACGAAAACCACAGCAGAACTACAACACACGTCTGTGTTTCGCGAACAATTCTGCGGCTTTGAACGAATCATGAGTCAATGATTCATTCACAGCCAATTCTTCGTTACTGAATGAATGACTCGATGACTCACTCATAAAAACAGTGACTTGCTGCCACCTACTGGCGGTTTTAGTTTAATATTTAAAAGTTTTACTTAGTTTACCATCATTGCATAAAATGATGGTAAAACGATGTTCTCTATTGAACATTGTTTTATTTTTTAATCTTTTCTGTTTTCATTTTAATTTTAAAGTTAGTAATTTTGTTGTGTTTTTGTCATTTTTATTAGTTTATTAGTCTGTATAGTTGTTAATTTTACTTATATTCAAGTTAAGCCAAATGAAAAGTTTGAAAAGTTTAATAAAGTAAGAAAAAGTATTTTATTTCAATTAACATATATTTCAAGTAACAAATGCTTTTTAGTTAACTATAATAACCCTGGATAATGTACATCTAGTTGCCTTTTTAACACCTATTTAAAGTGTGTTGTTTTCTCTGTTATGTTTTCTTGTAAAGCGCTTTGAGAAAGCCACTTTTAAAGGCGCTATATAAAATAAAGGTATTATTAACTGAAATATTAATATTAATTTATTAATATCCATTTATTTTATCCGTTTATCCATTTCTTCCAGCTGACCTTGGAGACTTCAATCGATATGAATCCCAGGAATTCCTTCAGAAAATTGTGCTTTTTCCAATGGTGAGTAATCATTGAACATTTCAGTCTCTATTTTCAATTTAAAAACTACATGATATTTCATAAGCCCATTCATTCTCTCTGTTCTCAGCCATGGATCCAGGACGAGAGGGTTGTGGAGGAGGCCACTCAAAAAGTCACCATGCTCTATCAAAACTATCGGTGAGAGGCTGTAGTCATCTGCGAAATGTGCTTATTTTCCCATTTGGAAAAGATTGAGTTAGTTTGCCACAGTTTAAGGGAGGTTCAGTGAGAAGGATTCATGATTATCAGATGTGTTCAGATGGTTCCTATTGGAGGATTTCAAAGGCAGTTGTCAAATGCCTGACATGACTTATGACCAGACTCTCTGCTTTGGACTCAGAAAACCATAAATGCTCTTGGCTTAACTGCAAAAGTTGTTTCAAAAGATCCTTCAGAGCAGATTTGCATGTGTTTGACACACTTTAGGGCTGAGAAATATGTTGAAATATTTGCCACATTTTGTAGAGTGTTGTTGCCATGCTGCCATTTTACGCCGAACTGCTTCACAAACGAGGGTCAATTCAACACAAAAGATGAACATGACGGCACATGCTAGTGGATGAGTTGAATCAACTCCACAGCAACTACATAAATTTATCCACTAACCATTCAGAAACGTCTAAAAGTTGTAACTTCTTCCTGAGTCTCTCCATCAGTGTCGACTCCGGTTTGAACAATGTAAGGCTGAACACCGTTACTGACAATCCTCATTTTGGCTGCGTGAGATTCTCCAGCTTTGTTGTTGTTGAGCTGTTAAAGCTCCGCCCTCTTCTGGAAAGGGGGCGGGAGCAGCAGCTCATTTGCATTTAAAGGGACACACACAAAAACGGCGTGTTTTTGCTCACACCCAAATAGAGGCAAATTTGACAAGCTATAATAAATGATCTGTGGGGGATTTTGAGATGAAAAGTAAATGGCTTTCTTCATGAATTGGTCATTGAACAATTGGTTCTTCACCTGATTGGTTCAAAACACGTTTTTATTTAGAAATGTTGCTCAGAAAAGTGCTGCTCGGAGATGCACAAACAGTTCTGCTCTGGCTTTATATGTAATATTTTCGCTGGCAAACTATACTAACAGACTATATTGACTAAAATATAACACAATATGAGCTTCTTATTTATGGAACTGTTGTATAAAATCTTATCGCATTTGTACTTATGCTGGCATGTCATGCAGATAAAATATCTTTTACTGATTCTTGGAAGAAGTCTACGAAAGCATTGCAGTTCTCTGACGTTGTTTGTTTTTGTAATGCACCTTAAGAATGTGGAAGAGTCTGATAATCGCGATCAGATGACAGGCGCATTGTTGAATGTGATCTTTGTGCTGTGGTATCTCAGAGCTGATGGTATGTGTGTGTGTGTGTTGTTTCCCAGAGGTCTGTCTGCTCCAGAGGCGGAGTTACTCTACATGCAGGAGGTGGAGAAGATGGAGGGCTACGGTGAGGAGAGTGTCCAGGCGAAGGTAAATCTGCAAATAAGAGCCCATATCTGTTTTGTGCAATTCAAAACCACACACAGGAAAATATATAGTTTGCCTCATAATAGATTCCCCTGACACGTTTTGCATTATGCAGTACAAATGTTGTCAAAACAAAAAATATAACAAGTGCACAAAATTAATGCATACACTTAAAGGGTTAGTTCACCCAAAAATTAAAATTCTGTGATCATTTACTACATTTTGTTCATCTTCTGAACCCAAATGAAGATGTTTTTATTGAAATCTGAGAGATTTCTGTCCCTCCATTGAAAGTCTGTTCACCCAAAACTCTGATGCGTCAAAACGTCCATAAAGAGATTGTAAAGTAAATCCATATGAATGAAGAGCAGTTTAATCCAAGTCTTCTGAAATGACACAACCACTTCATATGATAAACACATTTAATTTATGCTTTTATTAAACTGCTTGATTCATTTGGATTTATTTTACGATCTCTTTAGGAATGTTTTGGGTGTGAACTATCTCTTTAAGAAATGAATTATGTTCAATACAGAAACACTGTTCCAAAGCAGTAAATTACAGTGAAGGAACTTCTGAACAAATTTATTACTATTTTCAACACACTTACTATTTATCATACTTGAGATTATTTATTTTGAAACAACCCAAGTGTTACACTTTGATGTAAATCTGCTTGTCAAGAAAGGTGTGGTGTTATTTTTCTAAGACACCAGACTTTTTTCATCATGCAATATTGCATTAAACTACAAAAAGAATGGTTAATAATCATTTTAGTCTATTCACAGCCATTTAAATGAATAAATATTTCATGGTACTGTATTTTATTTCCTTCCGTGTGTCTGAACAGGACACTCAGAGCACAGATGTGATTATTGGCTCTTGTCTGGACGGGATTTTTGTCAAGCACAAAAATGGGAAGGCACCTCTCATGTTTCGGTATGTGTGCATGTAACATGCTTTTGTGGGTTTTTTTGCATTCATGCATGAGGGCTGGTAAATATATTAAATATTTGTGATGCATTTTATGATGAATTGTATTTTGCAATAATTTTAATGCACTTTTTATTTCTTTGACGTTTCAAATCAGTCAACAATGTTTAAGGAAATCTGTGCATGGTATTTTTAGTAAAAAAAAAATATTATGTTAGTAAATTTTAATGTTAATTACAATGTTTTATAATACTGTATATAGTAAGTAATCTTCCTTGTGATAATGTAGTGAAACAAAGTTTGCAAAACACGCTTTGATTACTGTAAACTAGATTTATTTTTGTATTTTACTTAAATTTTTTGATTGTCCTCATCAACAATGGCTGGTTGAAATTTAGTTTTCTCTTATTGGGGAATAAATCACCCTTTTTCAGAGCAAAAAAATAAACAAATATAGAGATTTATATCAGATGTTGTCCAGACTAGCCGTATCTATCGTGTTTTTAGGTTGTGTATTGCTGTCATGTGTCTGACTCGAGCTCTTCATTGTTTCTGCAGGTGGAATGACATTAATAATATGACTCATAATAAGTCCTTCTTTGCCCTGGAGCTCGCCAACAAAGAAGACACAATCCAGTTCCAGACCGTAAGTCTCCACCTCATCTCAGATAGTTCAGATGCTTTCCTTTGTCTGAAATTACTGAAAGACTTAATCAATCTGGAGTTATGCTACAGTTCTTTATGCTGAGGTTCTTTATTAGAATCAATGGTTCCATAAAGAACATCCATGGAACCTTTCAAAAGCACAAAATATTCTTGATATTGGAAAAAGGTTCTTTAGATTTTTAAAATGTTCTTCACAGTAAGAAAAATAGGTTTTAAAAACTGACCACTGAACCGTTCTTTGTTGAACCACAGCTTTAATGCCAAGTATGTTTACACACACACAAGGAATTTGTCTATGGCATCGCTGCAAAAACCCCCTCTTGGAAACTTTATTTTTATCACAGTATATCACAGTGATGCCCATGTGTGTGTCCATTCATATTAATGAATAGATCTGTGGCTGGCCTCTAAGGAACGCCACTCATTTAGGCCCTGAAACACACTAGTCAATGTCCTAGCCTGATTTGATTTAGTAAAAATGTTCTGGCTCTGTTTCAGGAGGACATGGAGACGTCCAAATACGTGTGCAGAATGTGGCTGGCGCGACACAAGTTTTACAAAATTAACAACAGCAGTTTGTAAGTTTATGTGTGTTTGTTTTTGTTTGGGATGCACTGATTTTGGCCAATACGATTTAAACAAAAAAAAAAAAAAAACAGCCTGATATAGATACAGGGTATCTTCATTTGTCTCTTTCCTCTAAAAACTAGTTTAATTGTTGTAATGTTGTGACCAAATACTCGATCAGTACTAGATTGGATTATAGGCACAATAAAAAAGAAAACTTTCATAATTTAGGAAATCATATAAACAATGTACACTACCATTCAGAAGTTTGGGGTTGGTAAGATTATTTAATGTTTTTGAAAGTCTCCTTTGCTCAGCAAGACAGTGTTTATTTGATCAAAAATAATATATATATATATATAAATGAAATATTACAATTTAAAATAACTGTTTTCTATGTGAATATATTGTAAAATGTAATTTAGTCCTGTGAATTTTCAGCATCATTACTCCAGTCTTCAGTGTCACATGATCCTTCAGAAATCATTCTAATATGATGATTTGATGCTCAAGAAACATTTCTGATTATTATCAGTGTTGAAAACGGTTGTCAGGGCTTCTTAATTCACCCTTACACAAATGAAAGCCTTAAAAAGGTCTTAAATCAGAGCAGAAAGTCTTAAATTCATAAAGTTTGCATTAAATGTTGTATGCATTGCAAAAAATGTGTATCTTCCTCAACATTTGTCTTGTTTTCCAGTACAAATATCGAAACATCTTTGATACATTTACTTGAGATCCAAATGCAAAATGAAGTTAATGCTTAAAACAAAAACAAATGTTTGTCAACGAGTTTCCCTTTGAATTAACTTGATTTTTTTAAACCTGTTGGCAGATATTTGTTCATGTTTTCTGGAAAACTCACTTCGTTTTTCATCAATTTCACAGAAACAAGACTTCATATTCTGACTTCATATTCTTCATATTCAAATCTTAATTTAAGAATCTTTAGACAATTGCACTAAAATCGTATTCTATATATTTTTCTGTTCTAATGGTTGAGAGCAGAGGTATTCAATCTACTTTTGAAGTAATGGATATCTGTTGGAAGTTGTATTTTCAAACACTGAAGTGTTGCTAATACAAATTATTTTTTTCTCCTTAGACATTTACATTTCGAGAGCATATTAACGTATTGTGTTCCCTTCAGTTTATTCCTTAAGTTTTCTTTATTTGGTCTTCATAAGGTCTTGAAAAAGTTTAAATTTATGCTCATAAAATCTGCAGAAACCCTGGTTGTGCTGCTTTACATTTTTGTAGAAACTGTGATGCAGTGTCTGTATTCAGGATTCTTTGAATAGAAAGTTCAAAAGAACAGCATTTATTTGAATTTTAGATTTTTTTGGGGACATTTTAAATGTCTTTACTGTCACCTTTGATCTATTTAATATGTCCTTGCTGAATAATTAATTTCTTTCAAAAAAAAAAAAAAAATCTGACCCCAAACTTTTGAACATGCTAGTGTGGTAAACAAATGGTTTGCACAATGGTTTTCATGCATATGGCCAATTGCTGATTCTTTTAATGTGATCAATAATTGGCTGAGTAAAATTATTGGCTGCTACATCGGTGCATCTGTAGTTTTGTGTGTCTCTTTCTCTCGGTGGCTTCACCGCTGTCCGTTTACTGTCTCCAGAGAGCTGTCTGATGGCCCGAACTCTGAGGGCTCCCAGAGGTCCATTCTCTCTCTTTCATTTCCTCGCTTTCCAACCCTCTCTCGTCCCTCTGTGCCTGCTGACAAGGGGTGAGCACGACTACTGCGTTACTGCTCCGAGCCTTCTTGTGGCCGACAGAGTGACGGGAAATTCCTGAAAACTGCCTATTTTATTTTTAATTTAAATCGAGATGAATTATAGACATTAAATCAAATACTGCAAGCTTTTATAAATATTTAGCTTTGCAATATTTTTGCACTATGATGCTGTAATGCAAAAGTATTGTACAGTTAATTTGTGAAACTGAATTTTTATGAAAATGTCCGAATGCAAAAAAGCAAATGTTTTTGGCAAGTATTTTATTTTTTACTTTATTTTTGAATCAAGATAAATTATAGACACTAAGTCTTACTACAATCTTTTATAAATATTTAACATTGCAATATCATATATCATAGTGATGCTGCAATGCAAAAATATTGTACAGTTAAATTTGAGAATCTCTGAAAATATATTTAGTTGTCATGAAAATGTCACAGTGCAAAAATGGAACCCTATTGCTTTTGTACCATAGTAAACCGCTGTTTATGTGAGAAATACAAACTTTGAACTTTATTGCTCTCTGGTTTATTTTAGCTTGTCTTTTATTGTTTTGTGTTTTATTCCAGACAAACTCAGCCCGCTCCTGTAAACCCCGTGAGGCGACGGTCCTCGACGAGAATGTCTCTGGTCAGCATTATACCAGTTATTCATGAACTACACAACAGTTTTGCAGTGGAGCTTGTTCTGTAGGATGTTTCTGGAGTTTGTTGGCTCTGCATGATCTCATGTGATTTACTGTAACTCTATTCCAAACCAAAACCAAAACCTTTTAAGGCAGCATCCTAACTGAAATGAAACCTTATGTGCATCATGATAATCTAATAAGCATTAAAAACATTATATAGTTGAATTTTAATATAATTTTGCTGGCTAACTTTGGACGGTTCATGCTTTGAGTGTACCTATATTACTTAAAATACTGTCTAAAGAGGGAGTTCACTAGTTTTGAAGCAGACTTAATGTGTCCTGCTGAATAATGCTGCTTTTGTTTTGTCTTATGATGCAGCCAAAACCACAACCCTACATGATGCCACCTCAGATGCACTTTAACGGCCATTACACCGAGCCGTACACGTCTTCGCAAGGTAAAACAGGCCAAAAATCCTGTCCGTTCTCACTGCAAAATGACTGTTTTTGTCCTCTTTTTCCATTAACTAAACTTTCTTAAATCAAGATACAGGAAAAATTACATAAGATATTATTGTTTTCTGAAAAAATATTAAAATTAAGGCCAAGACACCACCACAGGTGAATAGGATAAAAAATTAACTAATAGATATCATCATACTTCTCCAGTTGATTGATTACATTAAGAATCGCAAGCTTTTTTGTATTACAAGTTTTCTAAAATTTAATGTTTAAATATGCAAATGAGGCATGATCTAATTAAATATGCACTCATTTGCATAGATTTACAGAATAAAAGAATTGTTTCACTTTGTTGACACATTAGAGTGAAAGGATTTTACAGATAGGATTTTGGATTTGTCTTTTTATCACTCCATAAATCAGAAAATACTGTCAACAGCCAAGAAAAACTTTATTTTTAGGAATAAAATTTGCTTAAAATCAGGCAAATTGAGATATGAAAAACCTTCAGAATATATATAGGAATAAAACTGTAAAGTTTGGCGTATATAAAACTGCTGAAGTCAGATTTCTGACTAAAACTCATTGCCTTTAAAGATGTTGAGATTGAAATCTACAGGCACAAATAGATAAAGTGCAATAAAATAAAATGTGTTTTGGAGGTTTTCTTTCCACTAGTCTGAGCAAAATATACCATAATCTCAAAATTGGCGATCACAAAACTAATTGTTCATTGTTTGTTCATGTTAGTTCACAGATGTTAACAAATACAAATTTGGATGTTAACATTAGCATTGACTAAGATTAATAAATGTTGTAGAAGTACTGTTCATTGTTAGTTCATGTTAAAGGTGCAATGTGTAAATTTTAGGAGAATCTATTTTTGTAGATATATTTGGACAGAAATGCAATATAATATACATAACTATGTTTTCAGTGGTGTATAAAGGCCTTACGTAATGAACCGTTACGTTTTTATTACCTTAGAATAAGCATTTCTATCTCATACACCGCAGGTCCCCTAACATGTTAAATTGCAATTTTGCACCGGCATGTTTCTACAGTAGCCCTAAACGGACAAACTGCTCTACAGCAGCCTGGCTGCTCTCTGCTGTCTAAGACAACAACATCTGGTCCTGTGTTGGCAACCGTAGCTTCTCTATATTGCAATTTGCAACCTCGCTGCTAGATGCCGCTAAAATGTACACACTACACCTTTAACTAATATATATATTAGGGTTGTCAAAAGTAGCGACTTCGGTACCAAGTTGGTACTGAAATTGAAAAAATGTGACAATACCAGCATTTCTCCTTAGCATTTTGAGCAGATGCATTTTGAGCAGATTTATAAACGCCTCTTATTGGCCATTTTGTTCACGTGCTCAACAGATATGTCTGTGATTGGCCACAATGATCAACGCTATGATTCACTATAAAACTCAATTTTAAAACATTTTTGCAGAAAACAAGACTTAATATCATTTTGCTTCTCAAGTCAGTGTATCTTGATTTAAAAAAGTTTAGATATTTGTAATAGCTGTTCACAAATGTTCTAATTTGTTGCATTGTTAAAATAAGTTTAAGTCACGTAATAATAATATACTTTGTATTAAATACAGTCATGCCAATAAAGCTAATTTGAGTTTTACTGAAAAACAAGACCTTAAAATACTGATTCGACTTTTCTGGTATTTCCTACAGATAATCTATACATCAACAACCAGAATGGTTTTTACTACCATTCCCAAACCAGTCTGGACCGCTCTCCTCACGAGTACAACGGACGGATCCGGAACGGCAGCGTTTACAGCGCCCAAAGCACCAGCTCCCTCAACAACCCGCAGCACTACCTGCAGCCGTCGCCCATGTCGTCCAACCCGAGCATCACAGGAAGTGATCTCATGCGGCCAGACTACGTGCCTTCCCACCGCCACAGCGCCCTAATCCCGCCGTCCTACCGTGCTACTCCCGATTACGAGACGGTCATGAGGCAGAAGAACCTCGGTATGATCCCGCCCGCCGAGCGCCAGAGCCACTCCATGAGGAACCTCAACATCGGCAACTCGTACGCCTACAGCCGACCTGATCCGCTAGTGTACAGCCAGCCGGAGATCCGCGAGCACGGAGCGGGCCAGTATCCGTTCCACCTCAACTACAGCTTCCACAGTCCCTCTCCGTACCCCTATCCCACCGAGAGACGGCCTGTAGTGGGCGCCGTTAGCGTCCCCGAACTCACCAACGTCCAGCTCCAGCAGGCGCAAGAGTACCCGCCGCCCAACATCATAAGGAATCAGGTGTACTGGCCGCCACCGCCGTATCCCTACCCTCATCCTCGACCCGCCAACAGCACCCCGGATCTGTCCCGTCACCTCTACGTCAGCAGCAGCAACCCGGACCTAATCACGCGGCGTGTGCACCACTCAGTGCAAACCTTCCAGGAGGACAGTCTGCCCGTGGCGCACTCGCTGCAGGAAGTGAGCGAGCCACTCGTCACGCCTCGCCGTCCTCACATGCACAAGCGCAACTCCATCGAGATCGCCGGGCTGGCGTACGGACTGGAGAACATGAGGCTGAAGGAGAGGAAGGTGAGTCATGTGACGTTATACACATTTAAAATTATTTTCAATAGCTTTTGTTAATTATTATACAATTTATGTAATAAAATTTATTTAAAATTTATATAGTACAAATATATATATATATATATATATATATATATATATATATATATATATATATATATATATATATATAATTAATTATTTTATATTTATATTATTATAATAAGCCTTGATTCTAGATTTAACTATATTCAAGAGAATTGATTTTTTAAAATTCATTTAATTCATGTGACGTTATACACATTTAAAAATATTTTCAATAGCATTTGGTTTATATATATATATATATATATATATATATATATATATATATATATATATATATATATATATATATATATAATTTAATTATTAATTTAAATTATTAATATATTATATAAATTATATATATATATATATATATATATATATATATATATATATTATTTAATTATTTAATTATTAATTTAACTATTGATTTATAATACATTAATTTAAATTAATTTATCTATGATTCTAGATTGAACTATGTTTAGGATAATTATTTTTTAAATTTAATTCATGTCATTGCACACATTATAATTATGTACTTTATATAAATGTATAATAATAGTAATATAAAATATATAATTATAAAATTAAGCAATCTGATTCTAGATTTAAATATATTTGATTGAATTAATTGTAAGTTATTATTAATTCTATTAATTATATCATTCTTATATATTAGGATCAATCTATGATTCTAGATTTAACTATTTGAGAATAGATTGTTTTAAATAAATGTAATTTTGATTTTGTTACGTAATAAACATTTAAAACTATTTTCAACAGTGTTTTGCTTATTCTTAATTAATATCTAATTAAATAAGAATCCTAATATATAATTAATTCTAATGTAATTACTAGCAATCTTCATGTTCTAGATTGAATTATACTTGAAAGAATTTATTTAATTCGCTGACATTTTTTATCTGTCAACTACCCATGTATCCATCTTTTG
This sequence comes from Ancherythroculter nigrocauda, assembly GCA_036281575.1. Taxonomy (NCBI): domain Eukaryota; kingdom Metazoa; phylum Chordata; class Actinopteri; order Cypriniformes; family Xenocyprididae; genus Ancherythroculter; species Ancherythroculter nigrocauda. Next base: position 38,489,071 of record VTFQ01000019.1, read on the forward strand.
CATGTCTTTATTCACATATATACACACATTGTTAATAATTAAGAATTATATAGATTATAGATTCTAGATTGAGAAAATGTATATTTTAAATGTATATTTCTATTTTATATTTTAAATGTATATTTTATTGTATATTTTTTTGTATATTATAAACTGATATTTAATGCATCAACTTCAGTGAGACATTTAAAATTGCTTTTGCCAATTCTTAAGAAATATATAATATTTATATAATTACATGCTAAAAATTATATAATTAATTCATTCAATTGTTAATAATAATCTAAAATTTTAAATTGAACTATATTTGAGTAAATGTATTATTATTTAATAAATGTATTGACATTTTTTTGCATCATCTACCCAGGTATCCGCATCTGCGGCTGAGACTCCGCCCCCAGTTGCCCAGGCAATGACCCCTACAGCATCTGGTCCTGACATCAATGTCGTTCTGGAGGTTTCGAAGCCTGAGGACGTGGTCATCAAGGAGGACGTGTTCTACGGCCACAAAAAATCCCTGTCCGACGCCACGATGTTGGTGCACAGCAGTGGTGAGGAGGAAGAGTTTGAAGACGACAGCGGTCGTCACACACCCCAGTCTCAGGATGCGGTGGGCGGTCCTGAGCATCACATGACACCGCTGGAACGGTCACTCGTAGATCCGCCCGCTTATCCGTTCAGCCACGGTATGGACACGGTCCCGACGGGCCCTCCCACGTACCAGGCCCATCCGATCATCCGCAAACCGGAGGACATGGGGCAGCTGCCCCCTCTCAGAGAGCCCGGGCACATGATGCCCTCGGTGTCAGAGGGGGATCTGAGCGGACAGGGACGCTTGAGACAGAAGAGAGACGTCTATAAGAGACCCGTCTCTGACGTGCCACCTGCCAGAAGGAACATCGAAGGCCTTCCGCCAGCAGTAAGTGCACTTAATGATCAGATTTCAATCAGAATCACTTGAAGGGATGGTTCACCCAAAAATTAAAATTATCCCACAGTTTACTCACCCTCAAGACATCCTAAGTGTATATGACTGTCTTCTTTCAGTCAAACACAATCGGAGTTATATTAAAATATATTCTGGCTGTTCCAAGCTTTATAATGGGAGTGAATAGTAACTGAGATTTTGAAGCCCAAAAAAGCACATCCATCCTTTTGAAGTGAAGCGATGGGTTTTTACAAGAAAAATATCCAGATGTATAAGTTTATAGACTATAATCACTAGCTTCCGGTAACATCAAATTAAAGGCTGCGATAATCAGAATCAAAATGAGATTTATTTCCAAGTATGTTTACACACAAGAAGTTTGTCTTGGTCATGGAATATATATATAAACAAAATAGGCAAAATAGACAAATGTGTTTGTACAAGTGTGCTATAAACAAGTAAAATTAACAGGGAAATTTAAATTATTTAAATGATTGTTATGCAACTTGTAGTGTAAAATAAAATTATTGATATAATTATCAAAATTATTTGCAGCACAACAAAGTCCAGCTACAAAGTCTAAATAAACGCTAAAAAAGATAAAATATTTCATCTGTTTACTTGCATGTCATGTGACCATTACCCGGCATTAGAGAACCATGAATAGGGTTGGGTATCATTTGAATTTTGACGATTCTGATTCTGCTTATCGATTTCGATTCTTATCGATTCCTAATTTCGATTCATATTCACATTTATTGCAAAAAAAAGTCTTATTGCAAAACATTTCATTGTTGCTGAATATCATGAACAAAAATCAACAGGCTAAAAACACTTACACAAGAAACTTTTGCTTATTGTGTATAAATAACATAGCAAAAACAACTAGCCTAATATACATTTCAAGCATTATTAAAGACAAGTAAATACTCAGTAATTAAAAAAGAACAAATTAGCAATTGCACAAATAAATACAACTGAACAAAAATGTGATTGATATAAACAGTGTTTTAAGATTTCCAGATATTCAGGTACAGAAACGTGTAAAATAATTGCACTTTATGAATAAAAAATAGGCTACATTACAAATATAGTTAAAGTTATTCAGTCAAGAACAGTGAGTGAATTTTCTCTGTCTTCTGTTGTTTGATTAACATTATTATAGGAGGAATATTAGGCTGCTGTCACTTTAAGAACTGCACAGATCCAATATACTGTTACACACGTTTACGGGAATATTTTGAGATTTTTTTGTGTATTTGTGTGTATCACGCACTATTCGGCACTATTCGCATGTCGTTTTGGATGTGTGCGCAGCACAGAAAACAGTGTGCAAATCTTTTGCTCTTGAATGGTTTAAAATCACATTAAAATGTGCACACAGGAACCGATAAGCGCACATTTCTTATCGAATCACCGGTTCCTCGAATTTTGGAACCAGTTCTAAAATGGAACCGGTTCTCGATGCCCATCCCTAACCGTGAACATGCGAATGTGCCGTTTAATTAATGAAATGTTAACTTAAAATCTCAGGTGTAATCTCAAGAAAATAGTTTTTGTCTAAGGGGTTCGGCTGATAAAAAAGTTTGGGAAACAGAATTGAGCCTATTTACTTAATATGTTTCTAGTCTTATTGAGATTGATTCATCAGTGCATGTTATTTAAAAGAAGATCCTGTTGTTTGTTTGTAATCTGAATGAAAATGAATGACCTTGCACTCTCTAAATCCCACACTACATTCATGTCATGTATTCATTCAAACACATCTATTTAGTCGATGTGTTAGGCTTCTGTTGTAGGTAATGCAGCCTTCATATAATCTTTCTGAACATAGTAATATAATGCTGGTTAACATAATTATGGTCTCATTATAGAAGTTTCATGTTGCAGAACACTAAAACATTTTAGGTGATGCTTTACATTTTTATTTTATAAAATAATACCTATGATTTTTTTTTTTTTTTTTTTAAATGTATGTAGTTAATTTTCCCTTCTGTTTAGTCTGTTACATTTCTACTGGTATTTTTGCACATGACATCAATGCAAAGTTGCAGGGTTTCAGTTAGACAAAAGAAGACAGAATAACCCAGATTTAAGGCAGTTATGCATTAAGTTATGCAAGTGTTTTACACTCGATTTCACATGTTCCATTAATTAGTTTTAACAAGGAACTACCTCCTCATTCCAATAATGCCTATTTTCCACTTTCCTGTCACCACTTTGTGACATGCATTAAATCAGTTGCTTTAATCATTTATTTTAATATATAATGCATTGTTTTTCACACTCTTAATTTTTATTTTAAAAATAATTTACATGTGGAGCACAAAAGAAGTTGTTTAGCAGAATGTTCATGCTGCTCTTCGTAGTTGTAAAATGTGCACAGAGATCTTATTGTAATTTGGTAAAGGAAACTGAAACTGATTTGTGATGACACATGATCCAACTGCTGTGGCTTTTATTTTAATTTGGTCTGCATGTAGAATAGGTGTTTGTGCTCAGGGCTGAGGCCAGAAACTTGACTTGCATGTGACGTTATTCTTCAACTCACTATACGCGTGAATTGAAGAATGCCGCCCAACGGGCCTTTAGACCCGAACTGCTGCATTCTTCTAAAGAGCGCGGCTCTACCCGTGTGTCTCAGATCCTGATCCTCAGACTCTCTGTTTTCCTCTCTGTCTCTCCATCGCTCGCTCCGGTTATGAAGGGCATGAAGAAAGGTCGCTCGGAGGTCAAGAAAGTGGGACCCCTGAAGCTGGCGGCTCTCAATGGCCTGACCCTGTCCAGAATGCCGCTGCCTGATGAAGGGAAGGACGACCCGGAGAACGCGTCTAATGATGAAAGGGTAAGTGCTGCTTTCAGTTTGACTGCAGGTGGTTAAACGGTGGTTTGTGATCAAATAACCTGGTTGTTGTTGTTGTTTTTTGTTTTTTTAATGATCGAAGACAATGTTGGGTTAACAGGCTTTATATGCTGCATCTCAATCTTGATTATTATTTCTTCACATTTATATATATATATATATATATATATATATATATATATATATATATATATATATATATATATATATATATTATTCCTCATTTAAATGTTTTTTTTAATGTTTTTAAAAAGTCTCTTCTGCTCATCAAGGCTGCATTTATTTGATCCAAAATACAGTGAAAACAGTAAAAAATATTTTTACAATTTCAAGTAACATTTTTCTGATTGAATACATTTTAAAATTGAATTTATAGAAAACTTCTGCAACATTATACACTATATATGTTCAAATGTTTAGGGTCAGTAAGAATTTTTGGAAAGAAATTAAAGAAATTAATCATTTTATTCAGCAAGGATGCATTAAATTGATCAAAAGTGACAGTAAAGACATTTATAATGTTACAAAAGCCTTATATTTCAGATAAACGTGGTTCTTTTGAATTTTCTATTCATCAAAGAATCCTGAAAAAAAAACTTTTCAACATTGATAATAATCATAAATGTGTCTTGAGCAGCAAATCATCACATTAGAATGATTTCTGAAGGATCATGTGACACTGAAGACTGGAGTAATGATGCTGAAAATTCAGCTTTGATCACAGGAATAAGTGGCATTTTAAAATGTATTCAAACAGAAAACAAATTTTAAATCGTAAAAAATATTTCACATTTTTCGCTGTATATTGGACCAAATAAATGCAGCATTGGTGAGCAGAAGAGACTTTTTAAAAACATTTTAAAAAATCTTACCAATCTAAAACTTAAACGGTTGTGTGTGTATATATACATGTATTTAAAACATTTTTAAAAATTCTGAAATGTATTTTTGAATTAAAATGTTATTACTTTTATAGTTTTATGAACATTTATAGTGAAGTGAACTATGAAATATAAATATATATTTTTTTTTTTTTTTACATAAAACATTTTAATTAATCATCACGTCAACTAGCAGTTCTTTTTAGGGCAGATGTTTGTTGGTATAGCATTACTGTTAGCATGCTGTAGGGCAGGTTTCCTCAAATCCAGTCCACTGCTCTACAGAGGTTAGCTCAAACCCTGATCAAACTCGCCTACTGTGATTTTCTAGTGATCCTGAAGACCTTGATTAGCTTGCTCAGGTGTGTTTGGTCAGAGTTGGAGCTAAACTCTGCATGACCAGTTTTGAGGAACCTTGCTGCACGGCATCATGGGCCGAACAGACCCTCATGTCCTGTGTGTTTCCTGCAGTGTAAGATACTGGAGCAGCGAGTGGAGCAGGGGATGGTGTTCACGGAGTACGAGCAGGTGCCCAAGAGGCGGCCCAACTGTGAGTGCTCTATCGCTCAGATGCCCGACAACAGCGACAGGAACCGCTTCCAGGATGTCCTGCCCTACGACGACACGCGTGTGGAGCTGGTGCCCACCAAAGAGAACAACACAGGCTACATCAACGCTTCACACATCAGGGTGAGCGGTAGATCTGTGTCGAGTCAATCACGCATGGACATTTTGTTTTACATTTTAGAAATTCAACCACAAACTAGTGCTGAAACCCTGCTGTTTTTGTACCAATTTTTCTAATAATAATAATACAAACTGTAATACTAGAGATCTCAAACTTTGAGGATTGGTAGTATTTTATTGGGCACAAACTGCTGAAACCCTGCTGTTTTGTAAAAAGCTTATTTTTATTATTATTATGACGCTCTAAACTGATCATGCAAAACTTTATAGCATATAACGGTTATAAATGTTAAACTGCTACATTTCTACTTGAAATATCTTAGATTAAGGTCTGTTCAGGCTTGCTAAATTATGCATATATTTTTATTCATGCACATTAAGCGCCTGGACCCCATTAATTGATGCTTGCAGCTATATTTTATACATGTGTGGATTTATATCAGATTAATCAGCCTTCATATTGTGATTTCTGCCGCTGTATTTACCAGGTTACGGTCAGAGGTAAAGAGTGGAGTTATATCGCATCTCAGGGTCCGCTTTCCAGCACCTGCCAAGACTTCTGGCAAATGGTTTGGGAACAAGGAGTTGCCATCATCGCCATGGTTACAGCAGAGGAGGTAAAAATTAAACATATCTGGATGCACGTAAAGGAGATGTGGTTGGATTTAAGAATCAAAATTGGTTCATCAGAATGAGAATCGATTAAAATTGAGCCCTTTACAGTGTCACTCTTCATTGCCTTTTAAATCATCGAACTGGCTTGTTTTGTTTCCTGACCTGCAGGAAGGAGGTCGTGAGAAGAGTTTCCGCTATTGGCCTCGTCTTGGCTCTCGCCACAACACTGTTACTTATGGACGATTTAAGATCACCACACGCTTCCGTACGGACTCTGGGTGCTACGCCACAACCGGCCTGAAGATCAAACATCTCCTCACAGGACAGGAGCGAACCGTCTGGCACCTGCAGTACACGGACTGGCCCGATCACGGCTGCCCGGAGGACTTTAAAGGCTTTCTTTGTAAGTACAACACAGATGAGATAAAATCTTTAGATCAAACACTACTGATATTGGCACTCAAGACATCACAGGTTGTGCAAATGAAAAGAAAGTTTGTTTGAGGTTTCCTGTCAAATTGTTTGTTTCTCTGTTAGTAAGCCAGAAAGAAAAGTGCAAGTATTCTCTTAATATTTTTAACATGTTCCTGTAAGGAAAGCTGTAAAGGGAGAATGTCTCAAAAATATCTCCAGGTCATATTTCAGAGTCATTTATACCTGAAAAACTTTTTCTTTCATTTTTTTTTTTTTTTTTTTTTTTAAGAAAAATGTGCAAAATGTAATATTATATATTAAAATTATGTAAAAACATTTTAAAAAATTACAGTTATTAAAAATATATATAAAAATCAAAGTATATATTATAAAGTAAGGGAATACATATCATAATAATTACATTTTCTATATAATCCTCCCTCCCTTTTATTTTTTTTAATTTATTATTTTATTTACTTAATTAATATTATTATTATTACTTAGGAATTAGGTGTCATAAGAGTTTGATATAAATATATGAATGTTTAATTTTTTTTACTTATACTTTCTCTTTTTTATTTATTTTTTTCTCCTATTTTTCAAATGTAAAAGTGTGTCTGTATTTTATGTATGGTTGTTTATATTATTGCTGTAATTTATTATTATTATTATTATTATTATTTAATTATTTTTTTACTTAATGTGTTGGTGGTGTTTATTACCACAAAAGGAAAAAAAAAGTAGAAGGATCAATAAGGAATAATTATTGGTAAAAAAAAAAAAAAATGTTGTCTTTAAAGGAAATGTCCATTTGTATAATTGTATTAAATGTGTTTGAATTGAAAGACATTTAATTATATAAATATATAGATTAATTATTATGTTATATATATATATATATATATATATATATATATATATATATATATATATATATATATATATATATATATATATATATATATATATATATATATATTTTTTTTTATAAATAAATATATATATATTTTTTTATAATAAAATATATATATATATATATATATATATATATATATATATATATATATATATATATATATATATAATATATGTTATATAATAATTGTGTATAATTATTATATTTAAGCACAATCTATATATAGCATCTAGCGCATATAGTGTATATGTGTGTGTCTGTAATTATTATATTATAATATTATGTAGTTTGAAAGTGCACAATATCATTTCTCATTTTTAGGTGAAATATGACCTGGACATGTTGAGAGGTTTCAATGAAGCCAGCTGCATCATAATGGTTGAAGAACAGTATTTTGATGTGTATCATGCTTGACTTTAAGCTGCACAACTGTTTTTGCGGTGTGCCTCGAGTGTTTTATCCTGGCGTGGCTCTTTCAACCGCTCTATTTCTGTGTCTTAGCGTACTTGGAGGAGATCCAGTCCGTGAGGCGACACACAAACAGCTCCAGCGATCCAAAGAACACAAACCTGCCGGTTCTGGTGCACTGCAGTGCAGGGGTGGGACGCACTGGTGTGGTCATTCTGTCTGAGATCATGATAGCTTGTCTGGAACATAATGAGGTACATATGTCCTGTGCTTGCAGTGGCATGAGTGCATTTCACCAAATTTTCAGGACAAAATGCTCACGGTTACCAGGGTAAACTACGTTCACTGCTTACCGTTGGCATGAGGGCAGACAGAAATGTTACTCTTCTGCTTCAGCTTACAAACACGTGGTTGCTAGGAACAGAGATGACGACATTTCTCTGCAGATGTCAGCATGTGGCTGGACAGGTTTGTACTGTACTTAGATCTTAGGCACAGTATACGCCACATTTAATATGACGAAAGAAAGCGTGGATGTGAGGGACGGAAGTACAGACTGTGGTACTGTTATGTAACTTGGGATCAGCCATTCAAAATGCTTTTCGCAATCTTCGGTTAATGTTGTAAAACATTGTGAAAATTTGACCATAAGACAGTTTTAAATATGGTCTATAGGATTGCGCTGTTATCCTGTCACAGTGTGAGAAATTTAAACTAATATTAATAGTATAAATCAGAAATTGAATTCTTTTGCTGGAAATTCAACAGAAAAAAATTCTTTATTAAAAAATAACAGTTTATTAATGTCTATTTTTGATTAATTCCAATGAAATTAGATTTACAAATCAAATAAAATGTATGAATTTAAATTAATAATTATTTATCATTACGTTATTGAAATTAAGAATTTATTAAAGTGTGTATATATATATATATATATATATATATATATATATATATATATATATATATATATATATATATATATATATATATATCTGCAAAAAAATGATTTCTAATATATTATAAATATTATAAACACTTGACTTTACATCTTTTAAAATATTTTATATTGTAATTATACTATGAAATGTTAAAGTAATTATTTAATTACTAAAATAATCTATATTATTTATTTTTTAGTTCTGTACCTTTTTATATGCACTATTTTAATAATTTTTATGTAAATTATTTGTAGCAAATTAGTGAATCAGTCTGATGGTGCATGAAACACTTGAGTCATACCTAAAGACAAAATTATTTAATTATATTCAAATTATTTTACTTTAATATTAAATGTTATTTATATTTTTATTTATATTTGTTTTTATTTTTTATTCATGTACTTTTTATGTACAATATTTTAATCGTTTTGACGTAAATGATTTGTAGCAAATTAATAAATCAGTCTGATATCAGTTCAAAAACGGCTTCAAGACTCAAAATTATTAATATTTAATTATATTTTCATAATTCTAATAAATGTAATTAAAATAGTTGATTTTATTTTTTATTCATGTACTTTTTATATACAATATAATTAATTAACAATATTTAATCATTTTTATGAAAATGATTTGTAGCAAATGAACAAATCAGTCTGATATCAGTGAGTTATTTAATTAAATTTAATTACTGAATATAAATGATTATTTATATATCTTTATTACTATTTATTAATTTTCGTTTTGTATTTTATATATATATATATATATATATATATATATATATATATATATATATATATATATACTTACAATACCGTTCAAAATGTTTTTAAAATAAGTCTCGTCTGCTCACCAAGGCTGAACTTATTTAATTAAAAATACAGTAAAAACAGTAATATTGTGAAACATTATTACAATTTAAAATAGCTGTTTTCTATTTGAATATATTTAAAAAAAAAAGTAATTTATTCCTGTGATCAAAGCTGAATTTTCAGCATCATTACTCCAGTCTTCAGTGTCACATGATCCTTCAGAAATCATTCTAATATGCTGATTTTTTTTTTATAAATAATCATATTTTAAAATGCATGCTTCAGAATTCAGATTGGCCACATTCAGAACTGTGAGGTCTGATGGTCACTGATGTGTCTCTGTTTCCTGACAGATGCTGGACGTCCCGACTGTTCTGAACTTGCTGCGGCAGCAACGCATGATGATGGTGCAGACGCTTTCACAGTACACCTTCATTTACAAAGTCCTCATTCAGTTCCTGAGAAACTCCAGACTGATCTGAGACCAGCGCTGGCACGGAGGAGACGTCCTCCGTCTCCCATGAGCCCCCTCACAACCTCTCAGTCCGCCGGAACCGCGAACGCATCGCATCGGCGGCGGCGCGGCTTCGCTTCCTGAGCGCTTCCTCACAGTATTAGTGACGGGGCGAGACACGAGCCGGGGCAAGTATGAAGGACGCTGCGCCGCGCTCTCTTTAACCAGTATTATTCACAGATTTCACTGTGGGCTTTTACACGTGATCACGGATGGCAGTCCCAGCACTTTTATTTTGCTGTACATAGACGCGAATGACGCAGCTCTGTTATTTAATACGATACGCTGAACTGCAGTGGTTCTTTTATACCGGGTTCCTCGTGGATTTTATTAGTTTACGCATGAAGGTTTAGCGCGCCAAAAAGGAAAACAGCAGTGTTTAAAGACGTGTGTGGATTTGAAATGGTGAACTTCAGTAGAAATGATCAGGTGAATCTCATGAAAAGACACATTTGATGGAAAATGTTCAGTTTTTTGTGATAGCAATGCCAAAAAAGCCTCGTTTCTTTTCATAAGATTCACCTTTTTGCATCATGGGATGGATGTCACAGGACTCTGGGAGTTTGAAGTTTCACGTCCAGTGTTACATGGCATGTTAAAGCCAAGCTGTTTCTTGAGGTTTTGATAACTCTACGAATGGGTTTCGCTGTTCAAACGCGTCTCAAGTTTGAATGCGGCCAAAGACGAGATGGTTTATTTTCTGATCGCAGACGCAACCTTTAAATAATTTACAATATGTATTAAGATTGTATATGAAAACTCTCAAATGTATTCTACGTATCATAATCAGAAAGGCTTTCTTGTTGCGTTAGGGATATTTTTGTATTTTTTCAGATCTTTCAGCCACCAGCATTCAATAACCCGACGCACCAAAGAGCGTCACAGATTTGATTTGTTGATTGGAGTGAGCAGTAGTTGTGGGTATATTGTTAACGGTTTGTGACCTCACTAACTTACACACACCAGCTATGATGGTTTACCAAAGAATTTTCAGCATATATCGAGTTCATTTACTTCTTAAAGTCTTAAAACACTGTGAAACTGTGTTAACCAAGCAGAAAGTGCCATATCAAATCATTTAGGCCCTTGGCGTTTTAATTCACACAATGTTTGAATGGCAATCAGGTGTTATAATCTTTAATTATGATCAATTTAGCGATGATTGATGTTACATTCCACCATAATGGTGCTGTTCTTAAACCCAAACGTACCTGCAGTGTCCCATTCAAACATTCACTATGACAGTTTATTGAAAGTATCCAGTGTTTCTGTGCAAAAATTTTGCCATGGGTGAATTTCACAAAAAAAGTTATCCAGGTCATATTTCGCTTAAAAAAAACATGCAAAAAAATTGTAACCCTTGTGCATCAATTAAAAAAAGCTACACAAGGTCCATAGTGGACAAAAATGTCCGTGTCAAAAAACGGTCATAAAAATTTAAAGCTTGGGAGCACAGACTTAAGCTTGGTCTCATTTTAAAGGAAACCCTTGGCAGATTATTGTTGTTGTGTAAAAAATTTCTGAAAATGATATATGAACATTATTTTATATAAAATACATATTTTATGAAACATATTGAACTCTAAAACTGCTAGAAAATCAAAGCCATAAATCTAAACAAGTTGTGTTCCAAATTTGAGGATATCATCTCTTTCAGTAAGATTTTGTTTGGGCGCAGTACCACATTTTCCCCATTAGATACCAGCAAAACTCCACTGGTACACACAAGCAGTAGAGTTTTTCTCTCTCAAATATTACACACACATTTTTTTTTATTACACACATTTAAATATTGCATAATTTAAAACTGCATAATTTATCCAACTGGCTCTGTGATATGCAGAAGCAGAAAAGCGAGAAACCTGAGAAAATCTGGTAATTAAAAAAAAAAGTAAAAATGTAAATTTTGAAGCCTTGCCAACAGAATGAAAGCCTATTAACAAAGACTGCTTCATTTTATAGTTAAATGACCCTGGGATTAAAAATTGCAGTTTCAATGGAGACATTTTTGTCCTTAAGGTCCTGAGAGGAACTATTTTGTGTTACTAGTGTAAAATAGATTTATTAAAGGAAATGAGGGTGAAATAGAATAATTCCAATCAAAATACACACCTGTGCCAAATTTTATGCAATTGGCATTAACACAGGCAAAATGATCAAAAAAAAACAACTGAAAAAGACAAGGGTTAAGTGCACTGAATTGGATGTTTTACCGGATAAGATTTTTTCACATGAATATGCGTAATTATAAAAATGTTGCAGAAACGTTTAATTGTCCCAAAATAGACTTTATTTTTCATGCAAAATATTAAATGATTATAATATTATATTTTTCCTTTTGATTTTGGGCTGAAATATGACCGGAAATTCACTCTAAAGCTCTGAATGGTGCGTAAAACAATAGCAATTTCCTTGTTTTTGCTGTTTTTTTTTTGTTTTTTTTTGTTTGTTTGTTTTTTTGTGAAGGACAATCACTTTGTTTCACCATTATATTGTGCATCTGAATTCTGAATATCACTTCATAAATGAACTAAAACCTCTAAAGCTTAAATTGATCTGAACATATCTACAGGTCGAGTTCCTCCATCAACACGATGGCTTGAAATCGACATTTATCCGTCAGTACTCTATGAGGTAAAAGTCATTTAAGTGTTTTGGAGTAAATGGTTGTAAAAGCACAATGTCCTTTTCATAATTCATGTTGAGTTTTATTGCTCTAGATTTAGGCAAACTGCTGCGAGGTTTGCTCATGTTACTATGCGAGCGGACCGTGATCAGTGTTCATCTGAACTGGAAAACGGAAATTCAAGACAATTTATGAACAAAGCTAAAAACTGGACTGTTAAAGCCCTTCCCAGAGCTGCTTTTTTGGAATACATGTATATTAATAGCAGATACTGTTTATATTGCTGATTTTAAGTGTTATTAACTTTTAACCACATTAAATTTGCCGCCGTCGTCATGAGTGTGTGTTCTGATGATGTACAGCTGTCAGAAGAGCTAAATTATATCCCATTGTAAACAACTATATTTTTCATTCAGAAAATAAATATTTGAAGTTGTTAAAGTTGTTTGAAGTTGTTGTCTCTCTATCTCATTTTACATAGGTGGAAGGAGTTGTTGATATGCATAAATTGTTTTTCTCTAAGGAGTACATGAAGGCATTGACGAACTTCCCTTATAGTAACACAATGTTATTTATTTTCATATTATTTATATGCATTATAGTTTATAATAATTTTTTTATATATTCAGTTTTCACTTTAATTGGTTGTTTTAGTAATTTTATTATGTGCTCATTTTTACTATTTTTTGTTGTTGTTGTTTTTGTTTGAAATTTATTATATATTGCTTTATTTTTATTCAAGTTTTTGTAATTGTAGTACTTAAATGAAAATTAGAAATGTTGCCTTATTATTATTATTATTATTATTATTATTATTATTATTTATTAATGAATAACACTGCAGTAAAATACTGTGGTATTACCATCCATTTCCATCACTTTACTACAGAAATTTATATTTTATAAGGGAAGTTTGTCAATGCATTAATGTCAAGTTAAGTTGATGTTTGTTGTTGACAATTCTTGTATTATTAAAATGTGACTACATATGCAGGTAAATGTTTCTATAAAGTCCTGGGGGTTAAAACTGGCTGATTCTGGCAATTATCAATGTTACTGTGTGAATGTGAAACAGTAAATTATACATGTATGTACAATGTATCCCATCAGCCACAAGATGGCTCCATGTTACATGTGATGGTTTTGTGGATGCATTAAAATAACCTTGTTGGGAAAAAAACATGGAAAGATATTAAGTGAATTGCAATGTTGTCTCAGTATACTAAAATGGTTTCGGTCATAAAATGTTTAGACTTTACCTGTGATCAATGCAACAAACCTGATCCTTTCCACCTCTTAACACTAATAAAATGTTTTAGCAATATGTTGATTAATTTCTCTCACTGTGGAGTTACACAGCCAATGCATTAAAAAATACACAGGCATTTATCATTTAGGACCACTTATTGTACCTGACCAATTAGAAATTACATTCTGCTTAGTTTAAGGTGCCAATTTAATGATTTTTTTCCTTACGACTCATTTATATGTTGCATCAGTCTATATGCATATGATGTTCACAATGAGCTCTAGTGATTATACTAAACTAACAACTTTTGTCTATGTGATCTGTTTTTTAAAGATGTTGAATGAATGAATAATCTCTATTTGTGTGAGTTCAGGTGCTTTTTAGATTATAGAAGTTTCTATAATGGACAAACTCATTTTCTTAATTGTCAAATTACTTTAGATTAAAACCTCAAGCCTTCTATTGGCTAGTGACATTATAGAACAGTTTCATTGGCTAATGCATAAACTCTACAGGTCCAGGGGAGAATCAAAGGTAATCAATTAAGCTAAAAGGGGAGGAGCCACCTTAATTCAAAGATGTACAAAATGGCCAAGCCAAGCACTAGTGTGTGTTGTGGCATTTGTGTTAATGTTTGTTAGAATGGAGCTTCTGCAAGGTGTGTTAGTGGTGGTTGTGCTTGTTGCATTTGATCTGTCTGATGCATGGGGAAGTTTGAGGTACAGTCAAAGTCCAAGAAGCATGAGGCCAAAATCAGATCCAAGTCCTGCCCGTTCTCCTCTAGGGCTCTGGAACCCTTTGCAAGTGGCTTCTCAGTTTCAGAGTCCTTTGAGTCCAGTCTCCAGAAACCTTGCACAGGATCCTTTTGGTCTTCAGGAGAAACAGCTGTTGCAGGGTCCAGTGAAGCCTTTGGATTGGAGGTATCCCGTTGTTCCTGAGGTGCAGAGGGAGTTGGCGGTGGACTTCCAGTTGAGGCAACCTGTGACTCCCAGCAGTGTAGCTGTTCAATGCAGTGAGAACCGGGTTCTTGTAGAGGTCCAGCAGGACTTGTTCAGCAATGGTCAGTTGATCCAGCCAACTGGTCTGTCTCTAGGTGGATGTCCTGTTGTTGGTCGGGACACTGAGTCTAGGGTGCTCATCTTTGAGTATGAACTACAGGACTGCAACAGCGTGCTGATGGTAAGAACTCCTTAATCTTAATGGGTTGTTTGTGGCAGAGGATAGCCAAAGTCTTTCAAGGAAAGTCTGTTCACTTGTTGCAGTATCTGCAATGCCAGGGCAGCTGAGACACAAAGTCCTATTAGTGCACCATCTTTGGGATGATCTTCTTGGTAACCCCAATTTTTTACAGATGAATGAGGATGAGCTTGTCTACACCTTCTCTCTTACCTACACCCCTGAAGCACTTGCTGGTACTCCTATTACCCGGGCAGATGGTGCAGTTGTTGGCATTCAATGCCATTATCAAAGGTAAGTGGACTTTGACTTTCTGCATGCTGCTTGTGCTGCTGAGACCATTTAATGGGTACTTTCATGAACCGTAGGCTTCACAATGTAAGCAGTAATGCCTTGAGGCCAACATGGATCCCTTATGCCTCAACGGAGGTTGGTGAAGAAGTCTTGCTGTTCTCCCTGAAGCTCATGATGGGTTAGTACAGGTTTATATCTCTAACCTTGTGATTGTGGCTGTGCCTAAAATGTTTTTGGGGGTTTTTTTTTGTTTTGTTTTTTTTGTAGATGATTGGTCCTATCAGAGGCCTTCAAACTCTTACTTTCTGGGTGGCGTTATTAACGTTGAGGCGTCTGTGAAGGTGTATAATCATGTGCCTCTGCGTGTGTTTGTGGACAGCTGTGTGGCCACACAAGGACCTGATGTGAACTCTCTTCCGAGATATTCCTTCATTGAGAATCATGGGTAAGGTCATAGCACTTGGTTTTTATAGCACTCTTTTGTAACACTGTCAGAGTCATGGGTTAGGTCAAGTTGCTTGACCCTATCGTTGACATTCATGAGTTCTTTGTAACCACTTCTCAGGTGTTTTGTGGATGCCAAGGCTACAGCTTCCAGCTCCCGCTTCATGCCTCGGTCCCAGGAGGACAAGATCCAGTTCCAGTTGGAGGCGTTCATGTTCCAGGAGAGCTCCAGTCCTTATGTTTGTACTAAGAATATGAGTGAGATCAACTTCTCTTCCAAGCTTTTTTTTTTTTTTTTTTTTTTTTGTGACTTCTGTCATCCCTTGCAGATCTACATAACGTGTATTCTGAAGGCAACTATTGCTTCTGTACCAAGTGACGCTCAGCGCAAATCTTGTTCCTTTGCCAATGGGTATTTTTTTTTTTTTTTTTTTGACTAAGCCTTTGACTTCCAAGTTGAGTCTGCTCATGTTAAAGTTGTCTCCACCCCCCACCCCCCCCCCCCCCCCCTTACAGGTGGTTTGCTGCTGATGGAAATGACCAAGTTTGTGGTTGCTGTGACTCAACATGTGGTCCTGATAGTGGATTTGCTGCTGCTCCCTATGGAGGTTGGTAGCTTCTGCACTTCCTAAGGTTGCTCTTGACTTTCAAGTGCTTGAACTTGTTTTGGTTTTCTTTAGGCATTCAGTGGGAAGGCAAGGCATCACTTGGTCCCGTAATGGTTCAAGAGCAAAAGGCTGTTTCTCAATAAATCTGACATCATTGATCCTTGCATGTATCTGACTAGTCATTTTGCTTCATGTCTGGTTTAACTGCTTTTGACTCAACCGTTGCCTCATTCTGCCAATGTGGTGAAATTGTCCTACTGAACCTTTGCAAGTTCCATATAGGATGCTGTTGCATTACAGGAGTTTAAACTACTTTCTCTATAGGCAACTTTAAGTTATTGTTTAAACAACTTCCACTGAAGCTTGATCACATTGAGCCCTAGTGGCTGTACAAAACCAACTTGTTTCTGATCTGTAGTCATAAATATTTATGACTGGACTATCATTTGTTTGAGCTCAGGGGCTTTGTAGATGACAGCTTGTCCATGATAGAAACTGTCAGTTTCTTGATTGGGGGGGGGGGGGGGAATTGGGAAAGAACATTAAAGCATTCTAGTGAGTTCTCACTTGCTAATGCAGAGGTTTTCAGTCCTGGTATATCCCTTGTATCTCTTAACACCGGATTCAGATCATCAGCTCATTAGGTGAGTGCTCCATTAACTGAACTAAGCATGGGTCTCATTCAGCTCCCTAGTTCAGTAGTCGGGGCACTGATAAGGGGGCTAGCCACATTAACTTACAATATACTAATTTGCATCCTGGGGGCTTGAGACACAGGGCAAGTATGTTTGCACGACAAATGTATTACAGAAGTTTTTCCTTTTGCCTTTTTGAAAAGTGTCTGGACATGAGAATGTTGTCAAACAATCACTGTTCACACAGATCTGTGAAAATGCTTAAACACTGTATTCTGCTGGCTTGGCAGCAGTTGGCAGCAACACGTAAAGAAACTCTGTGCCTATAGAGTGGTGCAGGTATGTCAGAACCCAGAAGACTAATTTGCTGTTTCCTTTGAGACTTTTCCTGTGGGTTTTTTTTTATTTGTGTAAAATAAAGCCTGTGGTAAACACAACTTGATGATACTTTGACAATTTGTCCTACAATGTAATTACGCACACCCCTAGTGGAAAATGACTTTCGAAGCAGTTCATTTTAAACTTTTAGTAACTAGATAAGGCAGTTTGACACATGAGTGTGTACATTGTAAAACAAAACGTTTTGTCAAGTTATGTTTAGCACAGGCTTTTTTACTCATTGAAAAACCCCATTATAAAACCCTATAGAAAAACAAGCAGCGAATTAGTCTTACAGGTTCTGACGTAATGCACATGTCACCACCTTCATTAATTCATGTTTTTATAGTTTACATGGAGACAATAATTGTTTTCAAAAATGTGCACTTTGAAACCCATTTTCAAAAGTTTGCGTTTAGATCCCCAAAACACTGCTGTTCTGTAAATGAATGACCAGACTGCATAAAGAGTGTTCAGTTTAGTCATGTAAATGCCCTCTCAATGTATCAGATAATGCTGGGTACACAAAGATTTTTCAAAATGTATAAGATTTTCAAAATGTGAGACCACAAATATAAGGACAAAAAAAAATCCTAGACTTAACAGTTTTGCTCCTACAGTGTGTGACAAAGACAGCACACCACATGAACAGATTTTCAACCAGAGTCCCGACTGTGGACAAGGGAAGTCTTGCAAAATCTCTCAAGACTTCAGAGTAAACATGAGGGACGATAGGCAGGAATAAATTGCATTGATAGTGTTTGGAATGATTTTGGTATGTTTTATGGGACACATTGTATAAACACACATGCTGTTGCCACAAATCAACAAGCTGATCCTCCATCTTTGCTGTCCAAATCCATTTAACTTTGTGCTGCGCCATGACTGTTTGTTATGCTTCTGTCAGCTCGCTTTTTGATTGGATATCGTTTCATTTCATGTGATAATCCCCAGAGCGTGTATGCATTTGTCCTCGGGATTTTCCCCAACGCATCAGGATTTCTGAACGAATATTTACAATTTGTGATCAGGGCCCCTCTGAGTAAATTCAGTAACTTATCAGATTTTCCTGTGGTGTGAGGTGTGTTAAGATAATCTATAGAACCATCAAGATAATCGGGACATTACCTAAGGCCCCATCTCATCCACATGGATCCAGCGTTTTCGAGAGGTGAAACCGCTATTTTTTTTAAACCGGGTCCCAGAGTGGATAAATTTGAAAACGCCGTCTTTGCGTTATCGTGTGGACGGGGCAATCCGTATATTTTCTGAAACGATGATGTCATCACCCACGTGTCGACCCTAGTCAGACGCGCTAATACCACAAAACAGAAACAACCGTAATAGCAGACTCTACATGCTTCCGTTCGTGCTGCAGAAGCTACTGAGCCAAAATAAAGTGTTATATCTAAGCTTTGCTATAGTTTGTATTCAGCGCGCAAGGTTTATGCACATGCTCCAAGTCTTCTTCGCTGCTTTAAATGCATTTCTGTGACAGAATTAGAGCCACATAATGGTCTGGCATGTATACTACATCATTTTGAGTCGTTTCAGTAGTTTCGTGTGGACGCAGATATTTTTTGAGACGAGGAAAAAAAAAGATCGGTTTAGGGTAAGCTCCGGCTTCGTGTGGACGTAGCCTAAGATTGTCGGAAGGGGAGAAATCATCCCAAAATCAGCCCGATTATCTTGTGGTGTGTATCTAGCATAAAATAACAACTTTTGTCTATGTGATCTGTTTTTTACAGATATTTATGAATAATCTCTATTTGTGTGAGTTCAGGTGCTTTTTACATTATATGAAGTTTCTATAATGGTCAAACTCAGTTTCTAAATTACTTTAGATTAAAGTGACATTATAGAACATTCTCATTTGCTAATGCATAAACTCTACAAGTCCAGAGGAGAATCAAAGGTAATCAATTAAGCTAAAAGGGGAGGAGCCACCTTAATTCAAAGCTGTACAAAATCTCCAAGCCAAGCACTGGTGTGTGTTGTGGCATTTGTGTTAATGTTTGTTAGAATGGAGCTTCTGCAAGGTGTGTTAGTGGTGGTTGTACTTGTTGCATTTGATCTGCCTGATGCATGGGGAAGTTTGAGGTACAGTCAAAGTCCAAGAAGCATGAGGCCAAAATCAGATCCAGCTTCCAGAAGTCCTGGCCTTTCTCCTCTAGGGCTCTGGAACCCTTTGCAAGTGGCTTCTCAGTTTCAGAGTCCTTTGAGTCCTGTCTCCAGAAGCCTTGCACAGGATCCTTTTGGTCTTCAGGAGAAGCAGCTGTTGCAGGGTCCAGTGAAGCCTTTGGATTGGAGGTATCCTGTTGTTCCTGAGGTGCAGAGAGAGTTGGCGGTGGACTTCCAGTTGAGGCAACCTGTGACTCCCAGCAGTGTAGCTGTTCAATGCAGTGAGAACCGGGTTCTTGTAGAGGTCCAGCAGGACTTGTTCAGCAATGGTCAGTTAATCCAGCCAACTGGTCTGTCTCTAGGAGGATGTCCTGTTGTTGGTCAGGACACTGAGTCTAGGGTGCTCATCTTTGAGTATGAACTACAGGACTGCAACAGCGTGCTGATGGTAAGAACTCTTTAATCTTAATGGGTTGTTTGTGGCAGAGGATAGCCAAAGTCTCTTTCAAGGAAAGTCTGTTCACTTGTTGCAGTATTTGCAAAGCCAGGGCAGCTGAGAGTCCTATCTGTTTGACTGTGTAAACCTTGATTTCTTAAACCGCTTGCCTTTTAAATAACCCCTCAAACCAAAAACAATCTGACATGAACTATCCCATAAATGTTATGAATGGTGCTTAAACAAGAATAACTTAAGAATAACTTGTGTTCTAGTAGTGTCTAAAGTGGGTTTTTAACCTGGAACAGCAAACTTTTGATCCCAAGTTTGAGACGTGCACTATTCTATAGCAACACCAACGCTTCTAAGGGCAGGGTGTTTTTTTTTTTTTTTTTTTTTTTTTTTTTTTTTTTTTAAATGACCAATTGGCTCTTGAGTTATTCCAACATGTTGCACAATGCACTTTCTCCCAAAGTAAGATTAGTGCGCTGTCTTTGGGATGATCTTCATGGTAACCACAATCTCTTCCAGATGAATGAGGATGAGCTTGTCTACACCTTCTCTCTTACCTACACCCCTGAGGCACTTGCTGGAACTCCAATTACCCGGGCTGATGGTGCAGTTGTTGGCATTCAATGCCATTATCAAAGGTAAGTGGTCTTTGACTTTCTGCATGCTGCTTGTGCAGCTTTGAGACCATCTAATGGGTACCTTCATGAACCACAGACTTCAAAATGTAAGCAGTAATGCCTTGAGGCCAACATGGATCCCTTATGCCTCAACGGAGGCTGGTGAAGAAGTCTTGCTGTTCTCCCTGAAGCTCATGATGGGTTAGTACAGGTTTATATCTCTAACCTTGTGATTGTGGCTGTGCCTAATTTTTTTTTTTTTTTTTTTTTTTTTTTTGTAGATGATTGGTCCTATCAGAGGCCTTCAAACTCTTACTTTCTGGGTGGCGTTATTAATGTTGAGGCGTCTGTGAAGGTGTACAATCATGTGCCTCTGCGTGTGTTTGTGGACCGCTGTGTGGCCACACAAGGACCTGATGTGAACTCTCTTCCGAGATATTCCTTCATTGAGAATCACGGGTAAGGTCATGGCACTTGGTTTTTATAGGACTCTTTTGTAACACTGTCAGAGTCATGGGTTAGGTCAAGTTGCTTGATGCTACAGTTGATTTTCATGTTCTTTGTAACCACTTCTCAGGTGTTTTGTGGATGCCAAGGCTACAGCTTCCAGCTCCCGCTTCATGCCTCGGTCCCAGGAGGACAAGATCCAGTTCCAGCTGGAGGCGTTCGTGTTCCAGGAGAGCTCCAGTCCTTATGTATGTACTAAGAATATGAGTGAGATCAACTTCTCTTCCAAGCTTTTGTTGTGACTTCTGCCATCCCTTGCAGATCTACATAACATGTATTCTGAAGGCAACTATTGCTTCTGTACCAAGTGATGCTCAGCGCAAATCCTGTTCCTTCGCCAATGGGTATGCTTTTTTTTTTTTTTTTTTTTTTTTTTTAAATGACTGACTTGAAGTTGAGTCTGCTCGTTAAGGGTTTTTTTTTTTTTTTTTTTTTTTTTTTTTTTTTTTTTTTTTTTTTTTCTTCAGGTGGTTTGCTGCTGATGGAAACAACCAAGTTTGTGGTTGCTGTGACTCAACATGTGGTCCTGATGGTGGATTTGCTGCTGCTCCCTATGGAGGTTGGTAGCTTTTGCGTTTCCTAAGGTTGCTCTTGACTTTCAAGTGCTCATTTGTTTTGGTTTTCTTCTAGGTGTTCAGTGGGAAGGCAAGGCATCACTTGGTCCCGTAATGGTTCAAGAGCAAAAGGCTGTTTCTCAATAAATCTAACACCATTGATCCTTGCATGTATCTGACTAGTCATTTTGCTTCATGTCTGGTTTAACTGATTTTAACTCTGAAACAGTGACTCATTCTGCCAATGTGGTGAAATTGTCCTACTGAACCTCTGCAAGTCCCATATAGCATGCAACTGTAGCATTACTGAATTTTAAACACTTCTATAGGCTTTTTTTTTTTTTTTTTTCCACAT
Source organism: Ancherythroculter nigrocauda (assembly GCA_036281575.1). Taxonomy (NCBI): domain Eukaryota; kingdom Metazoa; phylum Chordata; class Actinopteri; order Cypriniformes; family Xenocyprididae; genus Ancherythroculter; species Ancherythroculter nigrocauda. The sequence continues at coordinate 38,511,068 of VTFQ01000019.1, forward strand.
TGAGCCCTAGTGGTTGTACAAAACTAGTTTCTTTCTGATCTGTACTTTGAATCTCTAGACTAGTGGTTTCAAACTCAATTCCTGGAGGGCCACAGCTCTGCACAGTTTAGCTCCAGCTCACAACTGCTTGGAAGTTACTAGTAATCTTGAAGACCTTGATTAGCTGGATCAGGTGTTTGATTTAGGGTTGGAGCAAAATTGCAGAGCTGTGGCCTTCCAGAATTTGAGTTTGAGACCACTGCTCTAGACTACCATATTTGAGCTTGGGTGTTTTAGATGAGTTTCTATCATGGACAAGCTGTCAGTTTCTAGATTGGGGAAAGAACCTAGATTAAAGCATTTCTAGTGAGTTCTCAGTGGCATGTCCCTTGTATTTCTCACTTAACTCCTTATTCAGATCATCAGCTCATTAGGTGAGCACTCCATTAATTCCCTGGTTCAGTAGTCAGGGCACTAATAAGGGAGCTGGCCACACTAATTTACACTATACTGAGTCATGACCTAGGGTGTGGATTGAGACGCAGGGTAAGTGTTTACACATGTACTACAATGGAAGTTTTTTTTTTTTTTTTTTTTTTTAAACCTCTTTGAAATGTTTCATGTCCAGACAACATTGTCAAACAATCACTGTTCACATGAATCTGTGAAAATGACTAAACTGTTTTCTGCTGCCAAGCCAGTAGTTGGCGATGACACGTAAAATACTGTGTGCCTATAGAGTGGTGCAGGTATGATGTCAGAACCCAGGAGACTAATTCCCTGCTGTTTCCTTTGAGATTTTCCTGTGGGGGTTTGTGTAAAATAAAGCTTGTGGTAAACACAACTTGACAATACTTTGACAATTTGTTCTACAATGTAGATTACACACCCATAGTGAAAAAAGTGAATTTTGAAGCAGTTCATTTTTGAAAACATTTTTAGTAAGTAATTAGGCAGTTTGGCACGTAAGTGTGTACATTGTAAAACAAAGTTTTGTCAAGTTATGTTTAGCACAGGCTTTATTTTTACTCATTGAAAAACCCCATTATAAAACCCTACAGGAAAATAAGCAGCGAAATGAGGGTGCGTTCACAGGTGTAGTTCGGTTCGTTTGGTTCATTTGGTTCATTTGGTCCGGACCAAAGAAGAAAAAACATTTAGTCCGGTTAGCGTTCACATTGGCAATTTTATCACCGAACCAAAAGATGCCGAACCTTAAGGCATAGGGATACATTCACAACGTGATTGGTCGGATTTTATGACGTATTGCCTATTTTGAGACGGAACTTACCGAACATCCAAAACAGTGCCGTTTTCTGAGGTAAGTACGCTCGTTGTGTGTGTGTAGCCTGCATGTGATGGTATTTTGGCCAGCTGGGAACTCGTGAAGAGCTTATAAAATGTGTAAAGTAGTCAAAACACCGGCGGGAATCCATCCGTCACACACACAAATGATCTGCTGCATGGAGACGTGCGTCTGATGCCTGTCATGGGCAAGCTCGCGACTATGACAAGAAAAACCGACATGCGTGAGGATTCTGTCCTTTTTAGGGTCTCGTCTTCCTGTTTTTGGTTCGGTTACATGTCTTTTGTCCGTGTTGCGTTCATATATCATTCGAACCGCACCAGAGTTCGTTTGGAAGCGGACCGAGACCCATCTTTTCAGCGGTCTCGGTCCGCTTGTTTGGTGCGCACCAGGGTTCGGATGGCAGCGTTCACATATGTTCAAATGAACCGCACTATCCGAGCAATCGCACCAGGGTTCGTTTTAATCGAACCAAACATGACAAGTGTGAACGCACCCTGAGTCTTACAGGTTCTACTGTAATGTGCATGATGTTACCACTTTCACTAATTCATGTTTTTATAGGTTACATAGAGACAATAATTGTACTGTTTTCAAAAACTTGAACTTTTAAACCCATTTTGAAAAGTTTGCACTATTAGGCCCCCAAAACGCTGCTGTTCTGTAAATGAATGACCAGAATGCATAAAGGGCATTCGTTTTTCAGTTGTGTAAACGCCCTCCCAGTGTGTCAGCAGAGGTGTCAAGTGACAAAGTACAAATACTTTATTACCTTAAGCAGAAATTTTGGGTATCTATACTTTCCTGGAGTAATTATTTTTCAGCCGACTTTTTACTTCTACTCCTTACATTTTCAAGCAATTATCTGTACTTTCTACTCCTTACATTTTAAAAATAGCCTTGTTACCCCTATTTCATTTCGGCTTGTTTTCATTCCGGCTTGTCATCGTTTAAAAAAAAAATAAAAAAAACCTATCCAGATAAATCGCGCCATCCGGATAGAGTGAATTTTATTGTGGTTGGATGAGAAGTAAAAACATATACCATTCCAACACCCTATTGGTTTGTACACTATCCATCACACCTGCACATGACACAAATCACATCACACTCCAGCAAGGAGGACATAGCCAGTGTTGGGGTCGTTACTCAAAAAGATTATTTCTTTAAAAGTTATTTCTCCACTACTGGCTCATATATCAAACGGGTGCTTTCTCTTCATCCTCCGCAAATTAAGCTACAGTAGGTAGTTCAGTAGAGTTTGAATAAATTAGTCTTTGCGATTGACAACATTGTGATAAGTAGGCTATACTAACTTTGTAACTCGTTACCCCCAACACTGGTCATAGCAGATGTATGTACATTTTGATATCTGTGTTTGCGTGTATTTGACTATTCAGGCGCAAGGAGAACTGATCACGCGAGAGGGCGCTTCTGTTGTGTGCCATTCAGCACAATTCCGGCTATCCCGCCTTTAATCGATAAAAAATTGTAATTGAATTGTAATTTTGTGATACAACGATCTTCAAAGATCATTTGGCTGAAAGCTGAAATTAAATTCGTCACAGAATTCCTGCAGCTAAGTTTGACTTTTTGCACTATTACAATACTTACAGGCATGTAGACATCATATCTTCTGCTCCATGAAACACATGTTAATGCTTAGTAGTACACATATATTGTTCTTTAATGTATTTGCATTGTAATAAAATGCATTCATTTTCAATGGGCATATATGCGGCTGAAACAGGTAGCCTAGTGCTTCCCAAATTTTTCAACATTAAAATTTTAATAACATTATAGTCATTAGGGCCTTTAGAAATTTTTTTTTTTTTTTCTGAGGAGGTGGGATTGTTCTCAGATTATGCTGGGTACACACTAAAAGATTTTTGAAAACTTATACGATTTTCAAAATGTGCGAGACCACAAATATGAGGACAAAAAAAAAAAAATCCAAACTTTTGCTCCTACAGTGTGTGGTGTGACAAAGACAGCACACCACATGAACAGATTTTCAACCAGAGTCCTGACTGTGAACAAAAGAAGTCTTGCAAAATCTCTCGAGACTTCAGAGTAAACATGACAGACGATAGGCAGGAAGAAATTGCATTGATAGTGTTTGGAATGATTTTGGTATGTTTTACGGGACACGTTGTATAAACACTCATGCTGTTGCCACAAATCAACAAGCTGATCCTCCATCATTGCTGTCCAAATCCATTTAACTTTGTGCTGCACCATGACTGTGTTTGTTATGCTTCTGTTTTCTGTCAGCTCGCTTTCTGATTGGATATCGTTTCACGCTCCTCTGGGTCCTCTGGGTTTCCCCCAGTGCATCAGGATTTCTGATCATAAATATTCAACATGTTGAATATTTGCGATTCATGATCGGGGTGCTTCCAATGTTCTTCAAAGCAGATTCAGTCACTCTTAAAGGTGCCCTAGAATTTTTTTTAAAAAGATGTAATATAAGTCTAAGGTGTCCCCTGAATGTGTCTGTGAAGTTTCAGCTCAAAATACCCCATAGATTTTTTTAAATTCATTTTTTTAACTGCCTGTTTTGGGGCATCATTATAAATGAGCCGATTCAGGGCTACTGGCCCTTTAAATCTCGTGCTCCACATCCACGGAGCTCGCACTTGCCTTGAACAGTGCATAAACAAAGTTTACACAGCTAATATAACCCTCAAATGGATCTTTGCAAAGTGTTCGTCATGCATGCGTCAGATTATGTGAGTATTGTATGCTGTTATATTGTTTACATTTGATTCTGAATGAATTTGCGGCTGTGCTCTGTGGCTAACGGCTAATGCTACACTGTTGGAGAGATTTATAAAGAATTTATAAAGAAATCTTTTTATAAAGAATTTTTTAAAGTCTTTTAAACAAATGAGATTTATATAAGAAGGAGGAAACAATGGTGTTTGAGACTCACTGTATGTCATTTCCATGTACTGAACTCTTGTTATTTGACTATGCCAAGATAAATTCAATTTTTCATTCGAGGGCACCTTTAACACACCTGAAGAAAATCTGTAGAACCATCAAGATAATCGGCACATACCTAGGATTGACAGAAGGAGAGAAATCAGCCCAAAATAATCCTGATTATCTTGTGGTGTGTATCTAGCATAAACTAACAACTTTTGTATGTGATCTGTTTTTTAAAGATGTTGGATGAATGAATAATCTCTATTTGTGTGAGTTCAGGTGCTTTTTAGATTATAGAAGTTTCTGTAATGGACAAACTCAGTTTCTTATTTGTCAAATTACTTTAGATTAAAACCTCCAGCCTTCTATTGTTCTTTTTGTTTTAAAAATAGGCTTGTTTGAGATGAGCAAATTCTGCGCAGAACCGATCAACGGTGATCACCGCGAGATGCATGCCGGTTAGAAATGTGTCCGAGGGTGGTCCGCCTTGCTCTGATGTCATGCTGACGTGTGTCAAAAACCTCTCGCGAGCGTGAGGCGTCCTCATCGGATTCTGCAGTCGAGCGCAGTTGCTCTCCACCGACTGCGCTGACCAAAAGCATGATGGGAAACGGCTTGCTGACGACACAGCTTAAAGCTTATTGGTTTAAACAACCGTGATGTATTGATCTGATTTAAAATGTTTGATTTTAATACTCTAATGCCATGATTTTATGCGTATAAATTATGTGTGAATATTCCAAAAGTCTCTAACTGTGTGATCTTTCTATGGGTTATATGATTGTTATCATATTTATAAAAATATATAAAAACATGTCTGTAATTAAAATAAAAATTATTGATACACACATTCTTCGAATGGAAATAAATAACAAGTACTTTGGGTGTCTTGTTCATTATGTTTATTTTCATATAAAAGCAACAGAATGTAAATTACATCCAGTTTATCAGCAACACAGCGCACAAGTGTGAATCCCGCGATATCCGCCTTAATCTCGCAGGTGTCTGATGCACTACGAGAAAGGAGAATTGTCCGTCTTGCCTGCACTTTTTTCACTCCTCCCCTCACTGCAGCCGCCTACTCTCGGCTGAACTTCAGGCGAGGCTAGGCGCATCTCAAACAAGCCTATTACTTTTATAGTTATTTCATGTGCTATGCTAATGCATAAACACTACAAGTCCAGAGGAGAATCAAAGCTAATCAATTAAGCTAAAAGGGGAGGAGCCACCTTAATTCAAAGCTGTACAAAATGGCCAAGCCAAGCACTGGTGTGTGTTGTGGCATTTGTGTTAATGTTTGTTAGAATGGAGCTTCTGCAAGGTGTGTTAGTGGTGGTTGTGCTTGTTGCATTTGATCTGCCTGATGCGTGGGGAAGTTTGAGGTACAGTCAAAGTCCAAGAAGCATGAGGCCAAAATCAGATCCAGCTTCCAGAAATCCTGCCCTTTCTCCTCTAGGGCTCTGGAACCCTTTGCAAGTGGCTTCTCAGTTTCAGAGTCCTCTGAGTCCTGTCTCCAGAAACCTTGCTCAGGATCCTTTTGGCCTTCAAGAGAAGCAGCTGTTGGAGGGTCCAGTGAAGCCTTTGGATTGGAGGTATCCCGTTGTTCCTGAGGTGCAGAGAGAGTTGGCAGGGGACTTCCAGTTGAGGCAACCTGTGACTCCCAGCAGTGTAGCTGTTCAATGCAGTGAGAACCGGGTTCTTGTAGAGGTCCAGCAGGACTTGTTCAGCAATGGTCAGTTGATCCAGCCAACTGGTCTGTCTCTAGGTGGATGTCCTGTTGTTGGTCAGGACACTGAGTCTAGGGTGCTCATCTTTGAATATGAACTACAGGACTGCAACAGCGTGCTGATGGTAAGAACTCTTTAATCTTGATGGGTTGTTTGTGGCAGAGGATAGCCAAAGTCTCTTTCAAGGAAAGTCTGTTCACTTGTTGCAGTATTTGCAAAGCCAGGGCAGCTGAGAGTCCTATCTGTTTGAATGTGTAATCCCTGGTTTCTCAGACTGCTTGCCTCTTTAAAACTCCTCAAACCAAAGACAATCTGACCTGAACTATCCCATAAATGGTATGAATTCTGCTTAAACAAGAATAACCTGTGCTCTAGTTTTAAAGATAGGATTAAACATGTGCTGTTCCAGGTTAAAAACTAAGTTTGAGACTTGCACTTTTCTATGGCAACACCGTTTTTATTTTTAACCAATTGGCTCGTTTAGGAGTTATTCCACCATATTGCACAATGCACTTTCTCCCAAAGATTAGTGCACTGTCTTTGTGATGACCTTCACGGTAACCACAATCTCTTCCAGATGAATGAGGATGAGCTTGTCTACACCTTCTCGCTTACCTACACCCCTGAGGCACTTGCTGGTACTCCAATTACCCGGGCTGATGGTGCAGTTGTTGGCATTCAATGCCATTATCAAAGGTAAGTGGTCTTTGACTTTCTGCATGCTTCTTGTGCAGCTTTGAGACCATCTAATGGGTACTTTCATGAACCGTAGGCTTCACAATGTAAGCAGTAATGCCTTGAGGCCAACATGGATCCCTTATGCCTCAACGGAGGTTGGTGAAGAAGTCTTGCTGTTCTCCCTGAAGCTCATGATGGGTTAGTACAGGTTTATGTCTCTAACCTTATAATTGTGGCTGTGCCTAAAATATATATATATATATTTTTTTTTTTTTTTTTTTTTTTTTTTTTTTTGTAGATGATTGGTCCTATCAGAGGCCTTCAAACTCTTACTTTCTGGGTGGTGTTGTTAATGTTGAGGCGTCTGTGAAGGTGTACAATCATGTGCCTCTGCGTGTGTTTGTGGACAGCTGTGTGGCCACACAAGGACCAGATGTGAACTCTCTTCCGAGATATTCCTTCATTGAGAATCACGGGTAAGGTCTTGGCACTGGGTTTTTATAGGACTCTTTTGTAACACTGTCAGAGTCATGGGTTAGGTCAAGTTGCTTGATGATAGTTGATATTCATGAGTTCTTTGTAACCACTTCTCAGGTGTTTCGTGGATGCCAAGGCTACAGCTTCCAGCTCCCGCTTCATGCCTCGGTCCCAGGAGGACAAGATCCAGTTCCAGCTGGAGGCGTTCATGTTCCAGGAGAGCTCCAGTCCTTATGTATGTACTAAGAATATCATGAGTGAGTTTAACTACCAATCTGTGTATGTGACTTGTCATCCCTTGCAGATCTATATAACCTGTATTCTGAAGGCAACTATTGCTTCTGTACCAAGTGATGCTCAGCGCAAATCCTGTTCCTTCGCTAATGGGTACATTTCACCCTCTTAACTTTTGACTTTAGGTCTTTGACTTCGAAGTTGACTTTGCTCATGTTGAAGCTGGCATGTCTGTTACAGGTGGTTTGCTGCTGATGGAAACAACCAAGTTTGTGGTTGCTGTGACTCAACATGTGGTCCTGATGGTGGATTTGCTGCTGCTCCCTTTGGAGGTTGGTAGATCTCCCTTTCTAAGGCTGCTTTTGTTTTCAAGTGCTCATCCTTTTTTTTTTTTTTTTTTTTTTTTTTTCCCTCCCCCCTCTAGGCCTTCAGTGGGAAGGCAAGGCTTCGCTTGGTCCTGTAATGGTTCAAGAGCGAAAGACTGTTTCTCAATAAAAGTCATCAATCCTTGCATTTATCTGACTTGTCATTTTGCTTCATGTCTGGTTGAACTGTTGACTCAAACAGTGCCTCATTCTGCCAGTGTAGTAAAACTAGTCCTACTGTACCTCTGCCAGTCCCATGCAGCATGCAACTGTAGCATTACAGGAGTTTAAACTTTTCTATAGGCAACTTTGAGTATTTTGAGACTGCTGTTGTGAGTTCAAGGTTAATTATGCTTTTGAAGCCATCAGGTTGTTACTATTTAACAGAATTCCTGGTAAATGTTACCAGTGTTACTTGGCAAGCAATTAAGGTTACTTTCAAGTGCCATAGTTACATTGTAATAAGTACGAAGTACTATTAACTACATCTACGTATTATAGTTACACTTAGGGTTAGGTTGGGGGTTAATTGTAATTTTACTGTTACTACATGTACTTTAGTAATATCATGTAACTACAGCACAGTAAATTAAAGTCTAACTGCAATTGATTCCAAAGAGCTCTGGAGGCATGCCTTGTCCCATAAAGCACTGTAGGTGATGGCGTCAGTCTTCCTATGCATACACTTTGCGAGCATAGACATGAGATCTTTGTATACAAATGTGTAGTTTTCAAGCTTAAGCCCTTGTTTAAATTAAATTAAATTCTCTGCTCTGTATTCATAAACCTTTAAGTATCTCTAGACTATGATTTGTTTGAGCTTGGGTGCTTTTTTTTTTTTTTAAGTTTCTATCGTAGACAAGCTGTCAGTTTTACAACCAAGAAATTGTGACTGAATGTAGCTTAAAAAAAAAAAGCAGCTTTAGTTTAAGTTCTGTTAATGCAGTGCTCTTCAGTCCTGGGGCCTCATTTATAAAACTTTGCATGCGCACAAAACAGGCCCTGAAAGTGTATGCCTGTTCCTACACAAGCTGTGATTTTATAAAAACAAACTTGACGGGAAAATTTGCGCACCTCCACACAAACTCTGACCCGTGCATACAAACATTTTGGAGACAGAGGTTTGGCAACACCGATGGTAAGCTGAGGGACTGACGGCAGATGAAGAAAATCCACTTTAAATCCACATTTTGATAGACGTTTAATATTACACTTTCACTAATGGCGATAAGTGCTGAAGTTACATGAGAAGTTAAATTATATGAATTCAGATAGATGTGCTTCATTTGATCACTTTTCCTGTGACATGCTGTTTTAATCACAGCAAGGAGCGTTAGGAGCACAATAATTCCTCTTTAAACTAAACTGCAGATGTTATGACAAAATATTTTAGCGAGAACAATGATCAGTGATGCACACTTTACTTTGATATTATGAAAGACACTGCTGGATTCGGTGGTCGAATAGTCCGTTGTCCAGTTTGAATACTTCCAATGATATCTTACTGTACAACCATAGCTGCACGGAGGTGTTGATTTCGTGTGAAGGATCTTCAAACAATTACCACTGTATTTGAAGGATATCATTTGAGGTAAACGGTAAGATTTTCTTTTTAAAATACTTTGTCAGTGATGCGCCAAGTCAGACAATTGTATTTACACTGCAATATAAGTAGGTCTATCTGTTTCCACTAAAAATAGCCTATAAACATCCTATAAGATATGTTCACCTTATCAGCAAAACTGCATAAATTTGAATCGAATTGTTTTAAACTTTGAAAATACTATTTGGCCAGTGGAAATAAATGAATCAGCTCTATTCTAAAACCTTTATCTGAAGTATTTTATAGAATTTTGTTTTTATGGATATTTTGATATAAATATTCTAAAACATAAAGAGGATATTGATTGATTTTTATCAATGTAATGTGTATTGCGCAAATGGCATTTATAGTCCTTATCTAATATTTTCCAATGTCTCTTATCTTTGACGGTGTTAACGATGGTGTCACGTGGATGGGAATATGTATGGAAATAATATGCAGATGAGGTTATGCATAGTAAAACTAGGTGTCGTAAGCTCCATATATGGTGATTTCGGGGCGGAGACAGGGTGGAGATGCACGTAGCCTACGCACAATCTTCTACTGACTGGGATTTATAAAGGGATTTTTGCGCAGGTTCTGGCGTACGCATATATAACCTGTATTCTGAAGGCAACTATTGCTTCTGTACCAAGTGATGCTCAGCGCAAATCCTGTTCCTTCGCTAATGGGTACATTTCACCCTCTTAACTTTTGACTTTAGGTCTTTGACTTCGAAGTTGACTTTGCTCATGTTGAAGCTGGCATGTCTGTTACAGGTGGTTTGCTGCTGATGGAAACAACCAAGTTTGTGGTTGCTGTGACTCAACATGTGGTCCTGATGGTGGATTTGCTGCTGCTCCCTTTGGAGGTTGGTAGATCTCCCTTTCTAAGGCTGCTTTTTAATGTTTTCAAGTGCTCATCCTTTTTTTTTTTTTTTTTTTTTTTTTCTTCCCTCCCCCCTCTAGGCCTTCAGTGGGAAGGCAAGGCTTCGCTTGGTCCTGTAATGGTTCAAGAGCGAAAGACTGTTTCTCAATAAAAGTCATCAATCCTTGCATTTATCTGACTTGTCATTTTGCTTCATGTCTGGTTGAACTGTTGACTCAAACAGTGCCTCATTCTGCCAGTGTAGTAAAACTAGTCCTACTGTACCTCTGCCAGTCCCATGCAGCATGCAACTGTAGCATTACAGGAGTTTAAACTTTTCTATAGGCAACTTTGAGTATTTTGAGACTGCTGTTGTGAGTTCAAGGTTAATTATGCTTTTGAAGCCATCAGGTTGTTACTATTTAACAGAATTCCTGGTAAATGTTACCAGTGTTACTTGGCAAGCAATTAAGGTTACTTTCAAGTGCCATAGTTACATTGTAATAAGTACGAAGTACTATTAACTACATCTACGTATTATAGTTACACTTAGGGTTAGGTTGGGGGTTAATTGTAATTTTACTGTTACTACATGTACTTTAGTAATATCATGTAACTACAGCACAGTAAATTAAAGTCTAACTGCAATTGATTCCAAAGAGCTCTGGAGGCATGCCTTGTCCCATAAAGCACTGTAGGTGATGGCGTCAGTCTTCCTATGCATACACTTTGCGAGCATAGACATGAGATCTTTGTATACAAATGTGTAGTTTTCAAGCTTAAGCCCTTGTTTAAATTAAATTAAATTCTCTGCTCTGTATTCATAAACCTTTAAGTATCTCTAGACTATGATTTGTTTGAGCTTGGGTGCTTTTTTTTTTTTTTAAGTTTCTATCGTAGACAAGCTGTCAGTTTTACAACCAAGAAATTGTGACTGAATGTAGCTTAAAAAAAAAAAGCAGCTTTAGTTTAAGTTCTGTTAATGCAGTGCTCTTCAGTCCTGGGGCCTCATTTATAAAACTTTGCATGCGCACAAAACAGGCCCTGAAAGTGTATGCCTGTTCCTACACAAGCTGTGATTTTATAAAAACAAACTTGACGGGAAAATTTGCGCACCTCCACACAAACTCTGACCCGTGCATACAAACATTTTGGAGACAGAGGTTTGGCAACACCGATGGTAAGCTGAGGGACTGACGGCAGATGAAGAAAATCCACTTTAAATCCACATTTTGATAGACGTTTAATATTACACTTTCACTAATGGCGATAAGTGCTGAAGTTACATGAGAAGTTAAATTATATGAATTCAGATAGATGTGCTTCATTTGATCACTTTTCCTGTGACATGCTGTTTTAATCACAGCAAGGAGCGTTAGGAGCACAATAATTCCTCTTTAAACTAAACTGCAGATGTTATGACAAAATATTTTAGCGAGAACAATGATCAGTGATGCACACTTTACTTTGATATTATGAAAGACACTGCTGGATTCGGTGGTCGAATAGTCCGTTGTCCAGTTTGAATACTTCCAATGATATCTTACTGTACAACCATAGCTGCACGGAGGTGTTGATTTCGTGTGAAGGATCTTCAAACAATTACCACTGTATTTGAAGGATATCATTTGAGGTAAACGGTAAGATTTTCTTTTTAAAATACTTTGTCAGTGATGCGCCAAGTCAGACAATTGTATTTACACTGCAATATAAGTAGGTCTATCTGTTTCCACTAAAAATAGCCTATAAACATCCTATAAGATATGTTCACCTTATCAGCAAAACTGCATAAATTTGAATCGAATTGTTTTAAACTTTGAAAATACTATTTGGCCAGTGGAAATAAATGAATCAGCTCTATTCTAAAACCTTTATCTGAAGTATTTTATAGAATTTTGTTTTTATGGATATTTTGATATAAATATTCTAAAACATAAAGAGGATATTGATTGATTTTTATCAATGTAATGTGTATTGCGCAAATGGCATTTATAGTCCTTATCTAATATTTTCCAATGTCTCTTATCTTTGACGGTGTTAACGATGGTGTCACGTGGATGGGAATATGTATGGAAATAATATGCAGATGAGGTTATGCATAGTAAAACTAGGTGTCGTAAGCTCCATATATGGTGATTTCGGGGCGGAGACAGGGTGGAGATGCACGTAGCCTACGCACAATCTTCTACTGACTGGGATTTATAAAGGGATTTTTGCGCAGGTTCTGGCGTACGCATAGTTTTATAAATCAGATTTTTTTTTTTGTGCGTACGTACACTTTTAGGATGAAATATACGCAAAGTTTTATAAATGAGGCCCCTGGTCCTAGGGACCCACTGATGTGCACATTTTGTATTTCTCCCTTATTTAACACACTTGATTCAGATTATCAACTCATTAGGTGAGAGTTCCACTAACTACTAAGAATAGAAAAGTTTTGTGTACAGACGACTTTTGTCAAAACTATCCCTGTTCACATGGATCTGTGAAAATGATTATAATTACTCTATTCTGCTGCCAAGCCAGTTGTTGGCGATGATGCTTTATAAAGAAACATTATGTGCCTATTGAGTAGTGCAGGTATGACGTCAGAACCCAGAAAACTAATTTGCTGCTGGTTTCTATTGAATTTTTCTAGGGGGTTGTATAATGTGTTTTTTGTGTGTGTAAAATAAAGCCTATGGTAAACAACCTGGCAATACTTTGACATTTTTTTACAACATAAATTACACACACCAATAGTGAAAAAGGCAAATTTTCAAGTAGTTAAAACTTAGATTTTTAATAAGTAGCTAGATAAGACAGTTTGGGGTTTAAGTGTGTATGTTGTAGAACAAAACGTCAAAGGATCAAGTTATGTTTAGCACAGGTTTTGTTTTATTAATAAATTGAAAAACCCCATTATAAAACCCCATATGAAAACCAGTGGTGAATTAGTCTTACGGATTCTGATGTAATACATGCATCACTTTATAGACTAAACATGTAATACGCATTCGCATGATGTCACCACTTTCACTAATTCATGTTTTTATAGTTTACATGCAGACAATAATTGTATCGTTTTCAAAGACTTGCACTTTGAAACCCATTTTTAAAAGTTTGCATTTATAGGCCCCCAAAATGCTGCTGTTCTGTAAATAATTGGCCAAAATGCATAAAAAGTTTTCAGTTTTTAGTTGAAAATGGTGTCATGTAAATGCCCCCTCAATGTGTCAGATAAAAGAGACAAATGCAAAATGTGCAGAGGGGTGGGTCTCCAAGATGCTTAAACTCTACAGGTCCAGAAGAGAATTAAAGGTAATCAATTAAGCTAAAAGGGGAGGACCCACCTTAATTCAAAGCTGTACAAAATGGCCAAGCCAAGCACTGGTGTGTGTTGTGGCATTTGTGTTAATGTTTGTTAGAATGGAGCTTCTGCAAGGTGTGTTAGTGGTGGCTGTGCTTGTTGCATTTGATCTGCCTGATGCATGGGGAAGTTTGAGGTACAGTCAAAGTCCAAGAAGCATGAGGCCAAAATCAGATCCAGCTTCCAGAAATCCTGCCCTTTCTCCTCTAGGGCTCTGGAACCCTTTGCAAGTGGCTTCTCAGTTTCAGAGTCCTCTGAGTCCTGTCTCCAGAAACCTTGCACAGGATCCTTTTGGTCTTCAGGAGAAGCAGCTGTTGCAGGGTCCAGTGAAGCCTTTGGATTGGAGGTATCCCATTGTTCCTGAGGTGCAGAGAGAGTTGGCGGTGGACTTCCAGTTGAGGCAACCTGTGACTCCCAGCAGTGTAGCTGTTCAATGCAGTGAGAACCGGGTTCTTGTAGAGGTCCAGCAGGACTTGTTCAGCAATGGTCAGTTGATCCAGCCAACTGGTCTGTCTCTAGGTGGATGTCCTGTTGTTGGTCAGGACACTGAGTCTAGGGTGCTCATCTTTGAGTATGAACTACAGGACTGCAACAGCGTGCTGATGGTGAGAACTCTTTAATCTTGATGGGTTGTTTGTGGCAGAGGATAGTCAAAGTCTCTTTCAAGGAAAGTCAGTTCACTTGTTGCAGTATTTGCAAAGCCAGGGCAGCTGAGAGTCCTATCTGTTTGAAATGTGTAAACCCTGGTTTCTCAGACTGCTTGCCTCTTTAAAACTCCTCAAACCAAAGACAATCTGACCTGAACTATCCCATAAATGGTATGAATGCTGCTTAAACAAGAATAACCTGTGCTCTAGTGTTAAAGAGTTTTTAACCTGGAACAGCACATGTTTAATCCTAAGTTTGAGACTTGCACTTTTCTATGGCAACACCGTTGTGTTATTTATTTTTAACCAATTGGCTCGTTTAGGAGTTATTCCACCATATTGCACAATGCACTTTCTCCCAAAGATTAGTGCACCGTCTTTGTGATGACCTTCACGGTAACCACAATCTCTTCCAGATGAATGAGGATGAGCTTGTCTACACCTTCTCGCTTACCTACACCCCTGAGGCACTTGCTGGTACTCCAATTACCCGGGCTGATGGTGCAGTTGTTGGCATTCAATGCCATTATCAAAGGTAAGTGGTCTTTGACTTTCTGCATGCTTCTTGTGCAGCTTTGAGACCATCTAATGGGTACTTTCATGAACCGTAGGCTTCACAATGTAAGCAGTAATGCCTTGAGGCCAACATGGATCCCTTATGCCTCAACGGAGGTTGGTGAAGAAGTCTTGCTGTTCTCCCTGAAGCTCATGATGGGTTAGTACAGGTTTGTCTCTAACCTTATAATTGTGGCTGTGCCTAAAATATATTTTTTTTTTTTGTAGATGATTGGTCCTATCAGAGGCCTTCAAACTCTTACTTTCTGGGTGGTGTTATTAATGTTGAGGCGTCTGTGAAGGTGTACAATCATGTTCCTCTGCGTGTGTTTGTGGACAGCTGTGTGGCCACACAAGGACCAGATGTGAACTCTCTTCCGAGATATTCCTTCATTGAGAATCACGGGTAAGGTCATGGCACTTGGTTTTTATAGGACTCTTTTGTAACACTGTCAGAGTCATGGGTTAGGTAAAGTTTCTTGATGATACAGTTGATATTCATGAGTTCTTTGTAACCACTTCTCAGGTGTTTTGTGGATGCCAAGGCTACAGCTTCCAGCTCCCGCTTCATGCCTCGGTCCCAGGAGGACAAGATCCAGTTCCAGCTGGAGGCGTTTATGTTCCAGGAGAGCTCCAGTCCTTATGTATGTACTAAGAATATCATGAGTGAGTTTAACTACCAATCTGTGTATGTGACTTGTCATCCCTTGCAGATCTATATAACCTGTATTCTGAAGGCAACTATTGCTTCTGTACCAAGTGATGCTCAGCGCAAATCCTGTTCCTTCGCTAATGGGTACATTTCACCCTCTTAACTTTTGACTTTAGGTCTTTGACTTCGAAGATGACTTTGCTCATGTTGAAGCTGGCATGTCTGTTACAGGTGGTTTGCTGCTGATGGAAACAACCAAGTTTGTGGTTGCTGTGACTCAACATGTGGTCCTGATGGTGGATTTGCTGCTGCTCCCTTTGGAGGTTGGTAGATCTCCCTTTCTAAGGCTGCTTTTTAATGTTTTCAAGTGCTCATCCTTTTTTTTTTTTTTTTTTTTTTCTTTTTTTTTTCTTCCCTCCCCCCTCTAGGCCTTCAGTGGGAAGGCAAGGCTTCGCTTGGTCCTGTAATGGTTCAAGAGCGAAAGACTGTTTCTCAATAAAAGTCATCAATCCTTGCATTTATCTGACTTGTCATTTTGCTTCATGTCTGGTTGAACTGTTGACTCAAACAGTGCCTCATTCTGCCAGTGTAGTAAAACTAGTCCTACTGTACCTCTGCCAGTCCCATGCAGCATGCAACTGTAGCATTACAGGAGTTTAAACTTTTCTATAGGCAACTTTGAGTATTTTGAGACTGCTGTTGTGAGTTCAAGGTTAATTATGCTTTTGAAGCCATCAGGTTGTTACTATTTAACAGAATTCCTGGTAAATGTTACCAGTGTTACTTGGCAAGCAATTAAGGTTACTTTCAAGTGCCATAGTTACATTGTAACAAGTACGAAGTACTATTAACTACATCTACGTATTAAAGTTACACTTAGGGTTAGGTTGGGGGTTAATTGTAATTTTACTGTTACTACATGTACTTTAGTAATATCATGTAACTACAGCACAGTAAATTAAAGTCTAACTGCAATTGATTCCAAAGAGCTCTGGAGGCATGCCTTGTCCCATAAAGCACTGTAGGTGATGGCGTCAGTCTTCCTATGCATACACTTTGCGAGCATAGACATGAGATCTTTGTATACAAATGTGTAGTTTTCAAGCTTAAGCCCTTGTTTAAATTAAATTAAATTCTCTGCTCTGTATTCATAAACCTTTAAGTATCTCTAGACTATGATTTGTTTGAGCTTGGGTGCTTTTTTTTTTTTTAAGTTTCTATCGTAGACAAGCTGTCAGTTTTACAACCAAGAAATTGTGACTGAATGTAGCTTAAAAAAAAAAAGCAGCTTTAGTTTAAGTTCTGTTAATGCAGTGCTCTTCAGTCCTGGGGCCTCATTTATAAAACTTTGCATGCGCACAAAACAGGCCCTGAAAGTGTATGCCTGTTCCTACACAAGCTGTGATTTTATAAAAACAAACTTGACGGGAAAATTTGCGCACCTCCACACAAACTCTGACCCGTGCATACAAACATTTTGGAGACAGAGGTTTGGCAACACCGATGGTAAGCTGAGGGACTGACGGCAGATGAAGAAAATCCACTTTAAATCCACATTTTGATAGACGTTTAATATTACACTTTCACTAATGGCGATAAGTGCTGAAGTTACATGAGAAGTTAAATTATATGAATTCAGATAGATGTGCTTCATTTGATCACTTTTCCTGTGACATGCTGTTTTAATCACAGCAAGGAGCGTTAGGAGCACAATAATTCCTCTTTAAACTAAACTGCAGATGTTATGACAAAATATTTTAGCGAGAACAATGATCAGTGATGCACACTTTACTTTGATATTATGAAAGACACTGCTGGATTCGGTGGTCGAATAGTCCGTTGTCCAGTTTGAATACTTCCAATGATATCTTACTGTACAACCATAGCTGCACGGAGGTGTTGATTTCGTGTGAAGGATCTTCAAACAATTACCACTGTATTTGAAGGATATCATTTGAGGTAAACGGTAAGATTTTCTTTTTAAAATACTTTGTCAGTGATGCGCCAAGTCAGACAATTGTATTTACACTGCAATATAAGTAGGTCTATCTGTTTCCACTAAAAATAGCCTATAAACATCCTATAAGATATGTTCACCTTATCAGCAAAACTGCATAAATTTGAATCGAATTGTTTTAAACTTTGAAAATACTATTTGGCCAGTGGAAATAAATGAATCAGCTCTATTCTAAAACCTTTATCTGAAGTATTTTATAGAATTTTGTTTTTATGGATATTTTGATATAAATATTCTAAAACATAAAGAGGATATTGATTGATTTTTATCAATGTAATGTGTATTGCGCAAATGGCATTTATAGTCCTTATCTAATATTTTCCAATGTCTCTTATCTTTGACGGTGTTAACGATGGTGTCACGTGGATGGGAATATGTATGGAAATAATATGCAGATGAGGTTATGCATAGTAAAACTAGGTGTCGTAAGCTCCATATATGGTGATTTCGGGGCGGAGACAGGGTGGAGATGCACGTAGCCTACGCACAATCTTCTACTGACTGGGATTTATAAAGGGATTTTTGCGCAGGTTCTGGCGTACGCATAGTTTTATAAATCAGATTTTTTTTTTTGTGCGTACGTACACTTTTAGGATGAAATATACGCAAAGTTTTATAAATGAGGCCCCTGGTCCTAGGGACCCACTGATGTGCACATTTTGTATTTCTCCCTTATTTAACACACTTGATTCAGATTATCAACTCATTAGGTGAGAGTTCCACTAACTACTAAGAATAGAAAAGTTTTGTGTACAGACGACTTTTGTCAAAACTATCCCTGTTCACATGGATCTGTGAAAATGATTATAATTACTCTATTCTGCTGCCAAGCCAGTTGTTGGCGATGATGCTTTATAAAGAAACATTATGTGCCTATTGAGTAGTGCAGGTATGACGTCAGAACCCAGAAAACTAATTTGCTGCTGGTTTCTATTGAATTTTTCTAGGGGGTTGTATAATGTGTTTTTTGTGTGTGTAAAATAAAGCCTATGGTAAACAACCTGGCAATACTTTGACATTTTTTTACAACATAAATTACACACACCAATAGTGAAAAAGGCAAATTTTCAAGTAGTTAAAACTTAGATTTTTAATAAGTAGCTAGATAAGACAGTTTGGGGTTTAAGTGTGTATGTTGTAGAACAAAACGTCAAAGGATCAAGTTATGTTTAGCACAGGTTTTGTTTTATTAATAAATTGAAAAACCCCATTATAAAACCCCATATGAAAACCAGTGGTGAATTAGTCTTACGGATTCTGATGTAATACATGCATCACTTTATAGACTAAACATGTAATACGCATTCGCATGATGTCACCACTTTCACTAATTCATGTTTTTATAGTTTACATGCAGACAATAATTGTATCGTTTTCAAAGACTTGCACTTTGAAACCCATTTTTAAAAGTTTGCATTTATAGGCCCCCAAAATGCTGCTGTTCTGTAAATAATTGGCCAAAATGCATAAAAAGTTTTCAGTTTTTAGTTGAAAATGGTGTCATGTAAATGCCCCCTCAATGTGTCAGATAAAAGAGACAAATGCAAAATGTGCAGAGGGGTGGGTCTCCAAGATGCTTAAACTCTACAGGTCCAGAAGAGAATTAAAGGTAATCAATTAAGCTAAAAGGGGAGGACCCACCTTAATTCAAAGCTGTACAAAATGGCCAAGCCAAGCACTGGTGTGTGTTGTGGCATTTGTGTTAATGTTTGTTAGAATGGAGCTTCTGCAAGGTGTGTTAGTGGTGGCTGTGCTTGTTGCATTTGATCTGCCTGATGCATGGGGAAGTTTGAGGTACAGTCAAAGTCCAAGAAGCATGAGGCCAAAATCAGATCCAGCTTCCAGAAATCCTGCCCTTTCTCCTCTAGGGCTCTGGAACCCTTTGCAAGTGGCTTCTCAGTTTCAGAGTCCTCTGAGTCCTGTCTCCAGAAACCTTGCACAGGATCCTTTTGGTCTTCAGGAGAAGCAGCTGTTGCAGGGTCCAGTGAAGCCTTTGGATTGGAGGTATCCCATTGTTCCTGAGGTGCAGAGAGAGTTGGCGGTGGACTTCCAGTTGAGGCAACCTGTGACTCCCAGCAGTGTAGCTGTTCAATGCAGTGAGAACCGGGTTCTTGTAGAGGTCCAGCAGGACTTGTTCAGCAATGGTCAGTTGATCCAGCCAACTGGTCTGTCTCTAGGTGGATGTCCTGTTGTTGGTCAGGACACTGAGTCTAGGGTGCTCATCTTTGAGTATGAACTACAGGACTGCAACAGCGTGCTGATGGTGAGAACTCTTTAATCTTGATGGGTTGTTTGTGGCAGAGGATAGTCAAAGTCTCTTTCAAGGAAAGTCAGTTCACTTGTTGCAGTATTTGCAAAGCCAGGGCAGCTGAGAGTCCTATCTGTTTGAAATGTGTAAACCCTGGTTTCTCAGACTGCTTGCCTCTTTAAAACTCCTCAAACCAAAGACAATCTGACCTGAACTATCCCATAAATGGTATGAATGCTGCTTAAACAAGAATAACCTGTGCTCTAGTGTTAAAGAGTTTTTAACCTGGAACAGCACATGTTTAATCCTAAGTTTGAGACTTGCACTTTTCTATGGCAACACCGTTGTGTTATTTATTTTTAACCAATTGGCTCGTTTAGGAGTTATTCCACCATATTGCACAATGCACTTTCTCCCAAAGATTAGTGCACCGTCTTTGTGATGACCTTCACGGTAACCACAATCTCTTCCAGATGAATGAGGATGAGCTTGTCTACACCTTCTCGCTTACCTACACCCCTGAGGCACTTGCTGGTACTCCAATTACCCGGGCTGATGGTGCAGTTGTTGGCATTCAATGCCATTATCAAAGGTAAGTGGTCTTTGACTTTCTGCATGCTGCTTGTGCAGCTTTGAGACCATCTAATGGGTACTTTCATGAACCGTAGGCTTCACAATGTAAGCAGTAATGCCTTGAGGCCAACATGGATCCCTTATGCCTCAACGGAGGTTGGTGAAGAAGTCTTGCTGTTCACCCTGAAGCTCATGATGGGTTAGTACAGGTTTGTCTCTAACCTTATAGTTGTGGCTGTGCCTAAAATATATATTTTTTTTTTTGTAGATGATTGGTCCTATCAGAGGCCTTCAAACTCTTACTTTCTGGGTGGTGTTATTAATGTTGAGGCGTCTGTGAAGGTGTACAATCATGTTCCTCTGCGTGTGTTTGTGGACAGCTGTGTGGCCACACAAGGACCAGATGTGAACTCTCTTCCGAGATATTCCTTCATTGAGAATCACGGGTAAGGTCATGGCACTTGGTTTTTATAGGACTCTTTTGTAACACTGTCAGAGTCATGGGTTAGGTAAAGTTTCTTGATGATACAGTTGATATTCATGAGTTCTTTGTAACCACTTCTCAGGTGTTTTGTGGATGCCAAGGCTACAGCTTCCAGCTCCCGCTTCATGCCTCGGTCCCAGGAGGACAAGATCCAGTTCCAGCTGGAGGCGTTTATGTTCCAGGAGAGCTCCAGTCCTTATGTATGTACTAAGAATATCATGAGTGAGTTTAACTACCAATCTGTGTATGTGACTTGTCATCCCTTGCAGATCTATATAACCTGTATTCTGAAGGCAACTATTGCTTCTGTACCAAGTGATGCTCAGCGCAAATCCTGTTCCTTCGCTAATGGGTACATTTCACCCTCTTAACTTTTGACTTTAGGTCTTTGACTTCGAAGATGACTTTGCTCATGTTGAAGCTGGCATGTCTGTTACAGGTGGTTTGCTGCTGATGGAAACAACCAAGTTTGTGGTTGCTGTGACTCAACATGTGGTCCTGATGGTGGATTTGCTGCTGCTCCCTTTGGAGGTTGGTAGATCTCCCTTTCTAAGGCTGCTTTTTAATGTTTTCAAGTGCTCAATCCTCCTTTTTTTTTTTTTCTTTTTTTTTTCTTCCCTCCCCCCTCTAGGCCTTCAGTGGGAAGGCAAGGCTTCGCTTGGTCCTGTAATGGTTCAAGAGCGAAAGACTGTTTCTCAATAAAAGTCATCAATCCTTGCATTTATCTGACTTGTCATTTTGCTTCATGTCTGGTTGAACTGTTGACTCAAACAGTGCCTCATTCTGCCAGTGTAGTAAAACTAGTCCTACTGTACCTCTGCCAGTCCCATGCAGCATGCAACTGTAGCATTACAGGAGTTTAAACTTTTCTATAGGCAACTTTGAGTATTTTGAGACTGCTGTTGTGAGTTCAAGGTTAATTATGCTTTTGAAGCCATCAGGTTGTTACTATTTAACAGAATTCCTGGTAAATGTTACCAGTGTTACTTGGCAAGCAATTAAGGTTACTTTCAAGTGCCATAGTTACATTGTAACAAGTACGAAGTACTATTAACTACATCTACGTATTATAGTTACACTTAGGGTTAGGTTGGGGGTTAATTGTAATTTTACTGTTACTACATGTACTTTAGTAATATCATGTAACTACAGCACAGTAAATTAAAGTCTAACTGCAATTGATTCCAAAGAGCTCTGGAGGCATGCCTTGTCCCATAAAGCACTGTAGGTGATGGCGTCAGTCTTCCTATGCATACACTTTGCGAGCATAGACATGAGATCTTTGTATACAAATGTGTAGTTTTCAAGCTTAAGCCCTTGTTTAAATTAAATTCTCTGCTCTGTATTCATAAACCTTTAAGTATCTCTAGACTATGATTTGTTTGAGCTTGGGTGCTTTTTTTTTTTTTTTTAAGTTTCTATCGTAGACAAGCTGTCAGTTTCTTGGTTGTAAAATTGTGACAATGTAGCTTAAAAAAAAAAAGCAGCTTTAGTTTAAGTTCTTATGTTAATGCAGTGCTCTTCAGTCCTGGGGCCTCATTTATAAAACTTTGCATAAGCACAAAACAGGCCCTGAAAGTGCGTATGCCAGTTCCTACACAAGCTGTGATTTATAAAAACAAACTTGACAGGACAATTTGCGCACCTCCACACAAACTCTGACCCGTGCATACAAACATTTCGGAGACAGAGGTTTGGCAACACCGATGGTAAGCTGAGGGACTGACGGCAGATGAAGGAAATCCACTTTAAATCCACATTTTGATAGACGTTTAATATTACACTTTCACTAATGGCGATAAGCGCTGAAGTTACAGGAGAAGTTAAATTATATGAATTCAGATAGTAGATGTGCTTCATTTGATCACTTTTCCTGTGACACGCTGTTTTAATCACAGCAAGGAGCGTTAGGAGCACAATAATTCCTCTTTAAACTAAACTGCAGATGTTATGACAATATTTTAGCGAGAACAATGATCAGTGATGCACACTTTACTTTGATATTATGAAAGACACTGCTGGATTCGGTGGTCGAATAGTCCGTTGTCCAGTTTGAATACTTCCAATGATATCTTACTGTACAACCATAGCTGCACGGAGGTGTTGATTTCGTGTGAAGGATCTTCAAACAATTACCACTGTATTTGAAGGATATCATTTGAGGTAAACGGTAAGATTTTCTTTTTAAAATACTTTGTCAGTGATGCGCCAAGTCAGACAATTGTATTTACACTGCAATATAAGTAGGTCTATCTGTTTCCACTAAAAATAGCCTATAAACATCCTATAAGATATGTTCACCTTATCAGCAAAACTGCATAAATTTGAATCGAATTGTTTTAAACTTTGAAAATACTATTTGGCCAGTGGAAATAAATGAATCAGCTCTATTCTAAAACCTTTATCTGAAGTATTTTATACAATTTTGTTTTTATGGATATTTTGATATAAATATTCTAAAACATAAAGAGGATATTGATTGATTTTTATCAATGTAATGTGTATTGCGCAAATGGCATTTATAGTCCTTATCTAATATTTTCCAATGTCTCTTATCTTTGACGGTGTTAACGATGGTGTCACGTGGATGGGAATATGTATGGAAATAATATGCAGATGAGGTTATGCATAGTAAAACTAGGTGTCGTAAGCTCCATATATGGTGATTTCGGGGCGGAGACAGGGTGGAGATGCACATAGCCTACGCACAATCTTCTACTGACTGGGATTTATAAAGGGATTTGTGCGCAGGTTCTGGCGTACGCATAGTTTTATAAATCAGATTTTTTTTTTGTGCGTACATACACTTTTAGGATGAAATATACGCAAAGTTTTATAAATGAGGCCCCTGGTCCTAGGGACCCACTGATGTGCACATTTTGTATTTCTCCCTTATTTAACACACTTGATTCAGATTATCAACTCATTAGGTGAGAGTTCCACTAACTACTAAGAATAGAAAAGTTTTGTGTACAGACGACTTTTGTCAAAACAATCCCTGTTCACATGGATCTGTAAAAATTATTATTATTACTCTATTCTGCTGCCAAGCCAGTTGTTGGCGATGATGCTTTATAAAGAAACATTATGTGCCTATTGAGTAGTGCAGGTATGACGTCAGAACCCAGAAAACTAATTTGCTGCTGGTTTCTATTGAATTTTTCTAGGGGGTTGTATAATGTGTTTTTTGTGTGTGTAAAATAAAGCCTATGGTAAACAACCTGGCAATACTTTGACATTTTTTTTACAACATAAATTACACACACCAATAGTGAAAAAGGCAAATTTTCAAGTAGTTAAAACTTAGATTTTTAATAAGTAGCTAGATAAGACCAATGTTCCCTCTAATTTTTTTTCTCGCTGAGCAAAACTTTTCTCTGTTGAGCGCACATTTTGGCCACCTGAGCAAAAACATACTTTATATCAGACCTGTACAATGAACGTAAACACAGACGCACACACAAAAATGGTTTTATCATGCAACTGTAACATTTAACTTTAATGTGCCGTTTCTATTTTATTTGACCCTTGATGTAACTTAGTGATTTATTAAATATGTTTGAAAACAAGCAGTTCAGTCAGGAAATTAAGCACATTTTAGGTTACTTGAGATTTTTTCACTTTGCTGTATTAACTGTACCAGTCTTTACCAAGAAATTCTATTAAAAAATAATTTCTGTCCTCCTGCAGGACAGTTCAATTCTTTATAATAATATAATATGAGCAGTTACAATGATGGTTTGGGACAACCATAATGTGTTTTTGTACAGTCAATTATTAGCAACAGACAGTGTTAAACCATTAAAATTACATGTTTATTGCTTATGAATTTCCCAGATTTTATATACCAGGAGGTTAAGATTTTTCGTGGCAAGGAGCCCTAAACCCCTTGTGAGATAATTTTTTAATAAGTTTACATTATAATATAATAAAATATAATATAATATTTAAGTATTTAAACTGATAGCTAAATATTTTTAAGAAAAGTGAACGTTAACTCGTTTATAGTTATCTAAACATCCCTGAAACCCACACCACCACCACACACAAAAATCCATTTAAACTGAGGTACTTAGGTATTTTGAGTTTGCAAAAGCTACACCTGTGGTGGGAGTGTAATTCCACCACTTTTCATTAAAACATGACGTTTTATTTCACATTACTTTTCGTTTCGCGTTGCCTCTCGTATTGATGTATTTAGTCCGCAAATATGACAGTATTCTTACCGCGACTGATTTGGCTCAGGGCCAGCCAGCTCACAAGCGCTCAGTCGTTCTCCTTCTATGAAACCTGTAAACAGCATTCACCGGTTCCAACACTATAGCGACAATAACTCTATAGCGGTTGTCCAGAGCACTGCAATTATTTCTCATTTAAACTACTACAATCATTTTCATGTCTGTTCTCTGCGCGGCAATTATTTCTTCTGCGCGGCCGCGGCTTCAGAAGTGCGCGGCCGCGCACGAGCGCAGCTTAGAGGGAACATTGGATAAGACAGTTTGGGGTTTAAGTGTGTATGTTGTAGAACAAAACGTCAAAGGATCAAGTTATGTTTAGCACAGGTTTTGTTTTATTAATAAATTGAAAAACCCCATTATAAAACCCCATATGAAAACCAGTGGTGAATTAGTCTTACAGATTCTGATGTAATACATGCATCACTTTATAGACTAAACATGTTATACGCATTCGCATGATGTCACCACTTTCACTAATTCATGTTTTTATAGTTTACACGCAGACAATAATTGTATCGTTTTCAAAGACTTGCACTTTGAAACCCATTTTTAAAAGTTTGCATTTATAGGCCCCCAAAATGCTGCTGTTCTGTAAATAATTGGCCAAAATGCAAAAAAAGTTTTCAGTTTTTAGTTGAAAATGGTGTCATGTAAATGCCCCCTCAACGTGTCAGATAAAAGAGACAAATGCAAAATGTGCAGAGGGGTGGGTCTCCAAGATGCTTAAACTCTACAGGTCCAGAAGAGAATTAAAGGTAATCAATTAAGCTAAAAGGGGAGGAGCCACCTTAATTCAAAGCTGTACAAAATGGCCAAGCAAAGCACTGGTGTGTGTTGTGGCATTTGTGTTAATGTTTGTTAGAATGGAGCTTCTGCAAGGTGTGTTAGTGGTGGTTGTGCTTGTTGCATTTGATCTGCCTGATGCATGGGGAAGTTTGAGGTACAGTCAAAGTCCAAGAAGCATGAGGCCAAAATCAGATCCAGCTTCCAGAAATCCTGCCCTTTCTCCTCTAGGGCTCTGGAACCCTTTGCAAGTGGCTTCTCAGTTTCAGAGTCCTCTGAGTCCTGTCTCCAG
Source organism: Ancherythroculter nigrocauda (assembly GCA_036281575.1). Classification (NCBI taxonomy): domain Eukaryota; kingdom Metazoa; phylum Chordata; class Actinopteri; order Cypriniformes; family Xenocyprididae; genus Ancherythroculter; species Ancherythroculter nigrocauda. The sequence goes on from VTFQ01000019.1 coordinate 38,537,052, forward strand.
AAACCTTGCACAGGATCCTTTTGGTCTTCAGGAGAAGCAGCTGTTGCAGGGTCCAGTGAAGCCTTTGGATTGGAGGTATCCCACTGTTCCTGAAGTGCAGAGAGAGTTGGCGGTGGACTTCCAGTTGAGGCAACCTGTGACTCCCAGCAGTGTAGCTGTTCAATGCAGTGAGAACCGGGTTCTTGTAGAGGTCCAGCAGGACTTGTTCAGCAATGGTCAGTTGATCCAGCCAACTGGTCTGTCTCTAGGTGGATGTCCTGTTGTTGGTCAGGACACTGAGTCTAGGGTGCTCATCTTTGAATATGAACTACAGGACTGCAACAGCGTGCTGATGGTAAGAACTCTTTAATCTTGATGGGTTGTTTGTGGCAGAGGATAGTCAAAGTCTCTTTCAAGGAAAGTCAGTTCACTTGTTGCAGTATTTGCAAAGCCAGGGCAGCTGAGAGTCCTATCTGTTTGAATGTGTAAACCCTGGTTTCTCAGACTGCTTGCCTCTTTAAAACTCCTCAAACCAAAGACAATCTGACATGAACTATCCCATAAATTGTATGAATGCTGCTTAAACAAGAATAACCTGTGCTCTAGTGTTAAAGATAGTTTTTAACCTGGAACAGCACATGTTTAATCCTAAGTTTGAGACTTGCACTTTTCTATGGCAACACCGTTGTGTTATTTATTTTTAACCAATTGGCTCGTTTAGGAGTTATTCCACCATATTGCACAATGCACTTTCTCCCAAAGATTAGTGCACCGTCTTTGTGATGACCTTCACGGTAACCACAATCTCTTCCAGATGAATGAGGATGAGCTTGTCTACACCTTCTCGCTTGCCTACACCCCTGAGGCACTTGCTGGTACTCCAATTACCCGGGCAGATGGTGCAGTTGTTGGCATTCAATGCCATTATCAAAGGTAAGTGGTCTTTGACTTTCTGCATGCTGCTTGTGCAACTGGTAGACCATATTAATTGGTACCTTCATGAACCGCAGGCTTCAAAATGTAAGCAGTAATGCCTTGAGGCCAACATGGATCCCTTATGCCTCAACGGAGGTTGGTGAAGAAGTCTTGCTGTTCTCCCTGAAGCTCATGATGGGTTAGTACAGGTTTATGTCTCTAACCTTATAATTGTGGCTGTGCCTAAAATATTATTTTTTATTTTATTTTTTTTTTGTAGATGATTGGTCCTATCAGAGGCCTTCAAACTCTTACTTTCTGGGTGGTGTTATTAATGTTGAGGCGTCTGTGAAGGTGTACAATCATGTGCCTCTGCGTGTGTTTGTGGACAGCTGTGTGGCCACACAAGGACCAGATGTGAACTCTCTTCCGAGATATTCCTTCATTGAGAATCATGGGTAAGGTCACTTGGTTTTTATAGGACTCTTTTGTAACACTGTCAGAGTCATGGGTTCGGTCAAGTTGCTTGATACAGTTGATATTCATGAGTTCTTTGTAACCACTTCTCAGGTGTTTTGTGGATGCCAAGGCTACCGCTTCCAGCTCCCGCTTCATGCCTCGGTCCCAGGAGGACAAGATCCAGTTCCAGCTGGAGGCAGTTTATGTTCCAGGAGAGCTCCAGTCCTTATGTATGTACTAAGAATATCATGAGTGAGTTTAACTACCAATCTGTGTATGTGACTTGTCATCCCTTGCAGATCTATATAACCTGTATTCTGAAGGCAACTATTGCTTCTGTACCAAGTGATGCTCAGCGCAAATCCTGTTCCTTCGCTAATGGGTACATTTCACCCTCTTAACTTTTGACTTTAGGTCTTTGACTTCGAAGATGACTTTGCTCATGTTGAAGCTGGCATGTCTGTTACAGGTGGTTTGCTGCTGATGGAAACAACCAAGTTTGTGGTTGCTGTGACTCAACATGTGGTCCTGATGGTGGATTTGCTGCTGCTCCCTTTGGAGGTTTGTAGATCTCCCTTTCTAAGGCTGCTTTTAATGTTTTCAAGTGCTCAATCCTTTTCTTTTTTTTTTTTTTTTTTCTTTTTTTTTTTCCCTCTAGGCCTTCAGTGGGAAGGCAAGGCTTCGCTTGGTCCTGTAATGGTTCAAGAGCGAAAGACTGTTTCTCAATAAAAGTCATCAATCCTTGCATTTATCTGACTTGTCATTTTGCTTCATGTCTGGTTGAACTGTTGACTCAAACAGTGCCTCATTCTGCCAGTGTAGTGAAACTAGTCCTACTGTACCTCTACCAGTCCCATACAGCATGCAACTGTAGCATTACAGGAGTTTAAACTTTTCTATAGGCAACTTTGAATATTGAGACTGCTGTTGTGAGTTCAAGGTTAATTATGCTTTTGAAGCCATCAGGTTGTTACTATTTAACAGAATTCCTGGTAAATGTTACTTGGCAAGCAATTGAGGTTACTTTAAGTGGGATAGTTACATTTATAAGTACTGAGTACTATAAACTACATCTACATATTAGTTACACTTAGGGTTAGGTTGGGGGTTAATTGTAATTTACTGTTACTACATGTACTTTATCATGTAACTACAGCACTGTAAATTAAAGTCTTACTGCAATTGATTCCAAAGTGTCACGGTTCATGAATCCGCTGTCTCATTCTGGTGTCTGTGTGTTCTGTAGTGTCACCTGATTGTTTGTGTGGGCGTCGCCGCTGATTATCTGATCAGCGGCAGCTGTTTGCAATTACACCTGCCTTTATAACGCCTTGTCTTTCGTCTCATGTTTGTCAGATCGTTGTTTGGAGTCCTGGTGTTGTTGTCTCGTGTTGCTCGTGTTGTTTGTTCCTTGGACTGGATTCTCGTCGTTGTTTCCTGGTTCCTCGTTTGGATTGTTCTCTGGATTTCACCCACGGATTACACGGCACTGTTTCACGGACGCACTTCACCAGTCACCATTCATCTGGACTCTCATCGCCCATCGAGGTCCCTGCGTCACCACTCTCCTGTGTTCGTTGTGTTATCTGTGACTGACCATCTGTGTGTGAAGCTCTTAAATAAAGAGATTAACTTGCTATTGCATCCGTCATTATTTACGTGACAGAACGATCTGACCAACCATGGATGCAGCAAGCTCAGCAGCTTTGACTGAGTTCATCAACCACAGCATTTCCCGCATGGACCAACAGCAGGAGAGTATCTCTTCCACCGGACGCGCTGTTCAAGCGCTGGTGACGCAGGTGTCTGAGCTCTCCCAGCAACTTCAACCGCTTCGAGCTCCCACTGCGCCAACCCCACCGCCGATTCCCCCCACGCCGCTGGAGCGGTGGGATCAGCCAGAACCACGCCTTCCTGTTCCTCAGACTTATGCCGGTGAGCCGAACTTTTGTAGAGCGTTCTTGAACAAGTGTTCCTTGCATTTCTCGTTGCAGCCACGCACCTTCGAGAGGGAGGAATCCAAGGTGGCTTTTGTGATCACGCTCCTGACAGGGAAGGCAGCATTGTGGGGAACGGCGGTGTGGGAGAACCAGGATCCATGCTGCGCCTCGTTCCAGGCACTCGCCGCCGAGATGAGGAGAGTGTTCGACCGTGCAGTGGCTGGCAAGGACGCTGCCCGACAACTCACCGAACTCAAGCAGGGTAACCGCACGGTCGCAGAATATTCCATCGAGTTTCGCACTCTCGCGGCGGAGTGCCGCTGGAACGAGGAGGCGCAGTGGGATGTGTTCCTGCATGGGTTGGCCGACCGTGTCCATCGAGAAATCTATGTCTTGGATCTTCCTCAGACACTCAACGGACTCATCGATCTCGCACTGCGAGTGGATGCTCGACTTCAGAGGCTGGAACGTCTAGAATCTGCTAACGCTAAGCCTCATGGAGCGGAGGGCCGGTTGGCCAATACAGCGGACACGGTCGGCTCCTCTATAGATCCCGAACCCATGCAGGTAGGGAGAGCTCGGCTTTCCCGGGAGGAGAGAGAAAGGCGGAGATCCCAAGGCTTATGTCTCTACTGCGGAGCATCATGTCACTTCCTCAGGTCTTGCCCAGTAAAAGATCAAGCCCGGTAGTAAATCTGAGGCTACTATCGGGTGGGATCTCCGCCGAGAAGTCCTCACCATCCACCCTCCTCCCGGTAAGACTGAGATGGGCGACTCACAACATCACCTGCCAGGCACTCATCGACTCCGGGGCTGAGGGGAACTTCATGGACACCAACTTTGCACAACTTAACAGTTTACCCATCATCCCACTCACCCGCCTGATCACTGTCGACGCACTCAATGGACAACGACTTCCCAGCATCTCTCACTCTACGGACTACGTTACTCTTATCTCCTCTGGCAATCACAATGAAGACATTCAGTTTCTCCTCATGGACTCACCTCAGGCACCTATCGTTCTCGGACACCCCTGGCTCACCAAACACAACCCTCGGATTGACTGGCAGCAGCACACCATCACCGAGTGGAGCACTCTTTGTCACAGGTCTTGTCTGTTGTCTGCTTGTCCCACTGTGTCTGTTTCTGTGTTACAGGAGGAGGCGGTGGATTTGTCTAACGTGCCCGCAGAGTATCAATACCTGAGGGAAGTGTTCAGTAAGTCCCGGGCTGCTTCTCTCCCTCCGCATCGTCCCTATGACTGTGCCATAGATTTAGTACCCGGTAAGTCTCAGCCTAAAGGCAAACTATACTCTCTGTCTGCTCCCGAGAGGGAGGCCATGGAGAAATATATTTCTGATTCTCTGGCAGCGAAATTCATCCGCCCTTCCTCTTCTCCAGCGGGGGCGGGGTTCTTTTTTGTGGGGAAGGATGGGTCTCTGCGACCTTGCATTGATTACCGAGGGCTGAACAACATCACGGTAAAGAATACTTATCCTTTGCCGTTGATGTCTTCAGCCTTTGAGAGGTTGCAGGGAGCATCCGTTTTCACTAAATTGGACTTAAGGAACGCTTATCATTTGGTTCGCATCAGGAAGGGGGATGAATGGAAGACCGCGTTTAACACCCCTAGAGGACACTTTGAATACTTGGTCATGCCCTTCGGGCTGTCCAACAGTCCAGCGGTCTTCCAGGCACTCGTCAATGACGTGTTGAGAGACATGGTCGATCAGTTCATTTATGTCTACCTGGATGACATATTGATATTTTCCTCGTCTCTCCAGGAACATGTTCAACACGTCAGACGAGTGCTTCAGCGTCTGTTAGAGAATGGGCTTTTTGTCAAGGCGGAGAAATGCGAGTTTCATGCACAGTCTGTTTCTTTTCTAGGGTACATCGTCTCGTCTGAGGGAGTTCGCATGGATCCTGACAAGGTTAAGGCTGTGGTGGATTGGCCAAGTCCAGATTCCCGTAAGGCCCTACAGAGGTTTCTGGGATTCGCCAATTTTTACCGGCGTTTTATTCGCAATTTCAGCCAACTAGCCGCACCTCTGACCGCCTTGACCTCCCCCAGAACGACCTTCAGGTGGTCGGATGCAGCGGAAGCTGCATTTGCCAAACTGAAGAGTCGCTTCGTTTCGGCTCCTATTCTCATTGCCCCTGATCCTTTGCGTCAGTTCGTGGTGGAGGTCGACGCGTCAGAGGTGGGGGTAGGTGCAGTACTATCCCAGCGTTCTCCCACGGACGATAAGATGCATCCTTGCGCGTATTTTTCCCATCGTTTATCTCCAGCCGAACGCAACTATGACATTGGTAATAGAGAGTTGTTGGCAGTCAAATTAGCGTTGGAAGAGTGGCGTCATTGGTTGGAGGGTTCGGGGGTACCCTTTATCGTATGGACAGATCATAAGAACCTTGAGTATATTCGATCGGCTAAAAGACTTAACTCCAGGCAGGCTCGGTGGGCACTTTTTTTCGGACGTTTTGATTTTTCCCTATCGTACCGCCCGGGCTCCAAAAACATCAAGCCCGATTCTTTATCTCGCATTTTTGATCCTTCCGAACGCCCGTCTACTCCCGAGTGTATTCTTCCCGAGACATTAGTGGTCTCCACTCTTACATGGGAGGTCGAATCGAAGGTCCTGTCGGCCTTAGAAGGGGTAACGCCTCCGCCCGGATGCCCACCGAACCGTTTGTTTGTACCGGAGAAGTTAAGGTCCTGTGTTATCAAATGGGGTCATTGTTCCAACATGGCTTGTCATCCAGGGGTTAATCGGACCAGGTTTTTGGTTAAGCAACGATTCTGGTGGCCAGCTATGGCTCGTGACATTCGCAGTTTTGTTTTGGCTTGCTCGGTTTGCGCCACTGGCAAGACTTCCAATCGACCTCCAGATGGGTTACTCTAACCGCTGTCTGTCCCTTCGAGACCTTGGTCCCACATTGCGCTAGATTTCGTTACCGCCCTCCCACCCTCCCAGGGGTACACGGTCGTTTTGACCGTGGTGGACCGGTTCTCGAAGGCGACTCATTTTGTTCCCTTAACTAAATTACCCTCTGCTAAGGAGACAGCGGTTACCGTCGTAGACCACATTTTTCGGTTACATGGCCTCCCGATAGATGTGGTGTCCGACAGGGGTCCCCAATTTGTGTCCAAATTTTGGCAAGAGTTTTGTAGACTGCTGGGGGCGACTGTCAGTCTTTCCTCTGGGTTCCATCCCCAGACCAATGGGCAGACCGAGAGAGCCAACCAGGATTTGGAGCGAATGTTGCGATGTTTGGCGTCCAAGAATCCTTCCTCCTGGAGCCAACAACTCTCTATGATTGAGTACGCACATAATTCATTACCAGTGTCTTCGACGGGCCTCTCTCCGTTTGAATGTAGTATAGGTTACCAGCCACCTGTGTTTCCCAGTCTGGAATCTGAAGTCGCGGTCCCCTCCGCTCACGCCTTTGTCCAGAGGTGCCACCGCACTTGGAACAGAGCCCGTGAGACTCTGCTGCAGGTGAGGGCGCGCACCAAGGCTAAGACTGATCGCCACCGGTCGAAGCCTCCCGTATACGTCGTTGGTCAAAAAGTGTGGCTTTCTACTAAGAACATTCCGCTCCGCTCCGTTGCCAATAAATTAGCTCCTAAATTCATAGGCCCGTTCCCTGTCACCAAAATCATTAGTCCGGTGGCAGTCCGACTCAAATTACCTCCAGCGTACAGGAGGATTCATCCCGCCTTTTCATGTTTCCAAAATTAAACCCGTTTTTCACTCTCATCTTAATCCGCCTACTCCGGTTCCTCCACCGCCGCGACTCGTAGATGGGGAACCTACTTATTCGGTCAATCGCATTCTGGACTCTAGGCGGAGGGGACGCGGATTCCAGTACTTGGTGGACTGGGAAGGTTACGGTCCGGAGGAGAGAAGTTGGGTTCCTGCCAGGGACATCCTGGATCACTCCCTCATCGATGATTACAATCGACAGGTAAGGAGCTCTGGGAACGCCGTGAGGCGTTCCTAGGAGGGAGGGTACTGTCACGGTTCATGAATCCGCTGTCTCATTCTGGTGTCTGTGTGTTCTGTAGTGTGTCACCTGATTGTCTGTGTGGGCGTCGCCGCTGATTATCTGATCAGCGGCAGCTGTTTGCAATTACACCTGCCTTTATAACGCCTTGTCTTTCGTCTCATGTTTGTCAGATCGTTGTTTGGAGTCCTGGTGTTGTCTCGTGTTGCTCGTGTTGTTTGTTCCTTGGACTGGATTCTCGTCGTTGTTTCCTGGTTCCTCGTTTGGATTGTTCTCTGGATTTCACCCACGGATTACACGGCACTGTTTCACGGACGCACTTCACCAGTCACCATTCATCTGGACTCTCATCGCCCATCGAGGTCCCTGCGTCACCACTCTCCTCCTGTGTTCGTTGTGTTATCTGTGACTGACCATCTGTGTGTGAAGCTCTTAAATAAAGAGATTAACTTGCTATTGCATCCGTCATTATTTACGTGACACAAAGAGCTCTGAAGGCATGCCTTGTCCCATAAAGCACAAACTTTGAAAATACTACTTGGCCAGTGGAAATAAATGAATCAACTCTATTCTAAAACCTTTATCTGAAGTGTTTTATACAATTTTGTTTTTATGGATACTTTGATATAATTTTTCTAAAACATAAAGAGGATATTGGATGACTTTTATCAATGTAATGTGTATTGCACAAATGGCATTTATAGTCCATATCTAATATTTTCCAATGTCATCTTTGACGGTGTTAACAATGGTGTCACGTGGATGGGAATATGCATGGAAATATGCAGATGAGGTTATGCATAGTAAAACTAGGTGTTGTAAGCTCCATATATGGTGATTTCAGGGAGGAGACAGGGTGGAGATGCACGTAGCCTACACACAATCTTCTGACTGGGATTTATAAAGGGATTTGTGCGCTGGTTCTGGTGTACGCATGGTTTTATAAATCAGATTTTTTTTTTTTTTGTGTGTGTGTACATACACTTAGGATGAAATATATGCAAAGTTTTATAAATGAGGCCCCTGGTCCTAGGGACCCACTGATGTGCACATTTTGTATTTCTCCCTCATTTAACACACTTGACTTTAACTCATTAGGTGAGTTCCACTACTAAGAATGGAAAAGTTGTGTACAGACGACTTTTGTCAAAACAATCCCTGTTCACATGGATCTGTGAAAATGATTATACAGGTGCTGGTCATATAATTAGAATATCGTGAAAAGTTCACTTTTTTTATTGTAAATTATTGTTAAAAATGAAACTTTCATTTATTGTAGATTCCCTACATGTAAAGTAAAACATTTCAAAAGTTTTTTTTTTTTTTTTTTTTTAATTTGTTGATTAGAGCATACAGCTAATGAAAGTCCAAAATCCAGTATCTCAAATTATTAGAATATTTATATTTGAGTTTCATTAAATGACCATCCCTACAGTATAAATTCCGGGTATCTCTTGTTCTTTGAAACCACACTAATGGGGAAGACTGCTGACTTGGCAATGGTCCAGGAGACAATCATTGACACCCTCCACAAAGAGAGTAAGTCACAGAAGGTCATTACTGAATGTGGTGGCTGTTAACAGAGTGATGTATCAAAGCATATTAAATGCAAAGTTGACTGGAAGGAAGAAATTGGGTAGGCAAAGGTGCACAAGCAACAGGGATGACCACAAGCTTGAGAATACTGTCAAGTAAAGCCGATTCAAACACTTGAGAGAGCTTCACAATGAGTCGAATGAAGCCGGAGTCAGCTCATCAAGAGTCACCACACTCAGACATCTTCAGGAAAAGGACTACCAAGCCACTTCTGAAACAGAAACAACGTCAGAAGCATCTTACCTGGGCTAAGGAGAAAAAGAACTGGACAGTGAACAGTGGTCGAAAGTCCTCTTTTCAGATAAAAGTAAATTTTGCATTTCATGTTGAAATCATGGTCCCAGAGTCTGAAGGAAGACTGGAGAGGCACAGAATCCAAGCTGCTTGAAGTCTAGTGTGAAGTTTCTGAAGTCAGTAATGATTTGGGGGGGCCGTGACGTCTGCTGTTGTTGGTCCATTGTGTTTTATCAAGTGTAAAGTCAATGCAGCCATCTTCCAGGAGATTTTGGAGCACTTTATGCTTCCATCTGCTGACAAGCTTTATGGAGATGCTGATTTCCTTTTCCAGCAGGACTTTAGCACCTGCCCACAGTGCAAAAACCACTTCCAAGTGGTTTGCTGACCATGATATTACTGTGCTTTATTGGCCAGCCAACATGCCTGACCCCTGAATCTATGGGATATTTTCAAGAGAAAGATGAGAAACAGTCGATCCAACAATATACAGATGATCTGAAGGCTCAATAGTGCCTCAGCAGTGCCACAGGCTGATCACTTCCATGCCACACTTCACTGATGCTGTAATTTGTGCTAGGAGCAAGTCATTTGCTGTAATATGTGCTGCCGACCAAGTATTGAGTGCACAAATGGACATACTTTAAAGAACTTGAACTTTTCTGTTTTGAAAATCCATTTTTTGATTGATCTTAGGAAATATTCTAATATTTTGAGATACTAGATTTTGGACTTTCATGAGCTGTACGCTCTAATCATCAAAATTTAAAAAAAAAAAAAAAAAAAAAAAAAAAAACTTTTGAAATGTTTTACTTTATATGTAGGGAATCTAGAATATATGAAAGTTTCATTTTTAAAAATAATTTACAATAAAAAAAATGAACTTTTTGATGATATTCTAATTATATGACCAGCACCTGTAATTACTCTATTCTGCTGCCAAGCCAGTTGTTGGCGATGATGCTTTGTAAAGAACCATTATGTGCCTATTGAGTAGTGCAGGTATGACGTCAGAACCCAGAAAACTAATTTGCTGCTGGTTTCTGTTGAATTTTTCTAAGGGGTTGTATAATGTGTTTTTGTGTGTGTAAAATAAAGCCTATGGTAAACAACCTGGCAATACTTTGACATTTTTTTTTACAACATAAATTACACACACCAATAGTGAAAAAGGCAAATTTTCAAGTAGTTAAAACTTAGATTTTTAATAAGTAGCTAGATAAGACAGTTTGGGGTTTGAGTGTGTATGTTGTAGAACAAAACGTCAAAGGATCAAGTTATGTTTAGCACAGACTTTGTTTTATTAATAAATTGAAAAACCCCATTATAAAACCCCATATGAAAACCAGTGGTGAATTAGTCTTACAGATTCTGATGTAATACATGCATCACTTTATAGACTAAACGTGTAATACGCATTCGCATGACGTCACCACTTTCACTAATTCATGTTTTTATAGTTTACACGCAGACAATAATTGTATCGTTTTCAAAGACTTGCACTTTGAAACCCATTTTTAAAAGTTTTTACGCCCCCAAAATGCTGCTGTTTTGTAAATAATTGGCCAAAATGCATAAAAAGTTTTCAGTTTTTAGTTGAAAATTGTGTCATGTAAATGCCCCCTCAATGTGTCAGATAAAAGAGACAAATGCAAAATGTGCAGAGGGGTGGGTCTCCAAGATGCTTAAACTCTACAGGTCCAGAGGAGAATTAAAGGTAATCAATTAAGCTAAAAGGGGAGGAGCCACCTTAATTCAAAGCTGTACAAAATGGCCAAGCAAAGCACTGGTGTGTGTTGTGGCATTTGTGTTAATGTTTGTTAGAATGGAGCTTCTGCAAGGTGTGTTAGTGATGGTTGTGCTTGTTGCATTTGATCTGCCTGATGCATGGGGAAGTTTGAGGTACAGTCAAAGTCCAAGAAGCATGAGGCCAAAATCAGATCCAGCTTCCAGAAATCCTGCCCTTTCTCCTCTAGGGCTCTGGAACCCTTTGCAAGTGGCTTCTCAGTTTCAGAGTCCTTTGAGTCCTGTCTCCAGAAACCTTGCACAGGATCCTTTTGGTCTTCAGGAGAAGCAGCTGTTGCAGGGTCCAGTGAAGCCTTTGGATTGGAGGTATCCCACTGTTCCTGAAGTGCAGCGAGAGTTGGCAGTGGACTTTCAGTTGAGGCAACCTGTGACTCCCAGCAGTGTAGCTGTTCAATGCAGTGAGAACCGGGTTCTTGTAGAGGTCCAGCAGGACTTGTTCAGCAATGGTCAGTTGATCCAGCCAACTGGTTTGTCTCTAGGTGGATGTCCTGTTGTTGGTCAGGACACTAAGTCTAGGGTGCTCATCTTTGAGTATGAACTACAGGACTGCAACAGCGTGCTGATGGTAAGAACTCTTTAATCCTAATGGGTTGTTGTGGCAGAGGATAGCCAAAGTCTTTCAAGGAAAGTCAGTTCACGTGGCTGCTATATTTGGAATTTCACAGTAGATGAGACCAAGTCCTATCTGTTTGAATGTGTAAACCCTGAATTCTCAAACTACTTGATAAACTTGCTTTTAAATACCCTTGAAATCGACAATCTGTCATGAACCATTCCATAACTGGAGTGAACGGTGCTTAAACATTAGAGCAAAGGATTTATCATACTTGGGGGTGTGTTTTTTATTTTTTATTTTTTATAAACCACCCTGGAACAGCTAATGTGTATTTTTAATCCTAAATGCATGTCTTCACTGACTAGCTGTGGCAACACCTGAGTTTCTAATGGCAGCTGTGCTGATGCAGTCTATGCTCTTTAGGCGTTAATTTCCCCCTTTCATGGCAATATAAGACCACTGTCTTGGTGTATCAAGTCTTTGGGATAACCCTCTTGGTAACCAATCTCTTACAGATGAATGAGGATGAGCTTGTCTACACCTTCTCTCTTACCTACACCCCTGAGGCACTTGCTGGTACTCCCATTACCCGGGCTGATGGTGCAATTGTTGGTGTTCAATGCCATTATCAAAGGTAAGTGGACACTTTAACTTTCTGCATGCTGCTTGTGCAACTGGTAGACCATATTAATTGGTACCTTGATGAACCGCAGGCTTCAAAATGTAAGCAGTAATGCCTTGAGGCCAACATGGATCCCTTATGCCTCAACGGAGGTTGGTGAAGAAGTCTTGCTGTTCTCCCTGAAGCTCATGATGGGTTAGTACAGGTTTATATCTCTAACCTTGTGATTGTGGCTGTGCCTAAAATGTTTTTGGGGGGTTTTTTTTGTTTTGTTTTTTTTGTAGATGATTGGTCCTATCAGAGACCTTCAAACTCTTACTTTCTGGGTGGCGTTATTAACGTTGAGGCATCTGTGAAGGTGTACAACCACGTGCCTCTGCGTGTGTTTGTGGACCGCTGTGTGGCCACTCAAGGACCTGATGTGAACTCCCTTCCGAGATATTCCTTCATTGAGAATCATGGGTAAGGTCATGGCACTTGATTCTATAGGACTGTTTTAGTTGCTTTTTGTAACTGTCACTATAGTATCAAGTAACTAGACTTAAACCATGTCTTGGTCAACATTCATGAGTTGCTCTTTGTGATGACTTTGTCGTCAGGTGTTTTGTGGATGCCAAGGCTACAGCTTCCAGCTCCCGCTTTATGCCTCGGTCTCAGGAAGACAAGATCCAGTTCCAGCTGGAGGCGTTCATGTTCCAGGAGAGCTCCAATCCTTATGTATGTACCACAAATGGAGTTAATTTGACTTCTCCATCTGCTTTGGTTTTGTGACTTGTCTGTCTCTTGCAGATCTACATAACGTGTATGTTGAAGGCAACTATTGCTTCTGTACCCAGTGATGCGCTGCGCAAATCCTGTTCCTTCACCAATGGGTATGTATGTTGCACTTTTATTAAAGTTGACTGCTCCCATTGATGGTGCCATGTCTGTCTGGTTACAGGTGGTCTGCTGCTGATGGAAACCACCAAGTTTGTGGTTGCTGTGACTCAACATGTGGTCCTGATGGTGAATTTGCAGCTGCTCCCTATGGAGGTTGGTAGCTTTTGCATTTTCAAAGGTTGCTCTTGATATTTCGAGTGCTCTATTTTTTTTGTTCCCCCTTTTCCTCTCTCTAGGCCTTCAGTGGGAAGGCAAGGCATCACTTGGTCCTGTAATGGTTCAAGGGCGAAAGGCTGTTTCTCAATAAAACTGACAATCCTTGCACTTGTCACTTTGCTTCATGTCTGGTTGAACTTCTCTTAAAGTGCTCTTGAAGCATTGGTTTACATAATTTTTAGTTTGATGGCAGCATTCTTGGTGTTACCCATGATGCTTAAGAATTTGGCAAATGATTTCAAAAGGGCTCTGCAGGGACTTTTTTTTTTTTTTTTTTTTTTTTAAATATAAAGCACATAATGAAACACATGTTGACTTCAGTGTACAATATATTGAGACTAAGTTAACCAATTGAATTCTAATGGTACAAGACCTTGTCACTCACCCATGATCTAAAGCTAATGTTAAGTGTCTCCTTAACTCAAAGTTGATTGTCTAATACTCTGGTAAATTGTTCTGTAGCCCCATTGGCTTGGAAAAGCCTGTGACTTAAAGGGTAGATGCAATTGGGTATCAACATAATGAAATTACACCATATTTATGCAAAATCATTCCTAAAGGGAGCATATACAGGGAAAATGAGTACTAAAATCAATTGAGGACTATCACATGATGGGGGTGCTGAGGATGATGCACACTCCCATTTGAACAACTTGAATTTGAATGTCTATATGGCGCAATATGGTAGCATTCAATAGGATTAAGATCTAAGTCAAATTTCCAAGGGAGTTCCTTGTAGCACTGTGAGTAATGTAACGGAGTCCATATCATATCCCTGTGCTCTCAAAGCTTGTGCATATGCATATTTTGTGATAATTGCTTATATATAATCAACTTCCAATTAAATGTTTATGAATCTCTAGTCTCATTCATTTGAGCTCAGCTCACGGATCTGTGAAAATGATTAAAAATGCTGTATTTTGCTGCCAGGCCAGTAGTTGGCAATGTCACTTTGTAAAGAAATACTATGTGCCTATTACACTGAACACTTAATACGCATGCACATGTCACAGTTTTCACACATTTGCATTTTTGTAGTTTACAGAGACAATAATTGTATTGTTTCTAAAAACTTGAAACACGTTTTCAAAAGTTTGCATTTTTAGGCCCCCAAAACACTGTTGTCCTGTAAAGGAATTGCCAGAATGCATAAAAAGATTTTAGCTGAAAATTATGTCATGTAAATGCCCTCTCAATGTGTCAGATAAAAGAGACATATAAAATGTGCAGAGTGGTGGGTCCACAAGATGCATAAACTCTACAGGTCCAGAGGAGAATCAAAGGTAATCAATTAAGCTAAAAGGGGAGGAGCCACCTTAATTCAAAGCTGTACAAAATGGCCAAGCCAAGCACTGGTGTGTGTTGTGGCATTTGTGTTAATGTTTGTTAGAATGGAGTTTCTGCAAGGTGTGTTAGTGGTGGTTGTGCTTGTTGCATTTGATCTGCCTGATGCATGGGGAAGTTTGAGGTACAGTCAAAGTCCAAGAAGCATGAGGCCAAAATCAGATCCAGCTTCCAGAAGTCCTGACCTTTCTCCTCTAGGGCTCTGGAACCCTTTGCAAGTGGCTTCTCAGTTTCAGAGTCCTCTGAGTCCTGTCTCCAGAAACCTTGCTCAGGATCCTTTTGGCCTTCAAGAGAAGCAGCTGTTGCAGGGTCCAGTGAAACCTTTGGATTGGAGGTATCCCATTGTTCCTGAGGTGCAGAGAGAGTTGGCGGTGGACTTCCAGTTGAGGCAACCTGTGATTCCCAGCAGTGTAGCTGTTCAATGCAGTGAGAACCGGGTTCTTGTAGAGGTCCAGCAGGACTTGTTCAGCAATGGTCAGTTGATCCAGCCAACTGGTCTGTCTCTAGGTGGATGTCCTGTTGTTGGCCAGGACACTGATGCTAGAGTGCTCATCTTTGAGTATGAACTACAGGACTGCAACAGCGTGCAGATGGTAAGAACTCCTTATTCAGTGTTTGAAGATATCCAGAATCCCTTTCAAGGTGTGTCAGTTCACATGGCGGCTGTTTTTGCGACACTTTGGGGCGGCTATTTTGTGCATTCAAGACCAAGTCCTATCGATTTGAATGGGGGAAATCCCAAGATCTGAAACGATTTGCTAATCCTTCTATTGATTTAATGTTATTTCAAACCAGCAACACAATCTGACACGAATGGACCCATAATTTAAGGCCTGTTCACACCAAGAAAAACTAAATCAGTATTCACATCAATGCACAATAAGCATGTGCTGCAGTTGTCTTCTGCTGCTTTTAAGTGTTTGTCCACTATTTTGCACAATGCACTTTGTCCTGTACATGGTAATGAGTGCACCATCTTGGTATGATGTCTTTATGAGAACCTTGTTTCAACTATTTTAATCTTACAGATGAATGAGGATGAGCTTGTCTACACCTTCTCTCTTACCTACACCCCTGAGGCACTCGCTGGTACTCCAATTACCCGGGCCGATGGTGCAGTTGTTGGCATTCAATGCCATTATCAAAGGTAAGTGGTCTTTGACTTTCTGCATGCTTCTTGTGCAGCTTTGAGACCATCTAATGCAGTGTTTCTCAACCCTGGTCCTAGAGGACCCCCAACACTGCACATTTTGAAAGTCTCCTCTGTCTGACACACTCATTTCAGGTAGTGGAGTTTCTTCTAATGAACTGATGAGTTGAATCAGGTGTTTAATTAGGGAGAAAGACAAAACCTGCAGTGTTGGGGGTCCTTCAGGACCAGGGTTGAGAAACACTGATCTAATGGGTACCTTCATGAACCGTAGGCTTCACAATGTAAGCAGTAATGCCTTGAGGCCAACATGGGTCCCTTATGCCTCAACAGAGGTTGGTGAAGAAGTCTTGCTGTTCTCCCTGAAGCTCATGATGGGTTGGTGCAGTTTCTTTGGACCTTTTGTTCTTGCAAAAGTGGCTGTCTAGAGTGTTGCTTTCCTTTGCAGATGATTGGTCCTATCAGAGGCCTTCAAACTCTTATTTCTTGGGTGGTGTTATTAACCTTGAGGCATCTGTGAAGGTGTACAATCATGTGCCTCTGCGTGTGTTTGTGGACAGCTGTGTGGCCACTCAAGGACCTGATGTGAACTCCCTTCCAAGATATTCCTTCATTGAAAATCATGGGTAAGGTCATGGCACTTGATGCTATAGGGCTCTTTGTAACTAGTCTAGTTGCTTGATGCTATAGTGTTTGTGGGGTGGTGTTTGTTTTTTTTTTTTGTTTTTTGTTTTTTTTTTTTTTTTTTTTTTTTGTCTTGTCAGGTGCTTTGTGGATGCCAAGGCTACAGCTTCCAGTTCCCGCTTCATGCCTCGGTCCCAGGAGGACAAGATCCAGTTCCAGCTGGAGGCGTTTATGTTCCAGGAGAGCTCCAGTCCTTATGTATGTACCAAGAATATCAGTCAGTTTGACTGCTCTTCCCATCTGCTTTGGTGTTGACTTTTTTCCTTTCAACCCTTACAGATCTACATTACATGTATTCTGAAGGCAACTATTGCTTCTGTACCAAGTGATGCTCAGCGCAAATCCTGTTCTTTCACCAATAGGTACTTTTTTTCTTTTCTTTTTTTTTTTTCTTTTCTAAATTGACTTTGTTCAAGTGGCCGTGTATGATTTGTCTTGTTGCAGGTGGTTTGCTGCTGATGGAAACGACCAAGTTTGTGGTTGCTGTGACTCAACATGTGGTCCTGATGGTGGAATTGCTGCTTCTCCCTATGGAGGTTTTTAGCTTTTGCTCTTTGTAAGGTGGTTTGACACTTCAAGTGCTCAGTTTACATTATATTTTCCTTCTCTCTAGGTGTTCAGTGGGAAGGCAAAACCTCACTTGGTCCTGTAATGGTTCAAGAGCCAAAGACTCGTTATCAATAAAATGAGGGAACCAATCCTTGCTTGTATCTGTCTTGTCTGGTTTAACTGCTTTGGACTTGGTGGTTCATTCTGTCAGTGTAGGGGAAATTGTTTTTGTTTTGTTTTTTTGTTTTTTTTCCAGACGGTACATTCAATTCCCATAGTGGACTTTCAAAGTTAACTGAGTTAATGTAAGCTCTTAACTGTAGGGGTGTGTTTTTTTTTTTTTTTTTTTTTTTTTTTTTTTTTTTTTTTTTTTTCTCTCTCTCCCCTCTGACTAGATTTGGTTCATGGCTTGTGCTATAATTTGTTATAGGAAGAATGAATGAAGGTGAGAGATACTTCTGAAAACCAATGCTGCTGAGAAATTGGGCTTTCACTGTTACTGGAATTTTAGGTTTTATTAAAAGGTAGGAGGTAAGTGACCTTTAGTCCCATTGGCAACCTTAAATGGAACTGATCATTGATTGTAAACATGTTTCCTAATACGCCCTTGAGTTTCTGGACTGGCAGTGGGGACCTGCTGGTACATGCATTCTTTGAGATGAATGGGAATGCTAAATGGAGTGCACTCCAGGTATTGTCAGCATTTCCCACTTAAATGGATTGTTTATAGCAGTGGTTCTCAACCTTTTTTGGACCAGCGCCCCCTATCCATTATCCAGGTCCTTTACCGCCCCCCAAATACCGACGACCTCCAAAAGTTACGGACTGCAGCTTTCATAATTAAAAAGCATGTCACTGAATGTTACGTGCGGGGCCGGGTGGAAGAGACAATGCACGGTAATCCACAAATGAAGTACTTTAATGATAACGAATGGAGATGAACACGCTTAACATACGTGTAACAACAGTGAACGGACAGGGAGTGAGTCCATTATAAAGGGAGTGCTGAAGGAGTGCAGGTGATCCGTGATGAGAAGATTGAAGTGAGTGCAGGTGTGGAAACAGGAGGATGATGGGAAATGGAGTTCGGGAGACAAGGGATCTGTAACACAAAGCCAAATAACAGATTTGATTTGACTGAACAGTGTCAGGAAGCCCTTAATTTGTGCCGGGACATGCTGGAACCGGAACCTCCGAAATCTGATCCGGCACCTCATTTGGGGATCACCCTCTCATATAACACAAAGTGGTCCATGCCGTGTTTTGTGTTTTCCAACACATAAGCAACATATAAAGCAGTGGCTGTCAAACCTTTTTTTAAAGAACGACTTTTTTTTTTTTTTTTTTTTTTTTTTTTAAATTGACGCTGCCAAGCATAAGAGTACTAAAATATATAATATAAGTTTTTATTCTTGTTCTGTACATGTATAAGTAGCTATAAACAAGCCCGAACGAATTAATTTGAAGCGAAACTAAGTAAAAACAGGTCTTCTTAAGCAGCCTCTCAAAAAAAAAAAAAAAAAAAAAAAAAGCAGCCTCTCGTTCGGCACGAATTCAAATGTTTCCATATTAGCAATGTATTTGGATGCTGAACTTTTATGTCAAATAGGATTTGTACTTCACTCCCGTTTCAATATCAATGAAAACAATCATCCTCTTCACATGAGCAAAAATGTGTTTGGCAGGACCAGTTTCAGCGGTGGTCACGCTGAACGGCACAGATAGGATACTACGGAGTATGTAAAATGAGCAGTGTAATTTTTTATATGTTTGGCTGACGGTATTTTGTGTTGATGATAAACAGGCTGCGATGTCAAGTTTGCAATGAATATGTTGAGTGCGCACGCGAGGCGCCGGCGCGATCACTTCAACTGTTTCCTTATACCAGCAGAAACAAAAATACTCCGTAATTTACAGATATGAATAAGACGTTATTCGATGCTGCGAAGTTTACTTTTATACACTCACACTAAAAACAGAACATTATGCTTTTGCAAGATAAAGAAAACAGGATGCGCTTTTTGCCATCTCAGTTTCCTTTCCTTGAACTTGTTTGTGGAGCGCCGCGCCTCACAAAAATGAATCAAACTCAGCAGTATATAGGCTACTATTGGGCACAGTTTTTTTTTTTTTTTTTTCTTTCGCTTTGTTAATCAATTAAGTCAAATATATTTTGTTTATTTATTCATTTTAGACTATGCTTTTCAGTGGCGGAGCCAGGATTTTTTCATAGGGGTGGCCAGGCAGGGGCCAGCAACCAGTCTGGGGTGGCACAGAAATCTTCATTATTTCAACATAAACATTAGTCTGATTATAATGTAGCTACTGGACTGTGCCTACAACACAACTGAATACAGTTTGTTTTTAGCCTACTTAATTGTATTGAGATCGTGGAATGCTGAGTGAATTTGACCCTTTTTTTTTCTTTCTTTTTTAATCATTCCTCACTTGCAGGCATATTAATAAAGGGGCTCATACTTTAGCTAAATTTCAACTTGTTCAGTCACTTCTGGTTCTCAGAACCCCCAATAGTTGTTCTTCATTGTTGCATCTCCATGGATGAGACGATAACTACATACTGTACTTCAAAGATTATTCAACCTTCATTGAATTCTGATGGATTCCAATGAATTCTGAGTTTGTCTGTTTCAAAAAGTAACCAAAAAAGTAAACACTAAATGTTTAACTTTCTATATTGTCAAAATAAATAATTGCAACAGTTCTATCATACTTAAAATTAAACTAATTAGGCCTACAAAAAATGCTGATGCATTTAAATGTGATACATTTTTATTTGTACTTTATAAATTAGCGCAAAATTAGCATCTTCTAGTACAAATGCACAGTTCTCACATTTATTTATGCATTAAAAAATTACATAAGCTTGTGCCTTATAGTGTGATCTCACATAGCAGAATATTTTAGTCCAGAGACATGTGACGCATATATAGGCCTACATGCATGCAGTTTTAATGCAGCTTTAATCGCCTTTTTGGTTATTTCATGACTTAATAGACGACAGAACTACGACGTTGCATTTATAGTGAGTAATATACAGCGCACCATATTTGCGCGTGATTGAAAAGTGCGTGGTCTTGCAACCCACCAGCTGAGAAACATTTACGTAAGCTACAGCTTACTGTTGTTCTGTTGAAGCTCATTCGGTACCTGTATCGTTTCCGCGCGCGTTTGACTTGCGCCTGGCGCTGAGGCGAAGTTGGAGTGCGCGTCTGAAAAGTCTCCCGTTTTTTGTGGTCTTAAAGAGACAGCTCTGCGTTTAAATAAACGCAATTCTTCTCAACAAAAAAGTAGACAGAAACAGCAATTGTGAGCGGGGTGGCCAAAGGGGTGGCCAAGCTTAGGCCAAGGGTGGCCACGGCCACCCCTGGCCACCCCCTGGCTCCGCCCCTGATGCTTTTTATAAAATGCCAACCCATTTTTAAGTCTCGTGACACAGGGTTTGAAAACCTGTGATATAAAGAATACATATAAATTATATAATTACATAAATTATAGACATATAAACTTCGATGATGTTTTCTGAAACTTAAGCGTGCAAGTCGCATGCTTTGCATTATGAAGGGAACTTGTGACTACAGAGAGAGCTATTTGTGTTGTTGGATATCGTTTTATTGAAATGCTGTGAGGAGACGCAGAAGAACTGATGAAATACTGGTTAAACGCGTATGCCCATACATTGGCAGTCTCCACATGAACGCGCTCGCGCACAAAATACGAGTTTAAACATCTGATTTCTATGTCGAGGGCTGTTTGTCAGACTTTGTTGGGCCTAATGCATAATGCCATGGTGTTTTACGCACAAATGTTCACTACACACCATGAGTATGCCAATAAATGGTTTCCATCACCTTAACGTGCATTTGAACTAACGCAAAACTCAAGATAATCTGCGTCTGCCTATTGAATTTCTTTGATAATTCTGACATTATTATGGCTATTATATTATGAATGGAAGAATAGGAATGCAAGATTTGTTGTGACACCTTATGAACCGAAAGAATAAGGAATAGCATAAGTCAATTTAATTAAAACATAAAAATGTAAATTAATAAATTATTTTAAAAAGGACAAATGAGTAGACGTTTAAAATTGTTGTGCAATACTTGTTTTATGTTAAATGTTTGATTATTCATGTTAAATGTAAAAATGCTAAATAAAAATAGAACAACAAATTAATAAATACAGTAGGCCTATATTAAAAATAAATAGACATATGAGACTGTTTATTGACATCTTTAAAACATAGTTTAATAAAGCCAGCATTTAAAAACAATTTGACAGTTTTTTTTTTATCCATTTGAAAATATAGTTAAAATATGTTATTATAAACTCGTAGGGGCAACAAATCAACTTCCGACTCTCTCCCATGCCACTCAGAGCTGGGCTGTCATTGGACAGTAAAAACGACCGTACGATCATTTCAGCGCTAAGAGTATTGCAAGAAGCTGATTAAATTATTATTGTATTATTAGTTATTTTTAACTAGCTAGCCTATGTTTAAATTATCCAAGCAGCGTTTCGCGCTCAGATGTGATGGCGAAAATGTGATTACAGAATTTTAAATTAATTATTCATCAAATTGTCATTTTCTCCTTACAGTCTTGCGAGTTAACAATAATGCCCAGTAAATTACTTTGTGAACAAAGAAAACATTTTGTCATTAGGCATTAAAAATGTAAAAGGTTGACCTTACAAATAGAATTTAGTTTCATTCATTTTAAAATTCGTCACCAGAGTGAATGGGAACATGATTTATTGAAAATATTTGAAAATATAAGTGGTTCTTAAGTCTTTAAGAACCACTTATATTAAGTCTTTACTTTTTTAATGGCTTGTCAACTTTCCATTCCTCCGCTGCGTGGTTCAGCGCTGGATTCAAGCCACCACCGGATTGTTGTCAGCGCGAAACATTTTTGTGCACGTGAATTCTTGTCAGCGCTTGAGCGCTGGTCTATGACTGGAAAAATAATCGTTGCAAAAGAAACGATACATAGCCTATGTTGCGTGAAACTGGCAGATTTTAGAATGTTGTAGGCAATTCTTTTGCAAATAATTACAAGTTTAATCTTGTCTTGCCTGGATCTTTGGTGTAAACTCGTGAACGCCCCCCTTTTAAAAATCTTGCTTCCAACGCCCCCCGTTGAGAAACACTAGTTTATAGGGTTAATCCATTTTTAAATGGATAAAAAGCATATCACAATTAGAGTTCGTTTTGGTATTTAGGGTGCCAAACTTGCCGAACCTGTGCTCATGTGATTGGCTTCATTTTTGTGCCATAGCAGTTCATTTTTATACAGTAATCCTGAAAAAGGCTGATTATTTGACACTAGTCAAAGACAAGGTCTCACATTGAACCTTAATATGTATTGACTGGAATTTAAGAATCCCAGCAGACAACCTTAAATGTTTGCATCACTTACTATATGCAACATAACTGGCATTTTGTTTCTTGCATAGCACCATTTCACAATGAATGTCAACCTTTTAGTTTAGGACCATTGATTCTGATCCTGGTGTGTTTATTGTAAATCATCTGTTGGGAAGCAATAAACACTCATGCTTAATGATTAAAAACAGACACAATTTTTTTTTTTTTTTTATTGGTGTTTTAATTTTCATTATTTGGATGCAAAGTTGAACTGAAACCCAGTTTTGTTGCATGGACCATCATATAGTCTCAGGCTTTGAACTTAGTTTCACTTTTTTCCTTTTTGTTCATGTCCTTTTTTCCCATGTTCACCACCTCCGTGACCATGACCGTGTCCTTGACCTTGCTGACCTTTCCCTTTGCCTTTGCCTTGGCCTTTTCCATGCTTCCCCTATAAGACATAGCAATAAATTCAAAGGGGTAAGATGTCTGATAATAGATGGATAACAGATGTCTGTTATTGGATCTGTTAAAAGTGCATTATTTTTTTTCACCATTAAATTGTTTTTACCTTTTCACCTTCATCTCCTGAGCCCTATGAGACAGGAAATATGACAATATGATTAGCATAAAATGGAAAAGTTATTGAACCTGTTTATGTAGAAATGCAGAAAGAGTGTGTTATTGTCTTCATACCTCAGAGTGAGAATCCGAATCTACGCCATCCTGTTAATATACAGTGTATCAGTGTATCATTCTTTAAAATGAAACTTTTAATTAATCAATCCATATAATTGCTATGCACAATTAAAAAGCATATTTGATAGGAAATGCAAATATCTCACCTTCTTCTTTGCTGCAGAAGACATTAGGAAAACAAAAACACACATAAACAATTGTTCTCTGATGGCATTTAGTCAAAACAGTTGGAAATGTGTAAACGTAAAACATCTTGAACATTTAATAAAATGTCTTTCGATGCCACAAACATAAAGATGTCAGTATATTTATATGAAATATCACTTACGTGGGTCACTCATGTTGAGATTGTCTGATATGCAAATCGGCAGTAACACTGAACAATAAAAAAGAGCCATAAGTGAATTTTCCTTTGACTGCATGTCATATTTAATAAGAAAAATTCCTTGTTATAATCAGCAAATTAATTTTCTTAATGGACTAAATTATTTAATCTGTTTTGGTATCTGCGTCATCAAACAGAATCATGCATTTGACAAATATCTCTCAGTCCTGTTGCAGCGAGTAAATAAGGAATGTCTTACCTCTTGTCTTGTCTTGCTCATTCAGTGTGGAAATGCGTTTTCTGGCTGTATTTATACACCAGATCCACCCTCCTCAGGTGACACGATACCTGTTCATCCGCACCCAAGAGTGGATAAACAAGTCTGTGTCTGTGTGCTCACATAAAAAGAGCCGGTTGATAATTATTTGGTTGAGTTTGGCTGTATTTTCTGGATATGCTACAAAAATGTGTCTCAGATCACCTCTATTAGTGTGTTTCATGTATTTGAGTGGATGGCTGATGCATTAAACATTGGGTAACACTTTATTTCAATAGTTCACTTAGTCATTCTACCAACTATAATGACTGCTAGTTAACAAGTAGTTGCAGTTAGCAGATATTAAACAGACAGTCTACTAATACTCTAACACTTTATTTTTGATGCTCCCCAACAGACTAGTAAGTGGACTATTGGAATAAAGTGTAACCAACACGTGATCAAAACGTGCAAGTTCCTCTAAAAAAAAGGACATAAGACATCTAATCTGTGCATGTATAAACACGTGAGTTTAAATGTAAAAGTTATGATGCTGTAAAATGGAGTAGATTTTTTTTGCTTGTCATGGGGAGAGGAATGTTATCGTCCTATTAATGCAGTCCGGATGGAGGAACACCCAAAATATCTTGGCAGATTCACACAAACAGACAGTAGACAGTTGAAGGAATCATAATTATTGCTTGCTTTTCCACTTCACTTCACAAACCAGAAAGTCAACAAAAGTCAGAAAGATCTTTCGAGATGTCAACCACATGTCTGTGAATCGTGTAGAGTTTATATGCAAAGAAACATATTACAAAATACACACAGTAAAAATGTGTAAAAATTGTACCTTTAGGGGTATGACGACTTGTCACTGGGGCAGAACCCTTAAAAGGACATCTTTGTTTTTTGCTTTCTACCCCTAAAAGGTGCATATTAGAGTAGCAATATATACTACTATGAACATTTTACAGGTTGATAAGGTACAAAGTTATGCTTTTAATACTGCCCAAAGAGCTGTTTGACCCCTAAAGGTACAATTTTTGCTTTTTTTTCAGAGAATGAAAAAAAAGTTTACTTTCTTTTAAAGTAATTGTCTTGCATAATTCAATTAACAAACATTTTCATAAAAAATGTCAGCTGAAGTGACTTTTTAGAGCTGATTTACAGCAGAATTTGAATTATCCTCATATTTGAAGAGGTTTGCATCATTGATTCTGTTATTTTTCTGTTTCAGAAAGTTTGGACTTCATTTATGAGGTAATTAAAGTCAGGAAGGTGTTTTATGTGTGTAATCCTAATTACAAAACAGATATTAGTACTTCAGTCGATTGGTAAATTAACATTATATCAGTTAATGAATTATTGTAAATTTAGGTTAAATCTGTAAATCCTAAAATGTTGCCACTGTATTTTTTACAGTAAATTTCTGGCAACCACAGCTTCCGGGGTTTTTACTGTAAATTTAATGGATTTTTTTTTTACAGTGTGCATTTTTTTTAATTATTACTGTATAAACCTTTAAATTATAAGTTTTTGAACTGTAAAATAGACAGTAAACTAAGTGCTGTCCCGTAAAGCCTAAAATGTTGCTGCGTTTTTTTACGGTAAAGTTCTGGCAACCACAGCTGCTGTTTTTTTACTGTAAATTTTATGGGGATTTTTTTTTTTTTTTTTTTTTTTTTTACAGTGAGGTACACCCATTCTTATTGGTATAAAATTAATCACTAGTCATATTCAGCATTAAAACTAAGTGAATGCAAAACAGAAACTGTATATGACATTTAAAAATGTCAAGTAACAAAATGTAAAATGGTCATTTATACTAAAGAAAGAGCAGCATTTGTGTTTGCTTTGATATTTTATCTATTCAGACATGATTCAATGCAAATGTGTTTGGTCACTGAATGATTTAACTCACTCGTAATTTGCCAATTGAGATTGAGGAGGAGTTTGATTTGAGTATCTGAAGCACAAAGACAAGAAATGTCACCTTAAAAAGCATTTTTGGTCCCACTTTATATTAAGTGGCCTTAACTACTATGTACTTACATCAAAAAAAATAAGTACAATGTACTTAGTGGGTTGCTATTGAGGTGGAATACGGGTAAGGTTAGGGAAAGCTTTGGTGGTATGGGTAGGTTTAAGGGTAGGAGTAAGGTGGAAGGGATGGGTCAACAGTGTAATTATAAATGTAATTACAGAAATTAATTACAGATGTAATTACATGCAGGTGTTTTTAAAATATAAGTACAATGTAAAAACATGTATGTACACAATAAGTGCATTGTATCAATTGATTAATTTAAATGTAAGTACATAGTAGTTAAGGCCACTTAATATAAAGTGGGTCCGCATTTTTTTAACGATAAGATAAATCACAAACAAGATCTTTTAAATATAGATCTCCTGGACAGCACAGAGATGGAGACTTTTGCTCAACAGTGTCTCAAACTAAGAATTCACTAAAGATTTCCTAAGGTTATTGATTTCTGGTAAAGTTTGTATAAGTTCACATGTGTGTGATTGTAATCTGACACTAGATGTTGAGCTTTAGAGCATTGGGGGAAAAAAAGTGCTTGAATGCTTTATGTTTGTTTTATATTCTTTGAAACAAAGCATTAGGGTGTTTGCTCTGTGAATCTGGATTAACTTGCTCTGTGTTTGTAATGGTGTATGAAGAGTTGCATAAAGGCTTGAACACCCGTCATCTATAATTGATTTAATAAAGCTTGTTAATAAGCAGATTCACAGGAGAAAATGTGCTTAATTCTCATGAAATACAAAAGAAAATAGGCCTGTTTTTATTTAGTTATTTACAGCAGAATTTGAATTGTCCTCATATATGATGAGGTTTGCATCATTGATTCTGTTATTTACAGAAAGTTTGGTCTTCATTTATGAGGTAATTACAGTCAGGAAGGTGTTTTTCATGTGTAATCCTTTTTACAAAACAGATATTGGTAAATTAACATTATATCAGTTAATGAAATATGCTTTTTTACTCTAAATTTAGGTTAAATCTGTAAATCCTAAAATGTTGCCACTGTATTTTTTACAGTAAATTTCTGGCAACCAAAGCTGCCAGGGTTTTTACCATAAATTTAATGGATTTTTTACAGTGTTTTTTTTTATTATTATTATTATTATTATTATTATTTTATAAACCTTTAAATTCTACATTTTTAAACTGTAAATAGACAGTAAACTAAGTACTATCCCGTAAAACCTAAAATGTTGCTACCGTATTTTTTTTACGGTAAAGTTCTGGCAACCACAGCTGCTTAATGTGCTTAATTCTCATGAAATACAAAAGAAAATAGGCCTCTTTTTATTTATGCAAAATGAAGGCCTGGTTTCACAGACAGGGCTTAGATTAAAGGATTCCTTGGTTATGATTTCACTTTTGTACCTTTAGTTAGTGTGTAATGTTGCTGTTTGAACAACATCTGCAAAGTTACGACGCTCAAAGTTCAATGATATTTTCCATTACAGAAATCGCTTTTTAAATGGATGGTAGGGACTACAACAAGCTTCTTCCCAGGTTAGTGACATCACTAACCCTAAATGTACATAAACCCCGCCCCCGAGAACACACAACAAAGGGGCGGGGCCATGTTGGGCTGCTTTAGAGAAGAGGAAGAGTTGTTGTAGTAGAGTGTTGTCATGCCGTCATTTTACACCGGACTGCTTCACAAACGAGGGTCAATTCAACACAAAAGATGAACATGACGGCACATGCTAGTGGATGAGTTGAATCAACTCCACAGCAACTACATCAATTTATCCACTAACCATTCAGAAACATCTAAAAGTTGTAACTTCTTCCTGAGTCTCTCCATCAGTGTCGACTCCGGTTTGAACAATGTAAGGCTGAACACCGTTACTGACAATCCTCATTTTGGCTGCGTGAGATTCTCCAGCTTTGTTGTTGTTGAGCTCTTAAAGCTCCGCCCTCTTCTGGAAAGAGGGCGGGAGCAGCAGCTCATTTGCATTTAAAGGGACACACACAAAAGCGGCGTGTTTTTGCTCACACCCAAATAGGGGCAAATTTGACAAGCTATAATAAATGATCTGTGGGGGATTTTGAGATGAAACTTCACAGACACATTCTGGGGACACCAGAGACTTATATTACATATTGTAATATAACCCTAACCCTTTACGCCAGGATTAGTTTAATTAGGACATTTAAGTAGCTAACATTACTGGTGTGCATCTTGAGACAAAACAATGGCATTGACATATTTTAAGATATGTCTGTGCACGTTACTTTCAACAGCTCAAACATGCAGTCTGGGACTAGACTTAAACCTTGTCTGTGAAACCGGGGGGTAATTTTATTATTTTTTCATTTGATTTTGACTTGGATGCATTCCTGACAGGTTTCATGAGATTCGCCTTGTCAAATTTACTTAAGGTTCTTATTCAAACATTGTGCCTTTAATTATTTATGTAGAGCACACAACGATGATGTCACATCACTTTTAACTAGGTTAACCAGCTCCATGCCAAGAAGGTGAAAGTTCTAGTTATCCTTAAAGACTAGATAAGGAACAATACAGGTTTGGGCATGATTATCACCACAGAACATTGACACGCACATCGAGAGGTTTACACTTCTAGGTTTTAAAACGACAAAAGTCAGTTCCTGACATTGTATCTCCAGGAAATTACATCATTTTTGTGGGGGAAACAGCAGCACATACATCAGTAATAAAGAGTTCAGTGTCATGATGCACCATTATAGTTTTTGTTAACATTTTAAATTACATAAATCACTTTGATAAGATCATCAGATGTTTAAAAATATGAAGATAAATAATTGCGTAGATAATTAAGTTGAGGTGCAGATTTAAAATATTCCTTAAAAACAATGCAAGCATATTCAAAAGCACATTCTAGTCATGACTAGTGAAAGTTGATAGTCTGGGACTCTGGGAGGAGCATGAGTCACTCCTTTAACACCTCACATGCCTCGTCGCATCTGATTGGTCGGTCAAAAGGGCTCGTCTGATCAGCACCAAACCGGCTACTATCATGAGCTTTAGGTTTATTTTTAAAAGTTCAAAAGACTCGTAATGCAGCATACTTGCTGTCTTATTTTTGACATTTGTACTACGCCTAAAAATGTTTGATACTCATGAAAAGTGGTTCAAATGTGTATTTATTTATGCTTTTAAAAAAAAAATTGAATATAAAATTTAAGATCATCTTTTTAAACAATGCAAAACATGACATTAAAATCCCAAAAGACAATAAAAACATTTTAAAAATCCAGATAAATAAATGCATAGCCATTTTGCTCACATTGTTCAGTGTTTATGGGTGGTTTTAAAGCTTAAGATGTAGTTTTTAATACTGAATGCAACTACTATCACTTTATTTATCCTATGTATATATGTTGTTCGGAGATGTGTGCTTTGCATTTTGACTTTATGAGAAGGCACAATATATTAAAAAAAATGGTATCTCAGTGTAACATGAAGCCAGTGATATAATGGCCTGTGGTGTAGTGGAGGAGATGAGGATAACACTGGTTAGTTTTCCCTCAAGCAACAGGTGTGGTTTACGCTCGGTGTTTCAGGTGTGGTCTCTGAAACACATACCGATGTGACTATTAAAACATGCATAATAATTGGTTGCATATGTATGGATGGGATAAAGTTGCATAAACTTATCACTATATTAAAACTGTGCCTTAAGAACTAGTTTGACCAACTTGCAGTTAATCAATGTTATTTTTCCAATTCAAATTACACCAATCTACCTTTTTATGTAACAGACTTTACAAAATTAGGACAACTCCTCAAGAAAAACATTAGTGTCTTAACTTTTAATACTAGTCTAAGTGGTTTATGTTTCACTGACATTCCTATATCTTGAACTAAAGCACCTATGCAGAAAGACAGTTTCATCCCGCATGCAAAGTCTCTTTTATATGTTGATGTGTACTTTTAATTTAATGATTAAACACTAAAATTCCTTGGGAGAACTAAAAACGACTCAAATTAATCAATATTTGTCAGATAAATGAAAGTGCGTAGCAGCTCAGATCACGTGGTTTCGCAGTTTCGTCACTGAGCAGCAGGGGGCGCCAGATCTGATGTTAGTCACTCGAGTCAGATTCAGGCCTTCAGCCGGCTTGTTATGAACATGTGTTTTATACCTGGTTGGCAGGTAAGTGGACCCACATCCACCCTGAATGCGGGTTTGTCTGGTTATTTTATCTCATTTGGTCATCTTTATTTCTCTTTTAATGTCTAAAGTGTCATGAAAATGCTGACTGACTACAAACACGTTTACATCACAAACAAACACAACGTAAACCAAATTATTAGCAAGAAATTAAACTCCATTTCAGATTAAATGTACACAAAATACATCTTATTGTTATTTTTGTTTTAAAATATAGTGATATTTTGAGCTGTGTTAAATGTTTTAATCGTTAACAGGTTGTTAAACCACAAATTAACCATGGTTTTGCTACACTAGTCATAGTTTACCATGGTATTTTTAGTAAAACTGGTTATACAAATGGTAATAAATCCGCCAAAAAAAGGGTTACTATGTTTTTACTATAATAAAAACATGGTTAATTTTTGTAAGGACTGCAAAACCCTGCTAAGAAGACTAATGTGAATTTATGTTGAGTTTTAAACATGATTATGAGAGTTTGATGATGGTTTATTGCTTTTTGTGGTTTAGATATTGAGCTAGAAGGTTACAGCCTAGTACCTTACCTGATATGAACATATGTATATACACACATACACACACACACATATATGCATATATTTATATATATACACTACCAGTCAAAAGTTTGGAAACATTTTTAATGTTTTTGAACAAAGTCTCTTATGCTAGAGAAAAAACAGTAATACTGTGAAATATTATTACAATTTAAAATTATGGTTTTCTATTTTAATATACTTTAAAATATAATTTATTTCTGTGATGCAAAGCTGAATTTTCAGCATCATTACTCCAGCATTTATTAAAAATATAAACAATATTTTGACAATATTCTAACAATATAAATCTTTACTATCGGTTTTTATCAATTTAACACATCCGTGCTGAATAAAAGTATTAATTTCTTTCAAAACAAAGGAAGAAAAAAATGACTGACCCAAAACTTTTGAACAGTCATGTATATTGTTACAAAAGATTTCTATTTTAAATAAATGCTTTTTATTCATCAAAGAATCCTGAAAAAGTATCACAGGTTATAAAATAATATTAAGCAGCACAACTGTTTCAAACATTGATAATAAATCATCATATCAGAATGATTTCTGAAGGATCATGTGACACTGAAGACTGAAGTAATGATCACTGGATATAAATTATATTTTAAAGTATATTAAAATAGAAAACCATAATTTTAAATTGTAATACTATTTCACAATATTACTGTTTTTTCTGTATTTATTATGAAATAAATACAGCCTTAATGAGCATAAGAGACTTCTTCAAAAACATTAAAAATAGTAGTGTTTCCAAACTTTTGACTGGTAGTGTGTGTGTGTGTGTGTGTGTGTATATATATATATGTATATATAATCGGTCGCGTAAGACTTTAACATTGTCCGTCAGGGTCGTAAAAATTCCGTCAAAATGTATTATTACCCGTCATTTTAATTTTCATATTTTAATTATAATAACACATTTAATTGCTTTTATTTTTGTTCACATTTTCATTTTTAATTATGAACCTACAGGACGATATATATAGGCTTATCCATGTA
The DNA here is from genome assembly GCA_036281575.1 of Ancherythroculter nigrocauda. Lineage (NCBI taxonomy): Eukaryota > Metazoa > Chordata > Actinopteri > Cypriniformes > Xenocyprididae > Ancherythroculter > Ancherythroculter nigrocauda. The sequence continues at coordinate 38,568,418 of VTFQ01000019.1, forward strand.
TTTTGAAGAACAGATTAACAGATTAGACTGCGTAACTTCTCATGTTCAATACCACACCCCGCAGCAGTGTTGGGCACGTTACTTTAAAAAAGTAATTAGTTACAGTTACTAGTACTTGTCACAAATAGTAATGCAGTTAGTAAATGAGTTACATCATTATAAAAGTAACTAATTACCAGGGAAAGTAACTATTGCGTTAATAAAAAAAAAAAAGTCAAATATGTAAAATAACTTGGATGCCCCTAATATTAAATATAAATAAAAATAAATTAATAAATAAATTAGTTTAAAAATAAATTATTCTTGATCTGACTCGTGACTCATGATCCGCTATTGCTTACTACATGAAATTTTGTAAAAATTGTATCTTAATTTTAATCAATGTTTCATCAAACCAATTGCCTGGATTTAATAAAAAAGGAGCAAATAGAACATATAATCATGACATGGAGGCGCGGGCACGTGAACTGGAGCGCGTCTTAGGCTAAATGAACCGAAACTCAGAGTTTAGGCTGCTTGCATCAGAGACGTGAGAAATATATGTATAGAAAGCTTGAAATATCCACTTTAACGAAATAATTCAAAACGAAAAGAAATAGGCTACTCTGATTATGTAGAATAAACTGAATGAAATGTGCATTTTCTCTCTAGGCGCGTCCACTATGAGCAGATGATGAGAGTCAGTAATGTCAAGTTCATCTTTGCAGCCGACAATGATTCAGAAAACATTACTTTATTAATAAACATTTAAAATGTCTCCTTGCTGTTTTGGTCACATTCATAAGACCAATGTCGATTCGTAAATCCCAGTCGATCTCTTGGTAGGCTATATGCTGTTTTCAGTTGATGAATAAACAGTACATAGTGCGCCTCCCATCCAATAAGTCGCAATAGGCTTAAAGATTTGTGTTGTATGGAAGAGGATTAGGGCCAAGCAATAATAAAAAAATAAAAACATCTCGAGATTAAAGTTGTTAAATTTAGAGAAAAAACTCATTAAATTTCGAGAAAAAAGTCGAAATAAAATTTTGAGAATAAACTTGTTAAATTACGAGAAAAAAGTCGTTAAATTTTGAGAAAAAGGTCGAGATAAAATGTTGAGAATAAACTCGTTAAATTATGAGAAAAAAGTCGTTAAATTACGAGAAAAAGGTCGAGATAAAATGTTGAGAATAAACTCGTTAAATTACGAGAAAAAAGTCGAGATAAAATGTTGAGAATAAACTCGTTAAATTACGAGAAAAAAGTCGAGATAAAATGTTGAGAATAAACTCGTTAAATTTCGAGAAAAAAAGTCGAAATAAAATGTTGAGAATAAACTTGTTAAATTACGAGAAAAAAGTCGTTAAATTATGAGAAAAAGGTCGAGATAAAATGTTGAGAATAAACTCGTTAAATTACGAGAAAAAAGTCGAGATAAAATGTTGAGAATAAACTTGTTAAATTACGAGAAAAAAGTCATTAAATTATGAGAAAAAGGTCGAGATAAAATGTTGAGAATAAACTCGTTAAATTACGAGAAAAAAACGTGTTAAATTTCGAGAAAAAAGTCGAGATAAAATGTTGAGAATAAACTCGTTATATTACGAGAAAAAAACGTGTTAAATTTCGAGAAAAAGGTCGAGATAAAATGTTGAGAATAAACTCGTTAAATTACGAGAAAAAAGTCGAGATAAAATGTTGAGAATAAACTCGTTAAATTTCGAGAAAAAAAGTCGAAATAAAATGTTGAGAATAAACTTGTTAAATTACGAGAAAAAAGTCGTTAAATTATGAGAAAAAGGTCGAGATAAAATGTTGAGAATAAACTCGTTAAATTACGAGAAAAAAGTCAAGATAAAATGTTGAGAATAAACTCGTTAAATTACAAGAAAAAAGTCGAGATAAAATGTTGAGAATAAACTCGTTAAATTACGAGAAAAAAGTCGTTAAATTAAGAGAAAAAAGTCGAGATAAAATGTTGAGAATAAACTCGTTAAATTACGAGAAAAAAGTCAAGATAAAATGTTGAGAATAAACTCGTTAAATTTCGAGAAAAAAAGTCGAAATAAAATGTTGAGAATAAACTTGTTAAATTACGAGAACAAAATCGTTAAATTACGAATTTGTTCTCATAATTTAACGACTTTTTTCTTGTAATTTAACAAGTTTATTCTCAACATTTTATCTCGAATTTTTTCTTGAAATTTAACGACTTTTTTCTCGTAATTTAATGAGTTTATTCTCAACATTTTATTTTAACTTTTTTCTCGAAATTTAACAACTTTAATCTCAACATGGTTTTATTTTTTTATTATTGCTTGGCCCTAATCCTCTTCCGTAGTATTGCTTTTGATATGGAACAAAGTCCAAATTCTGTCCATTTCATTAAGAAATTCAAGCAATAATACCGTTTTGGCGCTCTTTAATGTGGCGTGGTAGATCGTTAGCTTCTGGGCACTCACCTGTGCGTTAGTTTAATTTTTTTTCTGGATCCAGTGCTCTGCTGCTACATTGGAGCTCACTTGCCACCAACTGGACAGAATTACAGTTACAATTTACAGTAGATCAGCTTCAGTGTAATCTGTCAACATGACGGACGGCCTTCAGATTTTTCCGTCATTGATAAAAAAATTCCGTCAATGACGGATAATTTTCGGTTAACGCGACCTCTGATATATATATATATATATATATATATATATATATATATATATTTACTGGTACAAAATACTACCATGAAATATAGGGTGAATTCAGGGTTATTGGGACACTTTGACATTGATATGTCTTGGAAAAAGTGTCCTAAATTCACCCTACATGAATATACTGTGTCCGTTCAGCTGGGGTTTTTTATGTTTTCTGCCAGTGATCAAGTTTGTTTTTGGATCATTTGGATATATGCCAGTCTTTCTATATACACATGAACTGTCATTGTTTCTTACAGCGGAGAAACACCGAGCGTGAGGAATCATCATGCAACACCATGAGCATCTCTTCATGTTCACGGACTTCTATGAGGACGAACATTATCTGCTGGAGGACGAGCCTCATGTGAGTGTTTGAAACACTTTTTGTTGTGTTCAGATCCAGATTGTGTAGTCACGCTTGCTTCACTTAAAGTCGGCATGAAATGAAGTTGCACTTTTCAATCAGAGTGAAACGGCTTCTCAAACAAGAACAAATGTAGGGCGGGGCTTGATTTTGTTGATTGACTGGATGGTTGTGGTTTGCTATTGGTGGATCTCATGTGAGTGACAGGTTGCCCCGCCCTCATTATCAGAGAAGAGAAGAGATGTCGCTGCAAAAGGGAGGGGAAGTTATTTTGATTAAAGAATTTAAAAATAATTATGTATAATAATAAATACTGCAATAGCTATTCCATAAAAAAATGAGAATTGTCACTTGCACGCAAAAACTCGATGGTTCTGCATAGGGCTGCACAATTATTAATCTTGATTAATAGTGTGCAAAATAAAAGTCTGTGTTTACATAATATGTGTGTGTTATGTGTATAATAATTAAATAAATACACACACATACATGTATATATTTAAGAAAAATGTTATATTTATATATAAAATATTTATATTTATATATAATATAAATTGTATATAAATATATTTATTTATACATGCATATATTTCTTAAAGATATATATGTGTGTATTTATATACATAATTATTATACACATAACACATAAATTACGTAAACACAGACTTTTATTTTGCACACGATTAATCGAGATTAATAATTGTGCAGCTCTAGTTCTGCACGAATCCCCTAGGCTGTGTGACATATTTTAGCTTCAAAACTAATAAATTCACCAAAAGACGACAACTTTGGGGCACTGTTCATACTAAGATTAGAGTAAACTTTAGTTTAACTTTACCTACGCAATGTGTAGAATATCGGATATCAATAAAACACGTCGTCAAATTATATTTGAAAGGATTATTGTCTCTTCCATAGACAGTTTTTGCTAGTACTTATCTGCATTTAAATCCGTCTCTGGCTCAGTGTCAGCCGAAGCGAGAACACAGATTTGAATTTAGCAGTTGATCACATGACAAACTGAGTGTTTTAATCACATCGGTGTGATCGTACGCTTCAAAGGGTTAATTATCAAATGTAAAAATATTATTTTTGGTGTTTTGGAAGCTACATTAAAAAAAAAGCGTTTGTTTATGGTCGTGGATTAGTTAAGTACTTGAGGAAGAGGTGTGTCTTCAGATTTGCATATCTAATGGACATGCAAAGTAATTGTTGGATTTAAAGGATTAGTTTCACTTTCAAATGAAAATCAGCCCAAGCTTTACTCACCCTCAAGCCATCCTAGGTGTATATGACTTTCTGATAAACATAATCACAGAAATATTAATAAATATCCTGATGCATCCGAGCTTTATAATGGCAGTGAACGGGACCAACGAGTGTGAGCTGAAGAAAGTGCCTCCATCCACATCCATCCATCATAAATATGTGCTCCGCACGGCTCCAGGGGGTTAATAAAGTGATGCATTTGTGTAAAAAAATAAAATCCATATTTAAAGGATTAGTCCACCTTCAAATAAAATTTTCCTGATAATTTACTCACCCCCATGTCATCCAAGATGTTCATGTCTTTCTTTCTTCAGTCGAAAAGAAATGAAGGTTTTTGATGAAAACATTCCAGGATTTTTCTCCTTATAGTGGACTTAAATGGTCTCCAGTCATAATAAGAGAAACCATCGCTCATTTCCTTAAAAAATACAACCGTTTATGCTTTATAAACACAAATGATCGCCGTGCACGTGCTTCCGCTTTCCGTATTCTTCAAAAAGCTTACGCTGTTTGCGAAACTGCAGCCACATTCGTTCCGTGAGTTGAATAGGGAAGGCGTGGGACGTAGCGTAAGCTTTTTAAACTACAAAAGTTTTAAACTTTCTTCATAAGCCGGTCTGGTGGAAGCTAGATATTTTACTTCATAGCTTGTTAAATATGGATATTTTTTTATTAAAATGTTTATTAAAAGCAGAGGCCTTTATTAACCCTCCGGAGCCGTGTGGAGTACGTTTATGATGGATGGATGTGGATGGAGACACTTTCTTCAGCTCATACTCTTTGATCCCGCTCACTATCATTATAAAGCATGGATAATTGAATAATTATTTATTAAAATATCTCCAGGAGTATTTATCAGAAAGTCATATACACCTAGGATAGCTTGAGGGTGAGTACATTTTCATTTGAAAGTGAACTAATCCTTTAAATAGTTAATTTCTATGTCAGTGATCTTTATGCATTGAATTTTTTTTAATTGAGATGAATCCACCCAAACAAATGACTCTTATGAGCCGAATTGTCTTAATGAATCATTCGACCTGATTCACAGTGAATTATCATCACTCTGAATCAGTTTTTTAATTAAAAAACACCTTAAAGCATGTCAGGATTACTAATGTGTAATTGACTAAATTTGTATTTATTTAGCATTTTTATGATTTCATTAATTATTAACTTTGTCAATGAAACAACATGAGCTTTAATATTATATATGAACTTATTAAAGGTGTGCAGACAAACAAATAAATTATTTCATATTTTTGTATTAATTAATAGCTTTTCATCAACCCTTTACTGTGTTTGAATTTGAATCAACATGAGTGTGAGTAAATGATAAAAAATGTTATTTTTTAGTTGAACTTTTCCTTTATATAGACAAGTGAGAGTGTGAGTTTTTCCATAGTTTAGTTAGTAGTTGTAGTTGAAGAAACACTCTTAAATGTATTGATTTCTAAATCTGATTCTGAGTACTGTTATGATAAAGATGACATATTGAGAGTCATAAAATGAATTGTTTTCAGGGGTATGACAGCAGGCGTGGGTGGGTGGGGGAGAGAGGGGTAATTTTAACTATGAGCGAGAGCTTTAGTGAGAGAGAGAGAGAGAGAGAGGCTGCGGTGTACGGGTGAGCGGCGGGATCCGTTAGCAGGGCTTTTCTTTGCGTTCGGAGATCTTGGCTCGCAGCCCAACTGGCGTTTTTGTAATCAAGGCATGATCCGGGACTCCATGCGCTTCTTCTCCGAGCCGCGTCGGCTGCCTGCCGTTTGGAAGGATCCCAGATTTCCCTGCTGACATGAACAGAGCTGTGAGTGCCACTGTTTCTCAGTCTTCCACTAGCTTTTTTTCTTCATTACTCTTTTGTGCACATCTTTGCTCTTCTCTGGATCCTGCTCGTTCCTTTTTCAGCAGTCTGGATGAGGATGGTAGGCTGCAACTAACGTGAGCTTTCTGTCAGACGGGCATTTGTCTGAAGAACGAGGCCTCGCTTTGGGCACGGGAGCGTCCGTCAGCTTATAGTTAGAGCTATTTGACATGTGATCTGTACAGATGAGTGGGAAGCGCAGAAAGCGGCCGCTGGAATGTTCCCTGTCCTTTTGCAGCATTGATGATTCACGTTGGCTCGTATTGCACTGGATTTTCTTGGGTGTTTGTACCTCCGCGAGGTTTGTTTTGGTCCCCTGACAACCGAAGTCACTGTGAGTTTCGTTGAGCACTTGCCTCGCAATCTGTTACAGTCTTAAAAATGAAGGTTCTTTATTGGAATCAGTGGTTCCGTGAAGAACCTTTAACATCCTTGGAACCTTTCCATTGCACAAAAGGTTCTTTATAATGGAAAAAGGTTCTAAAACACTACATTTAAGAAACCTGATCGCTGAAAGGTTCTTTGGGGATCCAGAAATAGTTCTTCTATTTCACTCCCTTATGAAAACTTTAATTTTTAAAAGTTTGCATCGTAAGTTAATTTAATACAATGCAATTCGCTTTCTTATGGCGAACACAAAAGAAGATATTTTGAAGAATGCTCAAGCCACTGCTTTCCATGTGATGCATAATTAAGATGATACTTTTCATTATTTACACTGTAATAAGTTGGGCTAACTAAAAAAAATTAGAGGTAATCAGCTACATCAAATTTTTTGAGTTATGATGTTCCCGATTTTAAGTAAGCAGAACTATCAAGTTTTGAGTTTGTCGTACTCATGCATGTTAATTGCTCCCAACTTAAAGTTTTTGCAAATCAAATGAGTTATTAACTTCACTGTAAACCATAATAAGTTGTCAGAACTCAAAAAAGATGAAGGACATTAAGAAACTCAAAGTTTTAGTAAGATTTTTATGTTTGTATTTTTATTGTTCTTAACTTGAAATATTTGAGTACACTAATTTATACATTTAACTTAAAATGTTCTCAATGTAAATATTGTGCTAGCTAAACTAATTCAGAAAATGCCAAATTGCTAATTTGCTAACATGTTGACAAAAGCATGCTGGGAAATAGAAATCCCAGCCCAGTTTCAGTTAAACTTAAGTTAGTCTAGATTAAAAGAAATTAGTTCATACAACTCAAAACAATGAAACGGTTCAGTATACTTAAAATATATCAGTTCTGTGAACTTGAGAAAAAGAAAGTTTTAAATACTCAAAACAGTTTAATTTAACTGAACTAATTTAATTTAAATTTGTCCTAGCGTTAGGGTTTACAGTGTATACTATTCATTTATACTGCATTTAAGCTCCTACACTGAAATAAATTGGTGTAGAAACAATTTTCCCTCAGAAATTGCTAGTAAATTTCACAAATAATTATAAAAAAATGGCAACTAGCACATTGAATTTAGTATAAACACTCAAATACAGTAGTTTTGTGTTGTAAAATGCAAACTTAGTTTTATTTACAACTTTTTTTACAGTGCACTGTATATTTCAATTCTTCTGAAGACATATGATGCTTTGTGAGAAGAACAGACTAAAAATTAAGTCATTCACTGAAAATCCCCTCTGCTGTAGCTCTAAAATAATGACTTGTATGTCAGAGACCAATCGTATGGCATCATGATGGTGCTTGTGGTACATTTTTGGTGCTTTTCAGTAAAAATCACCATCACTGCATTCATGTTCCAAAGAAAAAATGGTTTTGAAACAGCATGAGGAGTAAACGATGACTGGATGTTTATTTAATGGTCTGCACCCTCAATATAAAGTGGTTTCAGCCACATTTGAATTAGTCTGGATGTTTTTCCCACAGAGGGCCTGCAGACATCTCTGTACGGCCCCACATAATACGCTTACTAATGTGTGCTTTGAGAAACGGGAATGCTGGGAATCTTAACAAAGTTAAGATGTTTGGTGTCCTCAGTAGCAGAACTTATTCCACTGATATTAACCAATCAGATTCCTCCATGCAGAATTTAAACAATGTCACATTGCAATGAATGGGAATCTGTTTACTTGTGTTGCGTTTAAGTTTTTCCCCCTTTAGAATTTTTCCTGCACCAAAAGGTTTAGTTTTTCTTCCCAAAGTTTTTATCAGGGATGGTCCAGCGGCTGAATGAGTGTGTGTTGATATGTAAATGTATGCGATCATATGTTAATGAGCTCATGGTCGTGATGTCACAACCTTGAATCGTGTTGTGATTGAAGCAAGAAAAATCCAGTTTTTTACAGATATCTAGAGAGCTGGATGGCAGATAAAATGCTGATGTACAGTTCAATGACAGCACAAACATACAAAATTGCTGAGTTTAACATTTATTTTACACTCTTGTTACCCAGTGTTTGAAAACAGAGAATGTGCACAGTTGAAACATTCAGATGACTCAGTATCAGCTGATATCAGACTGTCCAGGTTTGTAACGTGTCATCCGTTGCTTGCCTGTCACTTTAAATGTGTGCAAACACTGGAGCGCAACGGCTGCATGTGTTTCAGTGGGTTTGCATGAGTGCTGAGTCATCGTTCGGCTGAATTTCACAGAGAATCTCTTCACGTGAAGTGAGCGCATCCAGCTTAATCTTCCTCCTCTGAATCGGACAGATGTAGGGCTGTTGTGATAACCACGATAATGACAAGTCAACCGCAGAGGATGCATTTGTATTGATTAATGCATTTGTATTGATTGTTAAATAAGTTAATAAGGGTAACAAGAGTGAAGAATGTATTTTTTTCCGCCGACTGGCTCTTTTTTTTTTTACCTAAGACTGTGTACCAATTGTGATTTGTACAGAGGCTCTGTAGATTATTTGCATTAAACAAGCCTAAACAGACAGCGAGTGAGAGATCGTCTGAGCGTGTCTGTCCTTCTTCAGGGCAAGTCATTTATTTGTGAAAAAAAAAGAAAAAAGTTTGCCATGTCCGAATAGCAAAGCGATATCTTTGTCGTAGAATCATTTCAACGTTTGAAGGTATTTCCAATGAATGGTGTCAGCGCTGGTCATCGCATTCAGTAAGCGCCGAAGTGAAGCATCAGCTTCAGCATTACCCCGGCGACATGTTGCTGGTTGGTTGAGCCTTGTAAAGTGGCGCTCAAAGTTAAAAATAATTAACAGCAAGCTTATTGTCAGGTTTATGTTCTGTTTAGTGCTGCCAGTCGATTAAAAAAATTAACTCGATTAAATCACACATTTTTTTGTGATTAATAGCAATTAAAAACACTTAAGTTTTTCTATGTTTGAATTATAGCCATTCAAGATTACAGTGTAAATGAAAGCTGTCTTTTTTTATTAGTCTTCAAAAATATAACAACTTTTAATTTAAGTGAATTTAGAACAATCCTCTGCCTAACAGATAGAAAAAAAAAACAGAAATGGAATAAAGTTACCAAACAATCTGCACTGCATGATATAGCCTAAATTAAATATAGATTAATCATTATTAAAGCTACAAAAGTTCTTTAGTCAGGAGCAGTGAGTAATTTTCTCTGTTCTTTCATTATCTTCAATGACAGACAGCACTAGTGGTTGCTGTCACTTTAAGAGCTGCCGCTGCTGCACATGACGCAGATCTCACACGCATCTCACAACACTTTACTTTCGTTTAAGACTTTAACTCTCTCAAGGCTGCTCTTATGAGGATACTCGACAAAACTGACATTTTTGGCATTATTGTGTGTGCTATTGTTCGTTCAAGCGTGACAGAGAACTTGTCTTTCGCGTTGTGTGCGTGACAGGACATTCATTCGAGCTTCGATTTAAACCACCGAAACGCGTCCAATGCAGCCATTAAACGTTACTGATGCTCAAACAGCATCTTGGACAAATGTGTCTCAGCTGTGTGAGCACAAGCGCTGACAGGTGTCTGTCAAGAAACAGAAGAGTGTACAAATGTATTCAGGGGTTGCATTTGTTCAGTACAGTGTTGTTCAGTGCAAGATTTTAATTTTATTTAAGCTAACATAAAGTAAGGGAAAATACTTCCACTAAATGTTAAAAACTAATAAGGTATGGAACAATGAGAGATTTTTATTTTTTGGCAAAATAAAGTTGATATATAGCTCCAGTTTTTTGCTGTTGCTGGTTTTGTTCCTAAATTACTATTTTTTTTTAATTCCATGCACCTTGTTGGATGTGAGAAGTTGCACCAGACTATTGCAATTAATAGTATTATATTAGTAGTATTATATTAGTAATAGTATTATATAATTATATTACACTCTGTAACAATGAGAGAGACACTGCTGTTTACATTTAGTATGGTAAATAAAATATTTATAGTATAGGTATACAAATATTTTAGTAGGCCTAATGAAATTTGAAGTAAATGAGAAATAATGCAAAGGAAAGTAAATTTTCTGAAATGTTGCGCTTTCTTGCGCTTGAATGTTAATATGGCCCTCCTATGAGGTGTCAATCACAGAAACGGCCCCCCGCCAATTTGAGTTTGAGACCCCTGGTTTAAAAGCATTTGCATGAATAAGAGCGTGATCATATATTGCAATGCTAGCCAAAGGATGACAGAAAAAATGGATGCCACGTTAATTGCATTAAATATCTTTAATGCGTTAAACTGGAAAAAATTAATCGCATGCGTTAAAGGGTTAGTTCACCCAAAAATGAAAATTATGTCATTTATTACACACCCGTAAGACCTTCGTTCATCTTCGGAACACAAATTAAGATATTTTTGATGAAATCCGATGGCTCAGTGAGGCCAGCAATGACATTTCCTCTCTCAAGATCCATTAATGTACTAAAAACATATTTAAATCAGTTCATGTGAGTACAGTGGTTCAATATTAATATTATAAAGTGATGAGAATACTTTTGGTGCATCAAAAAAACTAAATAACGACTTATATAGTGATGGCCGATTTCAAAACACTGCTTCAGGAAGCTTCGGAGCGTTATGAATCAGCGTGTCGAATCAGCAGTTCGGAGCGCCAAAGTCACGTGATTTCAGCCGTTTGGCGGTTTGACACGTGATCCGAATCATGATTCGATACACTGATTCATTTGTGCTCCGATGCTTCCGGGTGTGGAACGGCATGAGGGTGAGTAATTAATGACAGAATTTTCATTTTTGGGTGAACTAACCCTTTAACACGTTAATGTTGACAGCACTAGTTCTGTTATGTGGACCCTTATTTTGACATTTTGTTTTATTTCCTTTAGTTTCTGTTTCCCCACTCTGTTTTTCTCACTTATCGTAAAAAAATAAATAAATAAAACAAAAACAAGATTGTATTTAACAGCGCTGTCAAATTTAGCGCGTTAACATGCTATTGATTTCTCTTTCATGCTTGAACAAACAATAACATACAGAATTATGTTAAAATGTCCATTTTGTCGAGGATCCTCATAAGAGCACTCTTAAATGAGTTATATAACATCTTAAATGAACTTAAAGAGTTGTGAGAAAATGAGATTAGCGTCAGATCCATGTCATGATCGGCAGCTCTTAAAGTGACAGCAGCCTAATAAACCAGTCGCTGTGATGATGTCTGTCATTAATGTTCATCAGACAACAAAGGTAACAGAAAATTGTAGCTTTAAATAGGATTAATCTGTATTTCATTTATAATGTATGTAGTGAAAGCTGTAAAGTGATTGATAGCTTAGCTTTATTCAATTTCTGTATATTTCCTACCTGTTAGACAGGCAGGAAGGCCACAGGTAAATATGACATTTATTATAATGGGTTTATGCAAAGATTGTTTTAAGTTCGCTTAATTTAAAAGCCTAATAAATGTTGAAATTAATATCTTTCAGTAGTAATTTAATGTCTATAATTGTTTAAAGCTGCAGTTCGTAACTTTTTTTCAAAATTTACAGAATTTATATAATGAGCGAGTACATCATGAATCCATTTTCCAAACCGTGTTTTGTCTTATTCTGAATCACTACGGTACTTCTATAATAAGTGTCGGTACACTTTACAATAAGGTTTCATTTGTTAACATTAGTTAAGGCATTAGTCAACATGAACAAGGAGCAATATATTTTTTACAGCTTTTAGTAGTATTGTTCATTAATTATGTTAACTAATGCAGTTAACTAATGTTAACAAATGAATATATGTATTATATCTGTGGTTAAAATTGTTCATGAGATCACATAATGCATTATAAGGTGCATTACAAGGCATAATTAATGCATTAAAGGTGCCCTAGAATCAAAATTTGAATTTACCTCGGCATAGTTAAATAACAAGAGTTCAGTACATGGAAAAGACATACATTGAGTTTCAAACCCCATTGCTTCCTCCTCCTTATGTAAATCTCATTTGTTTAAAAGACTTCCGGAAAACACGCGGATCTCAACATAACACCGACTGTTACGTAACAGTCGGGATCATTAATATGTATGACCCCAATATTTGCATATGGCAGCCCATGTTCAAGGCATTAGACAAGGAAAGGCAGTATTAACGTCTGGATCTGTGCACAGACAAGGTAAGCCAGCAAGAACAACAGCGAAAAATGGCAGATGGAGCAATAATAACTGACATGATCCATGATAGCATGATATTTTTAGTGATATTTGTAAATTGTCTTTCTAAATGTTTCATTAGCATGTTGCTAATGTACTGTTAAATGTGGTTAAAGTTACCATCGTTTCTTACTGTATTCACGGAGACAAGAGCCGTCGCTATTTTCATTTTTAAACATGTGCAGTCTGTATAATTCATAAACACAACTTCATTCTTTATAAATCTCTCCAACAGTGTAGCATTAGCCGTTAGCCACGGAGCACAGCCTCAAACTCATACAGAATCAAACGTAAACATCCAAATAAATACTATACTCACATAATTCGAAGCATGCATACAGCATGCATGACAAACATCTTGTAAAGATCCATTTGAGGGTTATATTAGCTGTGTGAACTTTGTAAATGCACTGTAATATAGTCGAGAGCTCGTGTGGCAGGGAGCAGGCGAATTAAAGGGGCGGCGCGCTGCCAAAATCAGTGCATAGTTAATGATGCCCCAAAATAGGCAGTTAAAAAAATTAATTAAAAAAAATCTATGGGGTATTTTGAGCTGAAACTTCACAGACACATTCAGGGGACACCTTAGACTTATATTACAACTTGTGAAAAAGCATTCTTGGGCACCTTTAAAATACCCTTATAATGCATTATATATATAAAGGCTTCAAGTAAAGTGCTACCACAATGCTTTGAATGTTTTGAAATACAGAGTTTTCTGGGTTATTTAGTTGAGCTCAGTGGGCAATTTCAACTCGACCCTCAGTTATCAGAGCTGTAAAGTGACTTAATTGTCCTTTTTGGTGATGTACTGCTCATGTAAACCCTGTGGATGAAGTAACTATTAGCACTAGTTGTTTTAACAAACACCGCTGACACCCCAGGATATTATTTAATCTTTTTTTTTAATTAGAGGATCAGTCCTGCCCGTGGGTTTGCAGCAGTTTTCCTGTGTTTGAAGGGATAAAAGCATCTTCCGACCTCGAGGAATCTCTGTTTTGAGCTGAGATCTGACTCAATTCTCTCTCAAATCTTTGCAAGCCTCTTCAGATCCAAATTTACTCCGTGTAGGAGTCGCGCTGGCCTGGAGTCAGTCGGGTTATCTCACCGCAGCGCTGCCGCAGGCGCTCTGGCTTTCAGGCCATGTCTCTAAAAACCCACGGATGCTGAGAGATCTTGACGTTTGATGCCTGATTTTACTGTCGTATAACACTGACATAGTGATTAAGATGCTGTGCTAAACGTAACACAAGCGTTTTCTCTTCAGCTGTGCAGTGAAGTCTTCATTCCCCAGCATGTGCCCTTCTGCCAGCTCTGCAGCCATTTAAAGCATGATGTGAATGTACTGCTGCATCAAACACATCTCAACCTTCATACAGACTGAGCTTCAGAAATAAAAGCAGTGGACTTTCTGCGTTCTACTTATTACTCTTCAGGAGTTTACATTAAAGGATTAGTTCACTTCATAATTTACTCTCCTACATGTCATCCAAGATGTTCATGTCTTTCTTTCTTCAGTCGAAATGAAATTAATGTTTTTGAGGAAAACATTCCAGGATTTTTCTCCATATAGTGGACTTCACTGGGGTTCAACTGGTTGAAGGTCCAAATGTCAGTTTCAGTGCAGCTTCAAAGAGCTCTACATGATCCCAGATGAGGAATAAGAGTCTTATCTAGAGAAAACAAATAAACATTTTTATACTTAAAACGCCGAGATGTGCATAAATTTTAAACCATGTGCACTCAATAGAGGCGGATTAATCTTTTAGCCGATAAGAAGACATGCATAAACTACAATGGAAACACTTTTACCGAATAAATCTGTCAAAAAAACCCACGTGACTGTGGCTCAGCAGAGGCTGTGATTGGATAACTGGACTAACCAGTGGACCAATCACATCGCAGCATCTCAAAAGTTGGTTTGGTGGTTCTGAAACGCCAGAGTCTGTCATCAGAATGATTTGGTTTAATTCCCTCCAGAAGCGTCTCACACGATTGTGTTCCCAAACGCCAGCATCCGAACACAAGATCACATGACAGCATTTATTGGGTTTCGTCTGACGCTCTGAGACAAACTTATTTATGATGGAGGAGAAAAGAGCCCAATTGCAGCAACTTATTACTGATATTTTGCATCAGTTTCACAGGAAGTGATGCTTTTGTTCTCTTGAACACATGAAATGGAAACGCTGCAATATTCGCAAATGTTTTTTGCGATATATTCCAATTTTGTGCGTAAATTAAATTCGCAACTTTGAATGGAAACCTAGCTAATGAAAAAATGAAGACATCCATAAATATTAGTTTTAAATGTTTACATTTGTAATGTAATTATTACTACAATAGAATATTTTTATTGACAATAGTAGTATTTATTTAGTATTTTATATGTTTTTATATAATAATAATCATTATAACTATTATTATTTTACAGCCATATTTAAATATAATCACAAAAATCTTGTCATATTGTGTAGCCCTCAAACAAGCACAGCAAACCTGGAATTTTAAATCACATTTGCAATCAGAAAAATCGCAACTATATTTCTCATAATTCATGCAGCCCTACCAAAATGTTTTAGGAACATTAAAAGAGAGCTTCTTGCAAATGCTGTAATCAGAAATATCCTTGCCAACAGTTTTCTGCTCAACATCTGAGGGTTACGTGTGAGTTTTGAGCTACAGAGTTTGAAATCATGGTCACATGTGAATGTCAGACGTCTTGAAACAGCTGATGGCATGAGGAGTTTTAGTGCGCTGAGCTCATGTTGCCGGTCGTAGCAGCTGATGCTAATAATGGTGTGTCCATGTGCAGTTAGACGCACAAATGTACACGTGTTAAAGAAACATGTAGACTGTAATTGACTGATTATAGCTAATCATATGCCATTGTGTTTATATTCCAGTCCTGACCTGTTTCTCCTGGGTCTCTGGCGTTTAGACATTTATGTAATATAAACGCAGCCTTTTTCCATTAGGTTTGCTTTATGTAATTCCGCTGTTTTTCCTCCGGACTGTTTAAATGTCTGGGCAAGGGAAAAGTGCAAAACTATTATGTTGCTGTTTGTGTAAAAAGATTTTCATTTTCATGTGAGATGCAGTAAATCCTGCTGGCAGACATAATCTTGGTTTTGTTTTGTTTCACAGATTGTTTGGATTATTGTGTTTGTGTATGTAATGTTGAGATGTTCATAAACGGTTCTGTGCTCAGAGCCCAACAGAGATGATGATGATGATGAAGAAGGAACACAAGGACGCAGAGCTGGATAAAAAGATTGAGGCCTTACGGAAGAAAAATGAAGCGCTTATGAAACGCTACCAGGTGAGATCCTGTTTAAAATACGTCAAAAAACACACATCAAGTATTTGGATCTCATTCAAAAATCATTTCACTAGTTTATTATGAAATCATAAATCTGTGAAAAATAGGAAAAACGTGCCCGATAAAGGTCACGTGACCAAAAATGTTATTCGCAAGCTATGGCAGTGTGCGGGATTCATCTGTTTTTGTTAGATTATTATGCGTTTTATTTATTCCTACTCACCTGCTCATAGGATTTAAGTTGCAGTAGGATTTAATTTATATTATTATTACGAAAACATAAAATGCTTTGAGATGCAAAACATGATCCCTTATGATTTCCGATAAAATCGGACGAAATTGCGTTATATAAATTTTAAACAGTAATTAATTTTAACCGTAAACCTGTTGTGGAAAGTAACTAAAGTTGTGCAGCAATTTTTTAATTTTTTTTTATTTGATGACATTTTAAAAGATTAATGTTTTTATGGCTTAATTTCACCGTTTTTGATAATACATTTTTATTAAATCATAAAACCTGAAACGTTTTACATAGTAAAATTTCATAGGGTCCGGTTATTGTATAAAAAGTTAACGCTTTATGAATTAAATTGATTAGACAGGCTTTTTGACTATTAAAATTTTATAAAACCATTAAAAATGGAATCGAGAAAAATTAAAATGGAAAACATGAACTTTGGGGAAAAATGAAACGGGGCCCTAAAAAATTATTTTTTGTTAAACTTTTAATAAATTGTGTAAGTTAAATGATACATTACATTGGAGTCCAGAAAAAATAAAAGAATTTGGAAAAAAAATCTAATCAAATTTAGGAAAAAATAAAACACAAGAGTTTCATAGAGTGTTGTGTATTGTTTTGCAGGAAGTGGAGGAGGATAAAAAGCGGGCGGAACAGGAAGGGATGTCACTCCCCTGCAGGAAGGGAAAGCTTGATGATCTGTCCATCACCATCAACAAATCCTCTAATGTGAGCTGCTTTATTCCTTCACAGACAGACTCAAACACCACGATAATGCTTAAACTGATAATCACGATTACTTTTCTTCATCACAAGGGAAATCAATACAAAAAAAAAACACTGCTTACCATTAATACAACTTCTAGTAATGCATGTTTTTGGTGAGTGCTTTGTAATTTGTCCTCGCATTAGATATATAAAAGGGGACATATCATAAAAATCTGACTTTTTCCGTGTTTAAGTGCTATAATCAGGTCCCCGGTGCATCTACCAACCCAGAAAATGTGAAAAAGGACAACCCAGTAACTTTTTGGCAAGCCTTTCTCTGCAAGCATGTGAAAAAATGAGCCCCTCAGATTTCGCTCCCCTAGGTGATATATGAAGGGGATCTTATTATAATATTAACACCCCTTAATCTGCACCGTTACTGACAATCCTCATTTTGTCTGCGTGAGATTCTCCAGCTTTGTTGTTGTTGAGCTGTTAAAGCTCCGCCCTCTTCTGGAAAGGGGGCGGGAGCTCATTTGCATTTAAAGGGACACACAAAAATGGCGTGTTTTTGCTCACACCCAAATAGGGGCAAATTTAACAAGCTATAATAAATGATCTGTGGGGTATTTTGAGCTGAAACTTCACAGACACATTCTGGAGACACCAGAGACTTATATTACATCTTGTGCAATTCATTTGACTATTGTGGACAAAGAGGAGCTTTGGAGTCAGAAAGGTTTAAAACCACTGACCTAATGCTGTGCTATAAAAGTTGAGCTAATTAAACTAAATGTGGAGAAAATACAACAACAATAGTTTAGTATATATTAAAGGTGCTGTAGAACGTCTTTTCAAAAGATGTAATATAAGTCTAAGGTGTCCTCTGAATGTGTCTGTGAAGTTTCAGCTCAAAATACCCCATAGATTTTTTTTTATTCATTTTTTTTAACTGCCTATTTTGGGGCATCATTAAATATGCACCGATTCAGGCTGCGGCCCCTTTAAATCCTAGTGCTCCCCGCCCCCGGAGCTCGCGACTGCCTTAAACAGCATAAACAAAGTTCACACAGCTAATATAACCCTCAAAATGGATCTTTACAAAGTGTTCGTCATGCAGCATGTCTAATCGCGTAAGTATGGTATTTATTTGGATGTTTACATTTGATTCTGAATGAGTTTGATAGTGCTTCATGGCTAAAGCTAACATTACACACTGTTGGAGAGATTTATAAAGAATGAAGTTGTGTTTATGAATTATACAGACTGCAAGTGTTTAATAATGAAAATAGCGACAGCTCTTGTCTCCATGAATACAGTAATAAACGATGGTAACTTTAACCACATTTAACAGTAACATGCTAACGAAACATTTAGAAAGACAATTTACAAATATCACTAAAAATATCATGATATCATGGATCATGTCAGTTATTATTGCTCCATCTGCCATTTTTCGCTATTGTTCTTGCTTGCTTATCTAGTCTGTTGATTCAGTTGTGCAGATCCAGACGTTAATACTGGCTGCCCTTGTGTAATGCCTTGAACATGGGCTGGCATATGCAAATATTGGGGGCGTACATATTAATGATCCTGACTGTTACGTAACAGTCGGTGTTATGTTGAGATTCACCTGTTCTTCTGAGGTCTTTTAAACAAATGAGATTTACATAAGAAGGAGGAAACAATGGTGTTTGAGACTCACTGTATGTCATTTCCATGTACTGAACACTTGTTATTCAACTATGCCGAGGTAAATTTGATTTTTAATTCTAGGGCACCTTTAATAGTAGTTGAGAGTTTTAATGTTGTAAACACCTGTGTTCAGGATCAGCGTGTTGTGACCAAGAGGCCGGGAGGACTGAGAGAAGGAGAGCCGGAGAAGGACTGTGATCCTGGATCCAGTGTCTTCAGCATCGGGAGAGGAAAACGACGGCAGCTGCTCGTCACGATGTCAGGAAACATCAAGGTGAGACTCACTGAACCTTCCTGTACAGTTTTTAGAGACGACATACAGAGCCAAGATAATGAATTTTAGATGTGTGTTTTTCTTTTTCAATAAACTACTCATTTTGGGAGATTCCCATTTTTCTCTCATTTTACTTTTGATGATGCCAAGCAAAATATTCATACATTGAACTAAGGCTGCACAATTAATCGAAATAAAAGCAAAATTTTCCCAAACTTGTTATGAGAAGCTCTTATAAAGTTATTTAAGTTTTCTAAGTTTAAAAATAGAGAGATTTTAGTTAGATTTTAGTATTATTTGTTTACTATTGTAGTATTCATTAATATTTTTAATTGGCTTTTATTTTATATTTTCCATTTTTTAGTTTAGTTTTTAATTATTTTGTCATTATTATTATTTATTACTTATTTTTAGCTTTAATTTATTTTTATTAGTTTTAGCTATAGTAATCTTAGTACTTCAAATTAAACTTTTCAGTTATTTGCCAAGGCAGCATTTATAATTTATATTTATGTTTTTTAATCTAATATTTATATTTTACTGCAGCTTTATTTCATATAGTTTTTAATAGTTTTTTTTGAATAGTTTTAGTTCTACCATGTGGTATGAATGTCATGAGCATGTGTGAAAAATCACAAGATACATGATCCTTAATGTACAGCAAAAATGTGAAGGCGTCTCCCGGTGGCCGAATTCTTTCAAATTTCTCATAGGCCTCTAGAGCCATGAGTCAAACAGGCCCAGCGAGTTTCGTTCTGATCGGCCTCCGTTAACCTTATAGCTAGCTCAAACTTCATTGGCTGATGGCAGACATGTTTTTTGAGATATGTCAGTGTCCTCATAGACAGTCATGGCACCTTGGACGAAGACACTGCATGCCAAATTTCAAGCCGATCGGACAAACGGTGAAGTAGTTCTAGCCATTTTCAAGTTTTTTCCCAGTTATAGCGCCACCAAGTGGCCAGTCGCCACATCCTTTTTCGGACAACCACAGAATGAGATCTTACATAGCTGTGCCAAATTTGGTGCAAATATCTCATTCTTTTTACGAGTTATAGCCATTTTAGTAAAAGTGGCTCCACCCACTTTGAAAGTTTTGGCGGCCCTTAGAGACCATGAATCAAAATTTAAACTTTTTTTGATAATTATTGACAATTAAACTCTGGAGAATCTTGCTGCACTGGTTTGGTTTCCTATCGGTCCAAAAATCTAAGACTAGTTCGCAAAAGTAGGTTTTTCAAAAAATCCAAAATACCGAAAAATTTAGCATTTTGTTATAAGACACTTGAGTCGACGCCTAATGGTGCGTTCACACCAGACGCGAATGAAGCGTTAAGCGCGAGTGATTTACATGTTAAGTCAATGCAAAGACGCGATAGACATCCTGCGGTGTGATTTGCATGAATGAGGCGGCGCAAATGGACTATATGCACGGGTTACTTCCTGGTTGTCGTTAAGCCAGCTCGGGCACTTCCGGTGAACTGTTAGCTGTTCATTCTGTAGTCGTTGTACATCGACACAAAACCATCTATGGTTGACTTTTTAATGTTGTATTTATATTTTAATGCAGTTATCACATTTACCTAATTTGCCAATAAACCAGTTTTATTGATTGCAATAAAGACGAAGCTATTGGGACTGTTTAAAAATGCTGTGTCTGTAATTAGACACAGACACACACACACACATTTTTTCCCCCAGCACTTTAAATGTTATTTTTAATGTGATGACCACAAACATAATTTGTTCATCCTTCTGAGATTGTCCCCATTGTAAAACCGAACGTTTAAAAATGTAGGAAATTTAACATTTGATAGAAAACACTTATTTAAAAATAAAAAAGTCAGTAATTAGCACTTTAACCAGCAGTTGGCGGCAAAGTAGCATTTATTTGCGCACATATCAGCCATTTCCTCTAAACGTTTTTCACTTCGTTTTTGACTAAATATTAAACATTATAAAATAACTAGGTTTGAAAAAACATTTTGTCAATGTGAAGTATGAAATACTCACAAAATCTTAAGAAAAACAATAACTTTTATTGTGAATTACCCAGAAAGCGAGCACCGCGCTCTCCCTTTGTAATCACAGCAGCTGTCAGTCAGTGCAGCACAAGATCAATGATTTCAGCACATTTGTGAAAACACACATTTTATTCTATTAATCTAACTAAAGTGCACTATAAATATTTAATTTTTGAAGCTTTTTTTTTTCACATAAAAGTGTGAAAACTAATGGTCGAATTGAATTTAGCCGAGGAGGAACATTGAGGTACGTCTTTATTTATTTATTTTCTAAGCTATCTTACGTTTGAATAACTAAATTAATGTTATGCCTGACTATTTAAGTGACCTCATTCTGATTATAAACTAAGTATTACACTACTGATGCTCAACACACCAGCAAATGACTCTCACCGGAAGTTATCGAGCTGGCTTATATTAATGCGGAAGTTCTAAAGAACGCTCCATGCATATAGTCCATTGAGCATTTTGGGCGTTTGACGCGCATAACGTGAGTTGAAAAATCTGAACTTTGGCGAATATTCACGCCGCATTAACCAATCAGGAGCTTGCTCTAGTAATGACATGATTACGACGTAGCGAGCGAGGCAGAAATCCAAAACAACAATGGAGGACAAAATCATTGTCGCTGTATGTGGATACCCGGAGCTGTACGATACATCGTAATAATATAATAATAAAAAGGATCTTGCTTGGAAGAAAGTGAGTGAGGAGGTCGGACAATCTGGTAAGTTGTAAAAAAATGCTCTTTACTCAATTTGAGCTATATATATATATATATATATATATATATATATATATATATATATACATATTGAGACTACACTAGCTAAAGCCAGCACATTGAGCTTATTTGCTGTATTTTACAACTACTTTCCTGCTGACGAGTTTATGTGTTTATTCAGAGGAAGTGTGCAGAAAGAAGTGGAAGAGTCTGAGGGACACATATTCCCATCACGCAAATTCGCGTCTGTTGTGAAGTGAATTCCACGCGCGAATGAAGCGAATTTCAAGCGCGAATGAAACGAGTAAACTCAAAATGTTCAAGCGGCCAACTACGCGTGAATAACGCAATTAATTCACACAAGTCGCGTCTGGTGTGAACGTCCCATAAGGGTTTGGGAGTTATGAGCCTTTTTGTACTTTACACCACTGTAGCGCCCCCGTCAGGTCATTTGGGGCGAGCATTGGTGACGTTGTAGACGGTGTGAGTACTACCAGCCCTCAAAGTTTCAAGTCTCTACCACTAATGGTTTGGTCCACCCTCTCACTTTTAGAGGAGAATGCTGATCCTTGGAAATTTTAACAATTACAATAGAGTTTCAGAACTACACGCTTGAACCCCTAATTACAATTTTTATCAGAAAAATCACAATTAGATTTTTTTCCCCCAGATCGTGCAGCTCTACCTTAAACTCTGTGGTCAGTAACTCTTACGAAAACAGTCATCAGACCGAGAGCGTGAATCTAAAGGATGTTAGAGAGTGTTTATGTCATGTTGTTTCAGGGTAAGAGGGTGTTCGGTGAAAGAAAGGACCGGAACCGGCCCGTGAGTCCAGCGAGGTTGAAGTGTTCAGTTGAAGAAGAGCCAGAGACCAACGCACGAGGAAAACGTCCTCCATCCTCAAAGAGAGTCCCGGAGGTGAGCAGATGTTCTCGTAATGTCTTGTTTGAGTTTTGACGTGTCTGGGACGCCCTCATTTTGTTCTCAGGCCTTGATGCTGTAAATAGATTCAGACATGACGGGACTCTCATCATAAGAGCCGAGCGTGTGAATGTTCATCGGGCTCTTGGCCGGAGTTCATGCGTCTGTTCAGCTGTTCTGGTAGATTCCAGAATCCTGACGTCACTGGATCACCAGCAGCACTCATTCACACCGTTCCTCTTACAGTGTCATTTGTTTTGTTTGGGTATTTTCTCTCGGCCTTTTTTTTTTAGTCTCTTCTGCTCACCAAGGCTGCATTTAATTGATCAAAAATACAGTAAAAACAGTAAAAATTTGAAATATTTTTACAATTTAAAACAGCCGTTTTCTATGTGAATATATAGTAAAATATAATTTATTCCAGTGATCAAAGCTGAATTTTCAGCATCATTACTCCAGTCTTCAGTGTCACATGATCCTTCAGAAATCATTCTGATATGATGATTTGCTGCTCAAGAAACATTTCTGATTATTATCAATGTTAGAACAGTTTTAAACAGCATTGTAAGAAACTCAAAGCCAGAAGTGATGGTTTAGCGTTATGTATGTGTGATTCTCACTGCCGTGTGGGAATTTCCGGGTGTGGACAGATATGACGTTCAGGCCTGTTTTCCACCCAGCGGGGCTGAACTGTCTGGTCGGCAGCTGCTTCTGTCCGCTGAAGTCTGAAAGGGCCCGTATAATGCAGCCCATTGTGTGACGGACTCGACAGGCCGAGCCGAAGCGCTTTATCATCAGAGCTTTTGTCTGATCGGAGCTCACAGACTCTTACACTGACAAACTGTGAATGATTCTGAGCTGCAGCCGCGTCTTAAGATATACGATGTCAGTATTTTATGTTTAAAAACAGACGTGTTGTTTTAGTATTATTTATATTCTATTATATTTATATGCTATTTTATATATTTTAATTAGCTTTTATTGAATTCATTTTAATTTTAGTTTGTTTTAGTAGTTTTTTTTTTGTTTAATTCTATTCAGCTTTAAATTTTTATTGCAGTTTTAGTGTTTTAATAATTTATAATATATTATATTATTAACTATAAATTATTATCATGAATTATATTATAAATTATATTTATTATTATTATTATTATTGTTATAAATTGATAAAAAAAATTAATATTTTTAAAAAAAATTTAGTACTTCAACCTAAACTATTTGTCAGTTAGTTGCCAAGGCAGCATTTCTAATTTTCTTTTAAGTGTTTTAATCTAATATTTATATTTTATCATATGTCAGCTTTATTGCAGTTAATGAAAGCGATTTGTATTGTTATATAGATTAATATTTTTAATTAGTTTTAGTAGTTTTATGTTCTTTTGTTATTTTTATTAGTTTTGTTTAATTCTATTTAGCTTTCATTTTTATTGCAGTTTTAGTGTTTTAATAATTTATAATATATTATATTATTAATTATAAATTATTATCATTAATTATATTATAAATTATAATTATTATTATTATTATAAATTGTTCAAAAATATATATTTTTTTTAAATTGTACAAATAGTACTATTTGTCAGTTAGTTGCCAAGGCAGCATTTCTAATTTTCTTTTAAGTGTTTTAATCTAATATTTATATTTTTTCTTATGTCAGCTTTATTTCGATTAACGAAAGTGATTTCTATTATATTATATAGATTAATATTTTTAATTAACTTTTATTGAATTCATTTGAATTTTTGTTTGTTTTAGTAGTTTTGTTTTTTTTGTTATTTTTTATTAATTTTGTTTAATTCTATTTAGCTTTCATTTTTATTGCAGTTTTAGTTTATTAATAATTTTATAATATATTATTATTATATCATGAATTATATTATAAATTGTGTTATTAATATTATTATAAATTGTTAAAAATATTAATAATTTTTAATAATTTTAGTACTTCAGCTAAACTATTTATTTCAGTTGGTTGCCAAGGCAGCATTTCTACTTTTCGTTTAAGTTTTAATCTAATATTTATATTTTATCATATGTCAGCTTTATTGCAGTTAACGAAAGCGATTTGTATTGTTATATAGATTAATATTTTTAATTAGTTTTAGTAGTTTTTTTTATTATTATTATTAGTTTTGTTTAATTTTATTTAGCTTTCATTTTTATTGCAGTTTTATTTTTTTAATAATTTATTATTAATTATTCATTATAACTTATTATATCATGAATTATACATTATATTATTATCATTATAAATTGTTAAAAATATTATTTTTATTAATTTTAGTACTTCAACCTAAACTATTTATTTCAGTTAGTTGCAGCATTGCTCTTTTTTGTTTAAGTTTTTTAATCTTAAATTTATATTTTATTTTCCTACACTTGTTTCTAGGGCAGTATTTTTAGAATATTTCTATTTAGCTTTAATTTATTTTTTTTATAAAAAAATGGTCATTTTAAAACTTCAACTTATTTTATTTCGGTTAGTTGCCAAGGCAGCATTTCTAATTTTCTAAGTTTTTTAATCTAATATTTATTTTATCTCTCTGACCTCTTATGTCAGCTTAATTTCAATAAACGAAAGCGATTTTTATTAGTTTTATTTAACAATAACAGACATTAGCTAACTAGGTTCTTTAAAACACATGAAACAGGATTTTTAATGAGAAAAAAGTAAGTTGATTGGATGGTGGAAAGTGTCTCTGTATCGCAGGTGGATGAAATAGAAGTATTTCAAAAAGCAGTTTGTCATATTTTGTTCCAGAACTCATATTTTCTGGTCAGTCATCAGTGCTGCAGCAGATGCTCTAGTGTCTGACAGAGTTTAGTAGCGTGAGTGGGAGTCGAGCTTTCACTGAGTCATAGATATGCTGTATGATTCTCCCATAATGCATCAGTGCAGCTGAGTCCTCTGCCCTCGCCGATCGCAGCAGGCGTCCAGAAGAATGACATCATGACCCAGCTATAAACACTGTGAGTTATCGCGTGATGTCATGCTGTGATCATGGAGGCAGAAGCAGAGAGACAGAAAACAAGGCCACTTTTACTGCAGTCTAGCTCGAAAATCACTCTCTCTCTGTTCATTGTTTGCGATCATAATTAGCTGTACGGTTTAAACTAATTAACATTTGGCTGCTCTTTCTTCTGAATAGGTTTATTATGCGTCTGATGGAAGTGCAGAGGCAACGTGCCAGTTTGGTGGCAAATGAGAGACACTTTTTAGTCTCGTTCTGTCACATTAGTGTGTGTTTCTCTTTAGGACAGCATTTCTCAGCTAGTTTTGCTTCAGGATCCAGATTTTCATGAGCCAACACAGTATTCGATTTGTTTATTACACAAAAGTAATAAAATAAGGCCTTAAAATCAAACACTGAAAATGAACTGCGTAGGCTCAGCGGCAACACTATACAGTAAGGTCACGTTTGTTAACATGATGCTCTTTGTTGACGCTCGCGGTGTTTTTCAGCCTCTGCCGCCTCACTATATGAGGACCTGAATGCATGAACTTCATCTCCAGAGTCACTTCATGAACATTTTACTGCTTCATTTGAGAAAAAAACTCATCATATCATATAAACGCACAGAAACTCAAAGGTCTTCACTGCAACCCGTCAAAATAAAAGTTTGGTTTAACTTGAAGAAATTGTGAAAGAAATATATTACTGTTGTACAGTAGAATTTAGCTTCGTCTCAATGTAATAACTATACTACTAATAATAATAAATTATATAATATAATATTAAAACCTTATTTATTTAATCACAATTTTTCTTCCATGTTTTAATTTTAACAGTAAAGCTCTGTTGTGCAGCACCTAGTTTGACAAAAAAGTTTAATGTCATATGATTAAAAGTCAATTAAATTAATATTTTATGCCTTCGTTTGATTGTCAGAAAAATTAAAACACACAACACCAAATTTCTGAAAAAACAAAGCATTTCATAGAAATGAAATGAAATATAAAAAAAGAAAAGAAATGTTGTTTTTATTAATTCAGTTATTTAGATATGCTTTTTGATTATTAAAATTTGATTAAACAATTAAAATAGAATCCAGAAAACTTAAAACAGAAAACACAGAATTTGGTAAATATGAAACAGAATTTGAGAAAAAATAAAATAAAACGTATTTTATATTTTATTTTTGTTAAATTTTTAATAAATTGTTAAATTGTATAAGTTTCATGATTTCAATTAATTAGACATGCTGTTTTGATTAGTAAAATTTAATTTAACCATTAAACTGGAGTCCAAATAAATCCAGAATCCAGAAAAATTTAAACGGAAAAAATGGGAAAAGATTAAACGGATGTCATGGGTCCCTAAATAATGTATTAGTAAATACTGAGATTAAAATTAAATAAATTTAAGTTCATGTTAACTAATTTTAACAAATTAAACCTTATTGTAAAGTGTGAAACATTATTAACATGACATAAACATGAAAAATAACAAGTTTAGTTTATAAATTTGTTTAATTTTAGTGCTTCAACACATAAAACATCATGCATTCAGCAAAAACCTCTGTTTATTCTCACTGCAGGTGATTTTGTATTTAGTTTAGTCTGTCACATGACCTGTTCATGATGACACACACTTAACTTGACTAATGTGACACATTAATTTGTGCTGAAATACTGTTGAGTTTGATGCACGCTTTGACATCAACATCAAATGATATGGGAAGTGTTTTCTCCTCCCTTTTAAAATATAGAGAAATAAAATAAGAGTTATTATAATGAGTATATTTATTTTACTTTCCTCAAACTACACACAATTACATGGTTTGTTGCATTTTACCATTTGCATTCCTTGTTTTTCCCTGCTGTTATCAGAGCCATTTTTGTTGAGAAACGCTATATTTTATGCCACAGTTTCAAAGCTATATGTGTCTCATGGCTCTGTCATTAACAGATCTACAGCTGTGATGATGACTTCACTAAAGCAAGTGTACTACTTGTGTTTGTCCACATGAGGGCAGCACATCCCTGTTAGTGTGTGTTATGTGCTCATTCTAAATGCGCTCAGATAAAGGGGGCGTCACATCTTACCCCACTCCCCTTTTAAATACACCTGTATGTAAGTAGAGTGTGTATCATATATGTACCAGTAACGGTAAAATCCAGTAACAATCTTTTGCCCTGACATTGTCTCTCTCACCTGTGTGTTTATTTAGGAGGACACAGGACAACAGGATCATTGGAGTCGAAGTGAAGGATCTCACAATGTCCCGGTGAGAGTGTTTCCACCGCTCACACACTCCAATTAAATTAAACACACAGAGCTCAAAACAAAATGTTCAAATGCCACTAATCATGTTGTTAGGACAGCAAAATAAATAATTCATCAGCTTTTAAAAGGGAGGGATGAAAATATCCTTCCATCTTTCCACATTTGTGTTGGTCAATCAGACTTAATAGTAATTAGTCACAAATTCATCTGTCAAATTAGATCGTTTACACATGCGTTTGACAGACGAACTGCAGATTTTGCAGGTAAGAAACAGGTAAGATTTCTGCATTCAAAAAAAGTATTTGCATCTATTTGATTTTCTTAATCATATTTATTCAAATCAGTATAAATCTGTTCATTGTGAAAACAATTTTTGGGATCTACTAGATCAGGTTTTCATGCTTAAATGTTGATTATTTTCCTCATATTCTCCATTGTTGCAGCTCCTCTCTTCCCAGTCTGTCAGTAACGCTCTGTTTAGTTCCTGTCTCTATGAAGCCCCTCCTTCTGAAAAGCACAATGTGCTCTGATTGGTCGGCTGGAGCAGTGTGTTGTGATTGGTGTTTGGGAAATGTCCCGCCCCTTACCATAACCGCCAGTTTCAACACACTACTAACTAACTCAACCAGGCCCCGCCCCTTTATTCTGCGCATGAATTATTTAAATGAGGAATATTGTGAAGAAAACTCAAAACTACAATGGAGGCGTTTCAGGGAGTTCAGAAACATTGACACTGATATAGAGAAGAACTAAAGAAAGATGAAATTTGTAAATAAGCATAATAAAACCCCTTTAAAGGGGTCATGAACTGCATTGTTTATTGTTTTATAATGTTTCCTGCGGTGCACTGATAATTTTAGTATGCTTTTTACATCACAAATTGTCATAATTTATAAATAAAAGGCATTTTTCTACCCTGATTTTAGCCCTCTGCTTTGAACGCTCTGTTTGAAGGGGCGTGTCTGCTGTGAGACTTCAGTGTAAACGCCCACTGCTGTGATTGGTTAACATATTTGCATATGAAATAGCTAAGTATTACTCTCTTGAAAACTTTTAGCACATTTTTACTATTACAGCTCTCAAGGTTAACTAATCATGAAAAGTGTTGATTATAGCATTACACTTAGATCTATGGCATTATATTTAGATCGTGGCATGAAAGGTTGCAGTGATGAACATTGTAGTCGATCACAGACATGTTGTTGAGCTCATGAAAGCAGTGATCTCGTCAATTTCTACACACTAACGAATGCTTTCATCATAACTAACAGTGCAAACATGATGTAACTATTTTTAGAGATTCGTTGAATAAAACGGGAGTTTTGACGCAAGTATGGTAACTGATAAACTTTGATTGACAGCTCAAGCGACTGTAAAGGGAGCGTTCTTTGATCGCTTTATATAATTTAATCACCGTTTGAATAAAGAAACAAGGTGAAGTTGAGCGTTTAGTCACTGGTTTGATTTACTGACACATAGACAAAGATCATCTGACTGTACATGAATCATTAATATCAGATCAGGCATTAGAATGAACACAGTTACTGACATGTTGTTGCATTACTGTCGAGTCCATATCGTAAAAGTCTGTTTGCACAGAAATGTGATTAATTTACCAAAGAATCCACAGTGAAATGTACGGAAGAGGATTAGGGCCAAGCAATAATAAAAAAATAAAACCATCTCAAGATTAAAGTTCTTAAATTTCGAGAAAAAACTTGTTAAATTTCGAGAAAAAGTCGAGATAAAATGTTGAGAATAAAGTCATTAAATTACGAGAAAAAAGTCATTAAATTACGAGAACAAATTCGTTAAATTACGAGAACAAATTCGTTAAATTATGAGAAAAATGTCGTTAAATTTCGAGAAAAAAGTCGAGATAAAATGTTGAGAACAAATTCGTTAAATTATGAGGAAAAATTTCGTTAAATTTCAAGAAAAAAGTCGAGATAAAATGTTGAGAATAAACTCGTTAAATTACGAGAAAAAACTCTTTAAATTTCGAGAAAAAAGTCGAGATAAAATGTTGAGTATAAAGTCATTAATTTACGAGAAAAAAGTCATTAAATTACGAGAACGAATTCGTTAAATTACGAGAACAAATTCGTTAAATTATGAGAAAAATTTCGTTACATTTCGAGAAAAAAGTCGAGATAAAATGTTGAGAATAAACTTGTTAAATTATGAGAAAAAAGTCATTAAATTACGAGAACAAATTCGTTAAATTACGAGAACAAATTCGTTAAATTATGAGAAAAATGACGTTAAATTTTGAGAAAAAGTAGAGATAAAATGTTGAGAATAAACTCGTTAAATTACGAGAAAAAACTCGTTAAATTTCGAGAAAAAAGTCAAGATAAAATGTTGAGAATAAACTCGTTAAATTACGAGAAAAAACTCGTTAAATTACGAGGTAAAAAGTCAAGATAAAATGTTGAGAATAAACTTGTTAAATTACGAGAAAAAAAGTTGTTCAATTACGAGAACAAATTCGTTAAATTATGAATTTGTTCTCGTAATTTAACAACTTTTTTCTCAAAATTTAACAACTTTAATCTCGAGATGGTTTTATTTTTTTATTATTGCTTGGCCCTAATCCTTTTCCGTAGAAATGTACCGAATACAAATAAATAAAGCTCAACTGAGACATTCACATTGTTGAAAATAAATAACCATATTCCTGCATTAGGATCCTTTGAAAGGTAATGTTATATTTGTCCTGTATCGCTCTTCTCTCATCTCACTAACATGCCAGTGGGCGGGGCTAACGCTGCAATGATGAAGTAGGCGTTGATTTCTTCTGCGGAGGCGGGGTTTCACCTATCTATCATAATAGGCACATTCCACAACGAGTTGTTCGCTCGGTCTGGTGTCATTAAAAGCTGTTTTTGGACTAAGAAAGGACGTTTTCAGTTCTGAAACTTACAGGATATTCTTATAGTACAATGAGCTCTTATATATCAAAAGCTCAAGGAAAAGTTGTCTCAATTCATGAGCCCTTTAAAGTTAAAATGTGTGTGATAGAAGCAAATCATGACACTCAAATGATCTCGTAGGTCTCGACGGCCATCGCTGATCTGAACATCATCGCATCCAAGGAAGAACAACTCGAGTACCTGCGATGGAAGAAGGAGCGTGAGGAGATCGACCGAGAGCGCGTGGCCCGACACAAAAACGCCAAAGGCCAGTGGAGGAGAGCCTGGGACATGGATAAAGCCGATCTGATGTAAGCCAGACGCGTGTGCCTGATTTCTGTTCTGACGTGAGATAAACTAACCTGTGTTGCTTTAGTTTGCATCTTGATTTAGTTTGAATTCTTCTTTGTTCATTTTCTGCACGTTGAACTGCCTGTTACATAAATCAACTGTTTGAATCGTCTCTGTGTCTGCTGTCTTACTCACACCTTTTCTATTCTATTATTTTATATTTCCTATAATGCATCCAAGGTCATAAAACGCTTTAATTTTCTCATAATATTCACTGCAGCATTAGAGCTTTTATCACAGTGTCTGAAACGCTTCAATCAAAGTTTCGTTCTCTCTAAACCCCGCCTTTCTGAGAGCCTGTTCTGCTCTGATTGGTCAGATGGCCCAGTCTGTTGTGATTGGTCAGAAACCAAACGCTCATTAGCATATACGAATTTCAGCTCTTGTGATAAGAATAGTAACGATGGCGTCGGTTTTACCGTATCAATCTTATCAAAGTGGATTTGCTTTGGCAGTGTCTTCTCGACGTGAACAACACAAACCAAACTCTTCCAGTCTCAGATATAACTACAGTGTTTCAGGGCAGGGCAGGGCAAAGCAGATGCTGTTTGCCAATGGGCGGGCATTATGCAAATGAGTTACAAACCTTCATAGGTTCAGTTGGAAGTGAGACTGGAAGTACTGACGACTCGTTTCAGGCATCTCTTCTTTCTTTTGGGAGACAAAAACTTAATTTATCTTTGATACTTTTCAGCCCCTTTACATTCACAAACAGCTTTATTACACATTACATAATTGATCATACCAAAAAGCATAATAGGGGCGCTTTAAATGCTGCTTAGATTCATCAGTGAAGGATTAAAGAAAATCTTGCTTCATTTTTTTTAAATGGCTTTAATTTTTGGCCAATGTTAACCAACAGTCAAATATCTATTTAGTTATTAGCTGTTCCTATCCATTTGTTTTAGCAAAGTCCCTTTAAGACAAGTCATTTCACTCGGCGGCCATCTTTGAAACGCCTCTCGGGCATCCTGGGCATCATGCAATCTCTTTGAATGGGGAAACATCAAATTCTCCAAAACTGTTCGCCAACCTTACGATTACATTTCATATTTGAAATCGGCAATGAAATCTAACAACAACCGGCTCATAAATTTAGTTTCTAAACGCTCGAATCATGACAAAAAAACTATTTTTCAGGCTGGATCAAGCTAATGCGCATGCGCAGACCTAAATGCGCGTCTCTTCGGAGGCGCGCGTCTGACTGTTTCTATAGAAACTGGTGCTTCTAACGGCTGCTGAAGTGATGCGATGACTTTACCAGTCGGCGATTGGCTCTTATTTAGAAGGCGGGACTTATTCCGCCATATTGCGCGTTACACTTTCTCCCATTCAAAACAATACGAGTGACACGTCTTGTGTTATTCTATAGTCTTTGGTTTTAGTTAGGGCTGTCAAACGATTAATCGCGATTAATCGCATACAAAATAAAAGTTTGAGTTTGCCTAATATATGTGGGTGTACTGTGTGTAATTATCATGTATATGTAAATAAAAACACATTAATGTGTATATTTGATAAATATTTACAAGTATATGTATTTATTTGTTTTATATTATTTAAATAAAAATATGTTGTACATAACATTTCTCTTAAATATATACATTAATTTGTGTGTATTTATATATACATATTAATTACACACAGTACTCACACATATATTATGCAAACTCAAGCTTTTATTTTCTATGCGATTAATCGCTATTAATCGTTTGACAGCCCTAGTTTTAATGCAAATTCTTTAGATATCACACAAAAAACACTGGATGGAAACACCAAGATTAGCAGAAAATCTTAAAATGCACATTACAAAAAAACTTTTTTTAAAGGTGCAATATGTAATATTTTCTGTCCACTAGAGGTTGCTAGAGGCCTATTCAAAACAAAGGCTTGATGACGCCAAGTTTGAGCGCGGAATCTTGGGACATGTGATCTCCACCTCAACGGTTGGTGGAATAGAATTGGGATAGGACTCGGGAAGAAATCATGTTCATGGATGCGATTATTAACGTTACTGTAGTATGAAGCAGAGCAGGAGCGAGTGTTGTGGAGCTGAACGAGGAGCTGGAGCGATTGATCAACACACGCCTCACGAGCAGCGGGACTTTTATTATGACACAGTCGCCGGCGCCGCTGCCGCTTTTCCGGTCATGAGTATGAGGAAACGCAGCTCTGTTTATCATATTAGATACATTTGAGAGGGTTGAAAATGATGTTATAACGTTACTCTGTGCGTTCGCTCGGCGGCTGCTGTGAGACACTGTTACACACTGCAGTAAGATAGATCGATTTTACAATATCATATTAAATGCTGGATGATTGTGTTGATAAATGGCATGCAATTCATTTTAAAACGGTATTGTATGATGGAGAAAATGCTGTATTACTGTTACTAAAAATAAAGCTGCATCTGATTATGCTATGTTAGCTACTTGACAAAATAGTGTTTTTCTCTGAGGCATGGTAAAGCATGAGACTCGCAAAAAAATTAAAAAAATTAGATTTAAACAATAAGACTAAACGTGTTGAGCTATATAACAATAATTAGTTTTCTGTCTATAAATATATCAAAACAGTTGCTCCCTTTTCTATTAAAACGTGTAAATATTAAAGTGTGTTTGGTGTTTCCATGGTTTCTACAAAATAAAAGCGGAAACCAAGGGTAACGCGGGTATGACGCAATTGACAGGCGACTCCTCACACGTCCCGGAGCCTTGGTTAAAATTGCAATTTTCTCGCGATTTACAAATAGTTGCGAACATTTGAGATATTGTAAGTACTCAAGTGAATGAAATATATAACACTGGCCTAGTGGTTTTTGGGTATTTTACTGCAAAAATCTTACATATTGCACCTTTAATTCGATAAGAAGACATACGCATAAACTATGATGGAAAAACATTCACCGCACATTCATTGCACAAGAAAAACTTTGGCTCAACAAACGCAACATGTGATTGGATAACTGGAATAACCCAGTGGACCAATCGCATCGAACAGCATCTCAAATGTTGTTTTAGTCATTCTGAAATGCTTAAGCTAAAGTCTGTCATCGAAATGTTTTAGAATAATAACATCCCAGAACGTTCTCAAACAATTGCGTTCCCAAACATCAGGCATCCGAGCGCAAGAGAGCATAATGGCTTTTATTGCTCAGAGACACAACTCATTTATTATGTATGGGGAAAAAAAGACTAATATACATAATGTGATGCATGTTTGTCAAGATCTAACTTGAATATCTTGTCTCACTATTGAGAAATGTCACATTATGAATAGAAAATGGGTTTAATGAATGACCTTTGGCCTTTTAGCTGCCCACATCTGTGAGCTGGACTCTTGTTTAATGTCAGAGAGGTTATAAAAGTTCCTTGTAAGTCTAAATAGTTGCCAAACTGCAGCTGCTTCATTTGTTTGATTAAACATGAGCTGCTGTAGGGAATGAGAGTATAAATAACATTAATTCGTATCAAAATTCCTGTTAAAGCTGAAGTTGTTTTAGAGTGATCTGGGAAAGTTTATGAATCGCGTCTCTTGTAAAACCGATGGGCTTTTTAAGGTCAAATGTCTTCATTCAGTGAGGTCATGAGACATGGATGACTTTAATTCAAGTAATTGAATCAGACAGCACTAAACGATGAGCTAAATGTGATGTGGATTATTAGAATTAAAGGTTTTGTACAGTCTTTGTCTTCTGTTTGTGGCAGAAATTCAGTATATTTATTCCACAGCAGATTGAGTTTGTGTTTGTAAATGTTTTATAGCGCGTTTCAACATGGTTATGGTTAACATGAAATCAAAACACTCTTTTTTACATGTTCATGTTCATTTTTTTCATCACTAACCCTTCATAACTAAGGGTGGGTGGATGTGTGTGTGTAAGGATGCTGTCAGTAATGTCACCAACGGCGAGTCCTCGCAAACCTGAACATGCAGTACCATAAACAAGACTTCAGGCCAAATGTTAACAAGTCTCTGGAAGTCTTCAGCGTTTCAAATGGGTTCCTCTGAAATAAATAATCTTCCCTTTTGAGCGCTATTGAGCGTACGGGGACAGGGGGTTATTTTTAGGGTGCTTTGAATGCCTTGCCTTATTTGGGAGGGATTACGAACACTAGAGATTGTTCAGGGCAGCGAGACGCTTCGGGAAGGAGCTGGATTGTGGGAGGTAAAGCACTTGATCAGTGAGCGTCCAGTACAAGTGTTTGTGTCAGAACAGTTTTTCCAGCCAAATATCATCCCTGTATTCAAGTGCTGTTTGGGTAAATCTCATGAAGAAATGTCAAGATCAACTCCAAAAACAATATTGTTTTAAAAATCATGTAAAGAAAAATAGGCCTCTAAAGTCTTATTACAGTAATACACTGAAGAAAACCATCCTGTAGACAGTATTATTGCTTAAAAATATTATATATATTTTATTTTATTTTTTAAGAGCACCTGCTACCATGTTGCTTATTTTAAACATTATATATATATATGTGTGTGTGTGTGTGTGTGTGTGTGTGTGTGTGTGTGTGTGTGTGTGTGTGTATGTAATTAAATCATATATAATATACATTTTATATATAAAATGCATTATATACAATGTTATTTACTTGTATACCATAATATAATATGATATATCTTTCTCTATATATCTAAAATTTATATCTTATTAAATGATATATATTATAGTAATTAAATCATACATAATATAATTTTTATATATAAAAATTTTTACTATCTATCTATCTATCTATCTATCTATCTATATATATATATATATATATATATATATATATATATATATATATAGTTATTTACTTATGTAATAATTATATAATATATTGTTATATTTTATTAAAGTATATATATATATATATATATATATGTATTTGTAATTAAATATATATTATATATTATATATTTTTCTATTATATTAAATTATATAAAATTTTATTATTATATTAAATCATATATAATATAAATTTATAAAATAAATTATATGCAATATATAATGTGTTATTTACTATAATGTGTTATATACTATAACATAATATATAATTGTTATATATTTTTATTAAAGAATATATATATATATATATATATATATATATATATAGAATTTGAAAGTATGTGAACCCCTTGCAGAATCTGTGAAAATGTGAATAATTTTAACAAAATAAGAGAGATCATACAAGTAAGATATTTTACATAAAAGATGTTTACATATAATCCACAAGACAAAAAAAAAGCTGAATTTATTAAAATAACCCCATTCATAAGTGTGTGAACCATTGATTCTCAATACTGTGTGTGGTCACCTGATGATCCACGACTGTTTTGTGTTTTGTGATGGTTGTTCATGAGTCTCTTGTTTGTCCTGAGCAGTTAAACTGAGCTCTGTTCTTCAGAAAAATCCTCCAGCTCCTGAAAATTCTTCAGATTTCCAGCATATTTTGCACATTTGAACCCTTTCCAGCAGTGATTGAATGATTTTGAGATCTGTGTTTTCACACTGAGGACAACTGAGGGACTCAAACTCAACTATTAAAAAAGGTTCAATCATTCACTGATGCTCCAGAAGGAAACATGATGCATTGAGAGTCGGAGGGGTGAAAACTTTTGAACAGGATGAAGATGTCACAATTTTTCATATTTTGTTTAAATATCTTTTTTTCATTTAGTACTGCCTTTCGGAAGCAACAGAAGATACTTAAATGTTTGCCAGAAGACAAAGTAAGTACAATATTCCTTGATCTTCAAATTCAAAAGTTTTCACCCTCGGCTCTTAATGCATCGTGTTTCCTTCTGGAGCATCAGTGAATGTTTGAACCTTTTTTAATAGTTGAGTTTGAGTCCCTCAGTTGTCCTCAGTGTGAAAAGATGAATCTCAAAATCATTCAATCACTGCTGGAAAGGGTTCAAATACGCAAAAATGCTTGAAAACTGATGAATCTGCAGGAGCTGGAGGATTTTTCTGAAGAACAGAGCTCAGTTTAACTGTTCAGAACAAACAAGAGACTCATGAACAACCATCACAAAACATAAAAACAGTCGTGGATCATCAGGTAACCACACACAGTGCTGAGAATC
Organism: Ancherythroculter nigrocauda; assembly: GCA_036281575.1. NCBI lineage: Eukaryota > Metazoa > Chordata > Actinopteri > Cypriniformes > Xenocyprididae > Ancherythroculter > Ancherythroculter nigrocauda. The sequence continues at coordinate 38,605,625 of VTFQ01000019.1, forward strand.
AATGCTTCACATACTTATGAATGGGGTTATTTTAATAAATTCAGCAATTGTTTTGTCTTGTGAACTAAATGCAAACATCTTTTATGTAAAATATCTTACTCAGGACAGTACTAAACAAAAAATAACATGCATATTGTATGATCTCTCTTATTATGTTAAAATTATTCACATTTTCACAGATTCTGCAAGTGGTTCACAAACTTTCAAGCAGCACTGTATATATATTTGTAATTAAATTTTTTTTTTTTTTTTAATTTGTCTTTTAGGATTTAAACATTTAGTGATGTGAATTTTGGAAGGAAGCTGCTTGCATGTTGACCGGCACGTGTTGTTTTGAGCATAGATCAGCTAATTAACCAGTTTAACCAGCAGCACTTTCTCAGTACCAGCACTAAATCCATGCTTCTGTAAGCTAACTAACACATGTACCAGTAGTGTCACATTGAGCTTGATTTGCATGGTGTATTGTTGGGATTGTCAGTGATTATTTTGTGTTGATGTTCAGTTGCCGTGTGTGTGTTTTTTTCCCAATGTGTTTTATTTGTAGGTTCTCTGAAAAGGAACATGGAGGAACATCAAACAGAGGTGAGCAAATACAAGAGGACATTTTCAGATGAAACTCATTTGCAGCTGAGATCGAAATACTAATGGTATATTTATTATTTTCTCTGTTGAGGATTGTGTCTGACTGCATGTAGTGTGTAAGTACTGTATTTTCTGGGTTAATTATATTTGATTATAGGAGGTCGAAACTCCAGAAGAGGAAATCTGAGATCGGAAGAATCTAGAGGTGCGTGAAACATAAAACTCTTGACCTAGAAATTGATTGAATGATATAAATGAGTTGTTCTCAAACCTTTCTAATACTTTGATGCACAGTAAAATCCACAGAGTTAAATCAACTCTGCGTACATATGGTCCCTCTCTAAATAGTGTTAAAATAACACTGAAATAGAGTTAAAGTTAATGAGATAATTAAGCAATTAATAAGGCTGTGACTGAAGTCAGTTGTAGTTTTGTGTTTATTTCTTCAGTGATTCTGCTTGTTAACAGCAGGTGTTCATCACTAATGCACAGTCGTCACTTAATTAATTGCTTAATTATCTCATTAACTTTAACTCTGCTTCAGTGTTATTTTAACACATTTTACAGAGGGACCATATGTACTCTGAGCAGAGTTGATATGAGCACATCTGACCAAAATATACCAACCAGGTGACTATCAGTGCCATTGCAAATATAATCATTAATATAATCCATCATGTTTTTTCATTCCATGCTTAATTACTACAATTTTCTAGCATGTTGTATTCAATTTTCACTGGAAAAATATTATAGAAAATATATTAAATTATGTGTTGTGGCACTGTGTGATTAATAATGTTCCAGACTTTAAACTTAATTAGATTTAACCAGAATTAAGATTATAAACTGCACATAAATCGACAGTCAAGTTGACACAATCACTTTCTGCATTGATTAGTTTTGTATTGTCTAGGTCGACACCAAGCGTCAGACAGGAAAGGGAAAAGTGTCCCAGTGACGGGGAGTAAAGCGAAGGGTAAAGACCGTCTGACGGGTCGAGCGAGGAGGTAAACTGACCTCATACTCAATAGTTTATGTGCTGAACCAGTTACAGCAACATCCTGCCTCAATTCACCTCACATCCATTAACCCAGACTCAAAGGATGATGGGAAATGCTTTTCAGAGGGATTTATGGTTATGAGCATTTCCACTCCCGCTCAGCATTAACATTCAACCACAAACTCATCTAATCACATGACCGGATGATTTATAATGATATAATTTGTCTTTTAAAATCTCATTAAGTTCAAAGCAGTTCCTTGTGATGATACAGTAAACGCACATTCATTTACTCATTAAACAGTAATTGAACAAACAAATGTTTTGTAATCAGAGATATTGTGATGCTGTTGAAGAAGATAAATATATTATAACACTTTACAATAAGTTAATGCATTAACTAACAGTGAGCAAAATGTTTAAGGTGTTAATTAATCTTTGTTAACTGTTCATTGTTAGTTCATGTCAGCTCAGGTTCATTAAATAATGTTAACAGACACAACAAATACTGTCGTACATATAATGTCACCTGACTTATATTCATGAAAACTTGACATTATATATTAATATCATTCATGTTATATTCATATGTACAGCATTATTTATATGGTACTTAAAAGAATACTATTGCAACATGGTACTTTTAGTTAAATTTATAACATCTTTAATAAAAATACATTATTAACAACATATAATAATAATAATATCTATTTATATTAATTCCAAAACAGTTACAGTGTTAAATGAGTAAATGTATGTCCATTTACTATATGACTAAATGGTAAATAAAAATAATTTGCTATAACAAGGAGGTTCTTTAAACTTTGAACTATTAAGATTGTAAAACATTTCTTTATTTTGCCCTCAGGTGGGACGCTAAAGAGCAGGAGGAGCATTTGCAGGTGATTATTTTTATTAGTATTAGTATTATTAATGCCACAGTAATGAGTATTATGAATACTTATTTATGAAAATAAATTCACAATAAAATATATATCAATAGTCCTAAATATGTTTCAAATCTTTTTATTTATAATTGCTTATTTTGATTTTTGGGGTAACTTCTGGACATTATTTTCATGTTGATGTGCCCGATAACCGATATGCAGAACCGATATTTATGATAACTTTAATGACGGTTTTGTGTGCAATTCTCAAAACTCCCACAAGATGACACCATTTATCGGTGGACCCGATAAATCCAAAACCGATATCCAATTATGGATAAATGCTTAAATATCGGGAAAATATCGGTAAAACTGATTATCGGTCTCTTAGTTTTCTTGAAATTCACTCAATTTTGAGGTTAAACAGTTCTTAGTATTTTATATATTTTTTACTACATGTACTTGTTTATTGATTTCTTCTAGGTTTATCCAGACAGCAGTCTGCAGGAGTTTTTAGAGGAACTTGATGCTCTTTGTGCTCCTGAGAGCGTCAATCCAGAGACTGACATTGAAAACACAAAGCCATGTGCATCTGAAGAGTCATTCAAAACAGTCGGTACAGTGACCTCCAATGGGACGGCGGATCAGAACGGACGCGTTTCCACAAAAATTGCTCATTCGGAGCCGCATTCTCTGAAGGTTACCGAGAAAAAGGTCCGCTTTTCTGAGAACCATGACAAGATCAAGACAGAAACCGAGACCAGCGCACTGCAAGCGGCCTCACTGAGCACAAACGGCCCTGTAGAAGAAGACAGACAAACACTGGCGCAAGTCGACGGCGAATGTATCCAGAAAGAGATAAAACCTGCATCTCCGGAGCAGGAAAACTGCCTCGCAGAACTGAATCCAGTCACTGAAGGAAGTGCAACTGAACCATCATGTCCTGAATCCGCAGATGTTTCTATATCAGCAGAACCAGGCGAGAACCAACCTGTTGAGCACAGCAAGAGCTGCTCTTCTAGAGGAAATGGTACGAGAACATTGGCTGCGTGAAACTAGCTCCAACACTGGAATACACTGCATGATTTCTGGCCCCGATTTGCAGTCTAGATGAGTCGATAATAGTTGCTAAAAGTCTGCACCAGTTTTCAGATTTTTGGCAGTCAGAGTTGACAAATATCACAGAAAATTGCATAGTGTATGATGGGCACCGAGTCCGAATTTTTAGCTTCAAACTATGATTCCATCAAAACATGTCCATCTTAGCAGTGTTGCAATAAAATACATTTACTTTTGTTGAAGCCATCTGTTCACATTATTTCAACTTATTTTTAAAATAATTCCTGGAATTCCAGCAGAATTCCTGGTGGAAAAACTACAATATCGATGATACAGTACCGAAAATTCCACCAATTAGCAACCATCGCAGCAAGCAAATTGTGGCAAAAGTGCTCTTTAGCTCCACCCACTGCCTGTATCTGTAAACTATATATCTTAAGTTTGTTACAAAATATGTGCATATATCTGTGTGTGTGAATTTATCGATGAATCCCATATTACAAAACATATGCAATTATGGAAAAATTCTTAAATATCAGGAAAATATCGGTATAACTAATTATCGGTCTCTTCGTTTTCTTGAAATTCACTCAATTTTGAGGTTATAGTTTTTTTTAATACATATACTATTGATTTCTACTAGGTTTATCCAGACAGCAGTCTGCAGGGTTTTTTTTAGAGGAACTTAACGCTCTTTGTGCTCCTGCGAGCATCAAAATTACACGGTTACTGTCATTGTCAACTTGTTTCATGACAAATTTATTTAAACATATATAAAATAATAGAGACATTACTAACAGGGAAAGTAAATGTATTAAAATATATAAGCTAATAGAGTGCATATATTTAGTGAAATGCTCCCTCTAGAGTTCATTTCTCTAGTGAACTAAAATGCTGTGGACACTAAATGACTTGCATGGGGTAAATGTAATGCTACATGAGATATTAGAGATATTATTCTCAAGCTGTTTTATTGATGTGTTTCCGCGATTGAAACACTGGTTGAGAGATTGCACGTAATCTTGCATAGATTGTCTGTTGTTCTTCTGCGCTCTTTCCTGTTGTGGCGGTTATCAAACAGTGTTGCATTACCACGTGTGCCCCCTTCTGGGAGTTAGGATCACTGTGACTGACTGTATTCATCATCTGACTGAAGAAAAAAAATAAATAAATATATATATATATATATATATATATATATAGGTGCTGGTCATATAATTAGAATATCGTGAAAAAGTTCTTTTTTTTTTTATTGTAAATTATTTTTAAAAATGAAACTTTAATTTATACTAGATTCCCTTAAATGTAAAGTAAAACATTTCAAAAGGTTTTTTTTATTATTATTTGTTGATTAGAGCGTACAGCTAATGAAAGTCCAAAATCCAGTATCTCAAAATATTAGAATATTTACATTTGAGTTTCATTAAATGACCATGACTAATGGGGAAGACTGCTGACTTGGCAATGGTCCAGGAGACAATCATTGACACCCTCCACAAAGAGAGTAAGTCACAGAAGGTCATTACTGAATGTGGTGGCTGTTACAGAGTGATGTATCAAAGCATATTAAATGCAAAGTTGACTAGAAGGAAGAAATTGGGTAGGCAAAGGTGCACAAGGAACAGGGATGACCACAAGCTTGAGAATACTGTCAAGTAAAGCTGATTCAAACACTTGGGAGAGCTTCACAATGAGTCGAATGAAGCCGGAGTCAGCTCATCAAGAGTCACCACACTCAGACATCTTCAGGAGAAGGACTACCAAGCCACTTCTGAAACGGAAACAACTTCAGAAGCATCTTACCTGGGCTAAGGAGAAAAAGAACTGGACAGTGAACAGTGGTCGAAAGTCCTCTTTTCAGATAAAAGTAAATTTTGCATTTCATGTTGAAATCATGGTCCCAGAGTCTGAAGGAAGACTGGAGAGGCACAGAATCCAAGCTGCTTGAAGTCTAGTGGGAAGTTTCTGTAGTCAGTAATGATTTGGGGGGCCGTGACATCTGCTGGTGTTGGTCCATTGTGTTTTATCAAGTGCAAAGTCAATGCAGCCATCTTCCAGGAGATTTTGGAGCACTTTATGCTTCCATCTGCTGACAAGCTTTATGGAGATGCTGATGTCCTTTTCCAGCAGGACTTTAGCACCTGCACACAGTGCAAAAACCACTTCCAAGTGGTTTGCTGACCATGATATTACTGTGCTTTATTGGCCAGCCAACATGCCTGACCCCTGAATCTATGGGATATTTTCAAGAGAAAGATGAGAAACAGTCGATCCAACAATATACAGATGATCTGAAGGCTCAATAGTGCCTCAGCAGTGCCACAGGCTGATCACTTCCACACTTCACTGATGCTGTAATTTGTGCTAGAGCAAGTCATTTGCTGTAATATGTGCTGCTGACCAAGTATTGAGTGCACAAATTAACATACTTTAAAGAACTTGAACTTTTCTGTTTTGAAAATCCATTTTTTGATTGATCTTAGGAAATATTCTAATATTTTGAGATACTAGATTTTGGACTTTCATGAGCTGTACGCTCTAATCATCAAAATTTAAAAAAAAAAAAAAACTTCTGAGATGTTTTACTTTACATGTAGGGAATCTAGAATATATGAAAGTTTAATTTTTAAAAATAATTTACAATAAAAAAATGAACTTTTTCACAATATTCTAATTATATGACCAGCACCTGTATATAATACATAGTTTCTATAGAGATAATCAACAACTTTAATTTTTTTCTTTTTGTTATTAATTTGATTGTCACTTATAACGTTCTAACGAAGACTTTTTTTTTATATCTATGGGAAAAATGAATAGGAAAGAAATACTTCCGGAACCAATGCTGCTGAAAAAGTGGGTGGGCGCTAGTGCACTGTTATAAATTATAAATATGGTGCACAGCAGGTTTTTGGGGTTTGTGCAAACTTGTGCTTTCACTGAGATCATGTGTGTGTTTTCTCTCTCTCTCTCGCAGAAGAAATGGACTCGAATCTGTCTGTCCTGAATCTGGAGCCGGGCGACACTCTTCCCGACCACAGCACCAGCGCTGATATGGTGAGTGTGCTGCATTAAAGCATCAATCTGCGGCTGCACTTTCTCATTTGACTTGCAGATTTGAAGAGTCCCACCTCACAGGATTTAGCGGCCCACTGAAACTCCATTATCGAGCTGAAGTGCTTCAGAAATACCCTAGAAAGCAGCACTATATATGTAACCAGGCCACATATTCAACCTTCGAAGTAAAGAGCATGGTTACGTCAGTTTTAAAGTGTTTAAATGCAACACTGCACTCCAGGTCTGGCCTTTTTACATTGAATTCCCAGTAGAATTATTGGCATGCAGCTATTTAGAATATTTACTGTACATTCATTTTAAAATTTCTTCTCTTTTTTTCCAGGCAAGAGAGAATGGGAAAGTTGTTTAGATGGAAATGATGTCACTCACATCTGGAGCGAAACTTCATGCACTAAACCCAAAACACAGAAGAACGAAAATATAATTTGCCTTTTTTATGTGACTCTGACTCACGTGACTCTTGAACCTTCTGTGTTTGGAGTATTTTTGTGTCATTTTTTGGATGCTGAACGTTGAAAACACTGGTTGGCAGTGACGTCGTGATTGTTCTGAGTAGTTTATCTTCTCGTAGGCTAAAGATTGTTAATGCTTCAACGCACAGTTAACCTTTATCTGAGCCACCAAACCCAAAGGTCCAATGTTATTTTTGTGGGATCTTTGGTGGATTGGTGGGACTTTAGTCTGAAAGCACTACAAACAACTTGAATGTGTAACTTTAGTGGAACAAACCCATAGACACCGTGTGCATTTAGAGCAGGAACTTTAGAGATTTACACAGCACACTAACTGACTAACCTAGTAGTATTCTTCATCAGAACTCATATATGTCAATGAAATCAAACCTGACAGATGCTGATCTACTTTACAATCACGTGTCGTGGGATTTTGTGTGGATAGTTCACAGGGATCGTTCAAGTATGTTTATTAGCACTTTATTTTGTATGAATTATCTGAAAAGTTACCAGAAGTTGTTTGGTTTTATTATCTAATTAAAATGAAGGGCGTTTACAGTTCTTTCAGATTGAATTATTTTGTTTAACTAAAGACTGCAAGAATGTTTTCTAGCTGAACATTGACATTTGTTTTGGTTACAGGTGGGTCAGTTTGAAGCAGGTACTGCTAGTTTAGCACGTTTAAATGTATGTGGCAATGAATTATCATCATACTGGTGTTCATCTTCCCAACATTTCAGTATTTCTGAGTTGGACGCCGTTACAGTTTGAAGAACACATGAAGGGTTTAATGTTTAAAGTGACTTAAGATTTGATTTTTATATTTTGCTGACACTTTCATTAAGTATTTTGTGTTCATTTGGTTTTGAAATGAATGTTAAATAGAAATAAGCATTAAAAAACTTTTACCAGCCCTGTGCTGTGATGCTTGCACTGATTCATGAACAAATTAAAAAAAACTTTTTACCATAACTTATGACTCACTTATTTTCTATGCTAAAATTATACATAAAACACACCTTTTTATTTATGCATTTACACCAACAATAGCTACCTTTAAAAGTTACATGTATTTGAAAAATTAACAAAAAAAAAATATAGGTAATTCAATTTAATAACATTTAAATGTCACAATATTAGTTTTTCACATTTAAAAATGTAAGTTTTTAAGTGATATAAGGTTTATACACTCTAAAAACTAATTCAGGGAACCTTTAGTCATTACTTATTGTTGTGAAATAAAAAATCAAGTTCTGAAATGCTGTTAGATTTTTTCTTGTAATTGTTATTTTATAGAGCTTGGATGACACACAAATTATGCCTATTGATTCGATATACTATCATGACTTGTCATAGTTTAACATTTTCAGTTAATCAATAATGTATTTAATTTTAAGTTCTGTTAATGTAAAATACAATCTGATGACGTGTAAACGTGTTTCATTGTTTTGAGTTGTATGAACACTTCTTTTAATTTAGACGTGAAACTGGGCTGGAATTTATATTTCCCATCATGCTTTGCCCATGGCACTTGAAAGGGAAAGTAAATGCTAAAATTAAGTGTTATATAATGTTTTTTGCACAAGATTAATGGTAAGGGAGATTTAGCAGTAATTAGTGTTTTGTTAGAAGAGTTTCTGTTAATGTGGTTTTTTGGAGATTTACCATCATGGTGACAAGTTACAAATGCGTTTTATTGTGTCCAAAAAGCGTCTTCACCTTACTTAAAACATTATGTTGAATCAACTTAAATAGTTGCATTCATGTTGACAATTATTAAGTTCATGTTACTTAGAAATGTGTTTTTATTGTGGCAAAAAAACGTCTTCACCTTACTTAAAACATTATGTTGGATCAACTCAAAATATTGTTTTGAATTAATGTAATTCTCCCAATTGGCTTAAGTTAAAAATTCTAGTGGAAAACGTTAACATATTTTTTTTTTGTTGAACCAATGTTTTATTTTTTAGAGTGTACATGTAAAAATATTTTGCAGTCCATTAAAATACACTGCAATCTCTTCAATTCCCTGTTGATAAAGCCTCTATTTTGGTCCATGTCCTGTTTTACCATATAAGGATGTAATGGAACTTTTACTCACTTGCATGAACATCAATGATGTTTGAAGATCGTCATGCTACTGTGTTAAATATAGTCACATGGGCTCGTAAGTACTGAATCAAGAAATGCAACTTGAATCTTGGCATGGTTCAAATCAAAATTTTCTGATCAGTTTGTAGCAGTAAACAGAGATGTCATATCGGTCACAAGTTCAGTTTGGAGTACCACAAGGCTCAGTACTAGGACCGTCGCTTTTCCCCCCGTACAGGCTACCCTTGGGAAGCATGGCATTAGTTTTCACTGTTATGCTGATGGTACTTGGCATTATATTTCTTTGCTCCCCGACAAAACTTACCAATTCACAAAATTAATGGAATGCATAGCTGATATAATAAATTGACTGACTATATATTACTTTCAATGAAACATTGAATGCATTGAATTCATTCCTGGCTTTTTGCAGCGATATTTCAGGTAAGCTGTCTTGATTCCAGCTATCCACTTATTATTATTATTTTCCAGCCTTTCTTTGTTTTGACCTGATTCTCTCACCTGATCTCTTAAAGGGGACGGAGCTTATCACACATTTACTAATTAATTTGATGCAAGTCGATTTACTCGGTCAATCTATTTGCATGTGCTAAATCATTCATTGCTGTGGAGAGTTTGTACAGCAGAAGTAAAATAACTCCTGCAGCAATTATATTTGTGCAACAGATGCTAAAAACAATGTGTTGTTTTGAACATGCAGAGCTGCTTCAGACCTCTGTGTTCTGTTTAATAGAGGATCTTTTGGGATTAGTGTCTTATTATTTTTAAAAGCCTCCCATCGGCCGGTTGCTCTGGAAATCACTCCCTGTTCTCTTCAAACACAGCTTTGTCTACTGTTACTCTTTTAATTACCCTTTTCCAGCAGGCATGCTCGGGGACGGCATCATCCTCCGGGACCTTCATCGGGGCCGTTCACATGACTCATGACACATGATGATGATGATTTTAGATGAAGGTAGCTTAATCTCCTTGTGTTTGGTCAAATGTTATTCTCGTGTACCCTCACTAATGCATTTCACATATATCCAAATTCTGAAACTCAACAGTATGCAGGTGAATTGGTAAAAGGTGAGGGTATCATGATTGGGTATAAAATGAGCATCTCAGTCTTTGCGAGCAAATATGGGTCATGGCTCAGCACAAATTTCATGAGAGAATTGTCTAACAGTTAAAAAATCACATTTCTCAATGCAAAGAATTTAAGTGTTTCACCATATTGTGAAAAGATTCAGGGAATCCAGAGAAATCTCAGTCTGTGTAGGGCAAGGCAGGAAACTCTGTTGAATGTGCATGACCTTCGAGCCCTCAGATGTCATTGCATGAGAAACTATCATGCTACTTTGTTAAATATAGTCAGATGGGCTGGAAAGTACTGTCTCTGCATCAAGAAATGCAACTTGAATCTCTGTTACACAAGGAAAGTCTTAGTGCTGCATTTGATACTATCGACCACAACATTCTTTTAAATAGACTCGAAAATTAGTGGAATTGCATTGGAATTGCTCAAATCATACTTATCTTTTATCAATTTGTAGTAGTAAATGAAGAGACGTCATACCGATTACAGGTTCAGTATGGAGTACCTCAAGGCTCGGTACTAGGACCGTTGCTTTTCATTCTGTACATGCTACCAGTTGGGAGATATCATTAGGAAGCATAGTGTTAGTTTTCACTGTTAAACTGATGATACTCTGTATTTCTTCTCGCCCCAATGAAACTTACAAAAGCTGATATAAAAAAATTGGATGAATAGTAATTTCCTACTACTTAATTCTGAAAAAACAGAGGGACCAAAAACCTCTGCACATAATAACCTCGAATGCTGTCTAACACTTGATAGCAGAGTGGTTTCATAGACTCTCTACACCTGCAGACCAGATCTGTCTCCTATTGAAAATGTATGGCCCATCATGAAAAGGAGAATCAGACGATGACGACCACGGAACGTTGAGCAGCTGTTTTGTATCAGGCAGGATTAGGCAAAAATTCCACTTGCAGAACTGCAACAATTAGTATCCTCAATTCCCAAACAATTAAAAAGTATAATTAAAAGGAACGCTCATGTGACAGTGGTAAACATGCCTCTGTCCCAACTTTTTGCAGGTTGTTTGCAGCCATCAAAATTGGTTTATATTTACAAAATGCAATTAAGTTGGTCAGTGAAAACATTGGTAATTTTTCTTGGTACCTTTGTTGGTTTAATAAAGGTTCAAATCAGATTCTTGATTTTATTGCATTTTACAAAATGTCGTTCCGGGTGTGGAAATGTCGTTCCACACCCGTAAGACCTTCAGAACACAAATTAACATATTTTGCAAGTTAATTTAGACTTTCAGTGCCCAGAAAGCTACTAAAGAAAACCGTTTATGTGACTACAGTGGTTCAACCTTAATGTTATGAAGCGACAAGAATACTTTTTGTGCGGCAAAAAAACGACGTTATTCAACAATATCTAGTGATGGGCGATTTCAAAACACTGCTTCATGAAGCTTTATGAATTTTTTGTTTCGAATCAGTGGTTCAGAGCGTGTATCAAACTGCCGAAGTCACGTGGTTTCAGTAAACGAGGCTTTGTTACATCATCGCCCCCCAGTGGTGATGTAACAAAGCCTTGTTTACTGAAATCATGTGACTTTAGCAGTTTGATGCACGCTCCAAACCACTGATTCGAAACAAAAGATTAATGTTTTTATAGCTTTCTGGGCATTGAAAGTGTTTTGCTGTCAATGCAGGCCTCACTGAACCTTCAGATTTTATCAAAAAATATCTTAATTTGTATTCTGAAGATTAACGAAGGTCTTTACGGATATGGAATGACATGAAGGTGAGTAATTAATGACAGAATTTTCATTTTTGGGTGAACTAACCCTTTAAGCTCTTTAACATTATGGCCAAATGCAGAGCTTTTTACCTTCTTTTTACAGTAAAACCAAGACTTAAAGCGAACATCAGCCCTATAACGAGGCCGTGGTGCTTATCCCACCAGTTATTCTAGAAATGGGCCAAAAAGCCTCATTTCTAGTTTCAGTGCCAGAAATAAGTGCGGATTTGGCCTCGTCCTGCCGCGAGTCTTTCCTCGTCTCCTGGCAGTGATTGTGCTGCAGTGCAGTGGAAAATGGCTCCCAGGTCTCTCGGCACATATTTGATTATATCATGCGCACCTGCAGCTGTGAACTCAGACGCCCGTGAGGCTGGTCCCCATCGCTGATGGGAAATGAGGGTTGGTAATAGATGGGTTGGGTTACAGCACTCTTCAGCAGCAGTGGTCTCTCAGCTTGATTAATAATGCATTTCTGTCCGGTCTGACTGATGATAATTGAAAAGCCCATTATGAACCTATAACATAATGTTCCTCTTTCTTTCAAACACAAGCTTTTACTGTATTTACAGTGGTTCTCAAAGGATTTTGCTTCAGGATGCAGACCAAACACAACATCGTTTATCATACAAGTTTCCTTAAAATCAGGAGGTTTAATAGTGGCATGCAATAGTAGTAACACAAAAATTTTATGAATGCACAAAGAACATGAGAAGATTTAGCAGACGAACACATGGAACAAACACTGGGTTAAAATATCTTATAATTTGATTGGACGCATGACTTTGGCATCAATAACATCATTTTAACAGCTGATTTATTTGGCTAACCAGCTGTACATAATTTTAAGGTTAGTTATGTTTTATTTATTGCATTGAACATTGATCACAACCTTTTGAGAACCACTGATTTAACTTGTATCCATGCCGTTAAATACCATCTTTTGTATTCGTACTTTTATATGAAACATTTCAATTGATAATATGCATATGTGATTCTTTTTGAGTAACATGCACATTTGAAATCTAATAAAAGACTTGATCAAGACAACTTAGATAAAAGTTTACGTTTTTGAAGAAACTGTGCATGGTGATTATCCATGCAAAACACACTGTCAATGATGCTATATGCTTGCTAGGGTGTTCTCAAGTAAAAATGACATGTTTTGTGATCATCTGGTCTCTAGATGTGGCTCATTGTGCATCTGAGGGATTTTTTCCACCTGTTTTATGGTCCAGTGGGACGATGCACACACTAACTTCAACGCTTCGTGCTGGAGGTTTCATCACATGACTATCAGCACTAGTACTAGCAAGGACTGACTTGGTAAACACATCTAATAATTGAATCTCAAGGGGGTTTTGCACACTTGAACGCCATGAAAGATCTAAAAACTGACATTTTAACTATTCAAGTCAACATTGATTTGTACCACAGCCGCTGAATCAATTGTCTTCAGTCACAGGACGAATCAAAGAAAGCGTCCAAAACATCTTGTTTACAGGAAGCTGCTGCTTAATAGTACAAGCAGATTGAGTTACACCACTGAATCAACAGATCTGGAGGTTTTTAAATCAAACGCCGCTATTACGATTACTATTATGGGGTTAGAGATTATTTGAACAATGAATATCTTAGACATTTTACAGTTAGGAGAATAAGCAAATCTTGTGAAAAACAAGTGCACTTAACTGTATTGCATGTGCACATGTAGTGTACAAATCTTAAAAGTACACTAAAAAAAAAAATTGTTGGTTTAACTTAAAGTGAGTTACCTGGTTGCCTTAAAATTGAGTTCTTTAAGTTAATACAATAAAGGCAATTGGTTTAATCAACAAAAACTCAAAATATTATGTTATCTCAACCACATTAAGTTGATTTGACAAAATAATTTTTTTTTTGTGATAAATCATGAAAATAATTTTTTACAGTGTATATATATATATATATATATATATATATATATATATATATATATATATATATATATATAAAATAAACTGGGATACACTATATTTTAAGGAGACAGTTGTATTGTACTTACTCAAATAAGTACTGAGTAATATTAATTAACTTCATGTACTTACGGTTAGGGTTTGGTTTAGGGTTATAGTTACTTGTAATTATGCATAATTTACTGTTATTACTATACTAAGTACATGTAGTAACATGAAACGTCACCTTAAAATAAAGTGTTACTAAAAACCAAACTTGCAGATATAATATTAATGAAATAAAAGTTCTCTTTCACGTGTTTCTTAGTCCACTTTTAAAAGTTTTATACTTTTTTGTCATGCTTTAAAGAAGTATGCTTATTTTGATGAGCTTTCTTTAATACTAAAGCACATGTAAAGTACTTGATTGTAGTGTGTTTTTCAGTATTACATTTAAAGGTTTTAAAATTGCAACTTCATTACCAACATGTACAGTTATTGTAAATATATGTAAATACATGACAAGTTTCAATAGAAATTGTTAAAGTATATTTTAGTTAATCATAAATGCTTGTCAGTACATTCAGCAGTAAACTAAGATAATATAGAAGTATTTCTGAAATAATTGCATATAAAGATGTACTTAAAAGCACTCTTAAATTCAAATAATTGCATTTAATATAAATGTAAACTATAATACATTTTCATTTAATTGCAAATAACGTGCAATTAATACAGTTTGAACTTAAGTATATTCAGATAAAGTAGGGATGCACCGATATGAAAATTTTGGCCGATAACCGATAATTCTTTATATTTGAAAGCCGATAACCGATATATTGGCCGATAAATCTAAATCCAAATTTTTATACAGTTTTTAAGAGTCTGATTATAAAAACAAAAGTCTCACCATTAAAAGCAATGTCCCAAACACTCAATTATAATGTTCTCATTATAATATTACACAGCCTATATGACAGACTTAACTGTATTTTCCTTTTTGAAGTGATTTCAATCATATTCCAAACAATCATTGCGCATCTGGTGTCTCAGCTGAAGGAAATAATCCATTATTCATCGGCTTTGATATATCGGCCAAATTTTCTCATGATATATCTGCCGATACCGATATGGTGATATATCATGCATCCCTAGTTAAAAGTGCATTATTTCCTTAATATGATTATTAAAAGTATGCTAAAGTAAAGTGATGCTTTTTCACAAGTGAACTGCTATCAGCACACTAAAAACTGTTTAGACCATCTTAGCAGCATCTCATGCACATTAGCACTGAAGATGAAGATGTGCTGTGGTGTTCCAGTTGCACTGATTTCTCTCAGATATGTGCTGTAACAGGTCAAAGAGCCGCCGCTGAAAATAGAGCAGGATTGTGTAATGCCTGCTTTAAGTCAATCAATAAGTCTTCATCACTCACTGTAGAGATACTAAACACCATGCATATCTGTAGAGACTGAAAGTGTGTTGTTGTCAACCATAAAGATCTCTGACCATGCTGTTTTTGACTTGAATAAAACCAATTCATTTATAAGGCAGACTCTCTTATGAATATGAATCACGCCGAAGCGTCTTATTTGCTCAAAGGTCAACAAAACACATTGATTTTAATATCTTCTTATAGGGTTAATCCAGGATTAAACGGTGCGCTCACCTGGACTAAACTGTAATTTCATTATGGGTGTTTTAATCTAGTCAAAGTGATAAATGTGCTGCCTGGTTTTGCTTATATAACACAAGTGCATGCTTTTTAACCCATTATCCACGAATGAAATGAGCTTTGTACTTGTACAAGGGAGTTTATTTACCATTAGGGTGATGTTATTCTACACCTATGGTACATTATTTGCTGTAAAAATGATCTAGTGATGCTAAAAGTTTCCAGAGCATGTATGTACATTACTAAACAGTACATTTACATGGATATTTGCACATACCTGAGCAGGTTCCTCTAACATAAGAATCCTGATTAACTGGTTAACAGGTTTATAGTTGAAATTCATGCAAGCTTTTAAGTGGTGTTATTTTAAAAGCTTGCCCCCCCTCCCCAAAAATGGCTGTTCAAAATCAAGGCATTGAGCGCAATGGACAGTCTCCGGTTCGGATGAATGTTTCCTATACAACTGAATGACAGGCCAGCCGGTGATTTTGGACTATACGCTCCGAAAATATAAGCCCATTAAACTGCAAACGTCCACCAAGGAGATGCCGAGTATTAAGGCGGAACGAAAAGGACAGATTATATGTGAACGTATAGGTTTCTGCTATATGCGTTGCTGTCCGAGAGTCCGCGCACCAGCTGCGGCCTCGTCTCGCGTCCTCTCAGGCGGACACCTGTCCAACATCTGCGAGTCTCAAGGTCTCGTTTAGTTCTTTCTGTGCTGGTTATTCGTATCAGACACTAGCTGAGTTTGTTTTCGCCGTCTAGAATCGTCCTCGACCGGCGCCGCGCGCTCCCAGCGCGTCTCCGGCTGCGCGTCTCCGGCGGCGAGGGTCTGGTGATCTCTCCGCGAAGACTCTGTCTGACTGTCTGAGCTCTCTGTAGGCATAGTATATGTGTAGAAATCCCCGGACTGGGACTGCGCACTTTTGGAGAGCGACCTTGCCGTCCGGTTGGAGCCGGTGGCGTTTAAATGGATCAGATCCACCAGCGTGCTGTTGCTTTGCGTCCCGTTGCTGTGCGCGGGGATTTTGCCCGACGTAGGGTCGGGTTTTGTACTATTGGTACTGGGAGCACCGGCCGGTTTCCATATGAGGCTGTAGTAGATGGCCAGGATGATCGCAGCCAGAGACACGGACAAAACATAGGCGAACACGGTGGCCAGTCTTACCCACTTCTTATTGGTCTTTGCAGCCATCTTTGCCTTCTTGTCGCCGGTGTAGGTGGCCGGTTTGCCCCTCTCCATGTTGGGCATGTAGTCTCTGTCCCGATTGACTCGGTTTTTTCCTCGATGCTCCACGACCCCGTCCGTCTTGAAGGATGTTGGTGACCAGACCCTTTAAAACCCTTGGATTGCGGTTAAATCGATTCACTTTCGTCCATGGCGCGTGAAATGTCTCAAAAATCCATCAGGATCATGTTGCACCTCGATGTGGATGATGTTGATGATGATGATGATGATGATGCTTCTGGTGTTTTCCAGCATCCACTGCAGCTTTTCCCCCAAAGGCAGATATGTTTCTGATCCAAATGTCATGGGATGGATTAGAGAGGCTTGAAAATGATGAGACGGATCATACTGTATGTGTGTGTGTGTGTGTGTGTGAGTGTGTGTGTGTGTGTGTGTTATTCAACTGAACAAGAGGCTTCATCAGCTAAAAATACAGGAGAGGAGGAGGAGGAGGAGACTCTTAAAGGAGCAGCAGAGATTGAAGAGAGAAAACACATGATGATCATCGGTTCATTCAACATCTGGTAACACTATAATAACTTTCATCAAATGCATTAAATCTAATGCTTGTCTGTTTTATATATATATATATATATATAATTTATTCACTAAAAAATGGTAATAAAATATGACAAGATCTCAGAGTTAAACTGTGTCAGAAAAAAAAAAAAAAAAAAAAAAATCTTAATTATGTTGAGTGAGTGAGTTTATTACCTGCATTCAGATTTAGCATTTTCCTTCAGGTCAGTGCTATGTTCATAATAAAAAAAATCTGTTTAAATGTTGCTGCAATATCTTGTCCTTTTAACATTTAAGAGGTTTTCCGTGACTGACAGCGTTGTCGCCATCTAATGGTGTAATAATGTAACTTCTGTTGCTGTTCACGGTCAGGGACTATTTCTTTCCGGCGGAAGGAAGGCTTTTAGTGATTTTACTTTATGAAAGTTGTGTTGATATATATTTTTGGCTTTAATATTTGTATTTTGTGGTAACCGTTGTATAAAAGCAATAAGGTACTCGAGGCTAGTGCTGTATCGTGAATAAATCACGACTTATTCACAAGAACAGCCTCTCATACTTACACACACACACACACACACACACTAGTGTGTATATATATATATATATATATTAGGGCTGTTCAACAATAATCGTGATTATCGTGTACAAAATAAGAGTCTGTGTTTACGTAATATATGTGTGTTTGTTTTGTGTATAAGTATTATGTATATTTAAAGACACACATACATTTATATATTTAAGAAAAATATGCATGTATGTATAAATATATGCATATATTTATATTTGTATATATTTATATAATATATAAATGCAAATATTTTTATAGAAATATAAGATATTTTTCTTAAATATATACATGAATGTATGTTTATTTATATATACATAATAATTATACACAAAACAAACACACATATATTACGTAAACACAGACTCTTATTTTGTACACGATAATCGCGATTATCGTTGAACAGCCCTAATATATATTAGACAATATTATATTATAAAAGTATTGTATCAAAAATATTATTTTATATTTTAACTTATCAACCATTATGCATTAATGTATCATAAATATATTAATGCATTAATGTAAATTACAGTCATAAATATAGTCATAAATAAATTACATAAAGATGTAATATTTTTCATATAATAATTAGAACAGATTTTACAGTTTATATATTAAATTTATTGTTCTAAGTTGAATATATATATATATATATATATATATATATATATATATATATATTATAATTATATATAATTAATGATTTTTGTATTATAAAACAAAATATATTATTAGTAGTAGTATTAAAAGCATCTGCTAAATAATTAGAGGATATATGTTTTTTTTTATATATATAATTATATGAATTAGAACACAGTACATATTAGACCTATATTTAATATTGATATATGAAATATTCTCACTTTGGATACAAAAACATCCTGTATCAAAGCCATCAAAGTAGCATTAATGATATTTCTATTTGAATGTACATTAATTAATGATCTGTTAAGCATATGATGCAATAATGTTAACGACTTATTCATAACCTTTATTATAACCAGATCTTGCTTGAATGAATCTGTCAGAAAACATGATATTGCCTTTCTGAGTATTGTGTTTCATTCATGTGAAATGATGATGATGAAGATGCCGTTCGGCACACTGAGATCAGTTCAGAGGAACACATGTGACCTGTCAATCAAACTAAATCCCCACTGTAAGTTCAAACACGTATCATTTAGTTCAAACGCAACACACAGATTGTGATATATTACATGGTCTAATACTGTGTTCTAATTCATACAAATAAGACAATTTTATAATATTCATGATATAATTCATCCACATCATTACTGTCATATAGAAATGTTATGACTATGAGCTTTTGTTAAATAATGAATCATTTCTAAATGTGCAATGAATATTTGATATCAGCTGAGGAGGGCTTCTGATTACATAACTTACGCATCCATTAAAAATAAATGATCTCCTACATTATGCATATTGTTATTGTATGTTTAAAGTGTTCTGTGTTGTTATAGTTCAATAAAACTAAAATAAAATAAACATTAACTTTGTAATATTGTACTGTAACTAAAACTGAAAAAAAATTATAAAAACTGTATAGACATTAAAAAAAATAACAAAACCTAATAAAAATGACAAAAACACACAACAAAATTACTAAAATTAAATGAATTAAAAACTAATTCTCTCTATTTTTCACTCTATTATTATAAAAATAATCTTTTTTTAAGATTTATGCAATTTAATTAATAGTAAAATTCCATCAAATTGAATTCAATAATCCTTACGTATATTAATTTAATAATTGATTAAGAATTGTTCAGTTATTCAATTAAAATATTTAAGGATTATTCAATTCAATTTTATGCAATTTTACTATTAATTAAATTGCATAAATTTAAAAAAAAAAAAAAAAAAAAGCTTAATTTTTTTTAGTCTATCTTAATAATACTAAAATAACACACTTTTGTGATAAATTCTTTGCTTTCCTCATTTTGGATAAAAGCTAACAGAATAAACATTTGCAGTGGATGTAAATGTATCTTTGATTAAACATGAAGTTGCATTTCTCTCAAGCATCTTCATTTCTATGGCCAACACATGCATTATCATTTCTGTCTGATGATAGTCAGCTGCTCTGAGCCGTTCACATGATTCATTCTGACATATGACAGGTAACCTCTCTCTCTCTCTCTCTCTCTCTCTCTCTCTCTCTCAGGGAGGATCAGGATGTGTGCCGTCCGTCCTCTAATGGCACAGAACCCTGGATCAACACCACATCTCCTGGAGGTGCTGCTGCTGGACCAGCCAATCAGATTTAGAGTTTGGAATTCTGCACCATAATGTCTTGCTCTGATTGGCTGTCTGGTAAGAACCAATCACTGACATCCAGCACTGATGGTGTGACCTCAGCTCACGGAGGTCACGCTTTAGAGAATGGATTGGATAGTTCATAAAGGTGCATGTTTATGTCTGACACAAATTTTGATTATTTATTACAACATTTGTGTGTGTGTGTGTGTGTGTGTGTGTGTGTGTGTGTGTTCTTGTTTATATTACATCGTGGGGACCAAATGGCCCCACAATGTAATAAAAACCTGAGATCACCTACATTGTGGGGTCCAGCCAGCGGTCCCCACGAGGGAAATGGATTAATAAACATACTAAAAGATGTTTTTTTGAAAATGTAAAAATGCAGAATGTTTCCTGTGATGGTTAGGTTTAGGGATAGGGGTAGGGTAGGGGGATAGGAAGTACGGTTTGTACAGTATAAAAACCATTACGCCTATGGAGAGACCCCACTAAGATAGGTGCGCCTGTTTGTGTGTGTGTGTGTGTGTGTGTGTGTGTGTGTGTGTGTGTGTGTGTGTGTGTGAACTTGTATTTATTACTTTGTGAGGACCAGAAAACGCCACAAAGTATGAAAGATATGTAATGTTTGACCCCACAAGGACAAAATCGTTTATATGAGACTAAATGTTGACTCAATTTACTATTGTCCTGCCCTCCACTATACCTAAACCTACCCGTCACAGGAACATAACCTAATTTTAACATTCTTTTATATATAAATATATAAGAACATTTTTTAAATTTTGAAACATTCTTATATGTATATATATATAAAACTATGTTACATATAAGAATTTTAAAATGACATTAGGTTCCTATGACGGGTAGTTTAGGTATAGTGGAGGGCAGGGTCATACTATAGTGACTTAAGATTTTGGGTTAGGTTTTTTGGGTTTACTTAGCTACAACCAAATTTGTCCCCAGATTTGAGCTAATACTTCAACATTCCCAAACATAAATGATTCATAAATGAAGTAAATGGTGTTTTTTTGTAGTTTTTTTTTACTTTTAGGATTAGGATTTCGGTCAGAAGTCAGAGGCACACAAACACACACACATATATACAAACAAAAACATACACACACACATACACACACACACAAATACACACACATATGCACACACAACGCATATATACAAACAAAAACACACACACACACACACACACACACACACACACACACATGTTTGTTTTTGTGAATTGTGGGGACTTTCCATAGACTTCAATGCATTTTACACTGAACAAACTGTACATTCTATCCCCCTACCCTGCCCCTACCCCTAAACCTAACCCTCACAGGAAACTGTGCAAACTTTTACTTTTTCACAAAAACTCATTCTATATGATTTATAAACCCATTTACATTGTGGGGACCGCTGGCTGGTCCCCACGATGTAGGTGAACTCAGGTTTATATTACATCATGGGGACATTTGGTCCCCACAATGTAATATAAACAAAAGCACATATATATACACACACACACAAACACATATATACATTCTCGATCAGTGACTCTCGCTCATCAGACACATGAAGGTTTGATCTTTATAAACACAATTCCTTGTAATACAGAGAATCCTCGATCCTCCTCATGCCTTGTGAAGTGAAATGACTGCACACACACACACACACACACACTGTGTTCTGAGTGTTTGGTGTGTAGTTTGGGGAACAGCCTCATGTTAATGCGTCCATGATGATTTACATGTGTCAGCGCCGGACAGGCTCATATTTGACTATTAGCCAAACGACACAAACGTGATTCTGAACCACAGTCCAGCTCGTTCTGCTCGTTCTGCTCCTTCACTCTCGTCACAGTGATTTTATTCCCCGTCAGTGTAAATAAGCAGCTCCATGAACTCCAAATGTCCAGTTTTGCTTTATGAATCAATATAGTAATGAATCTGTTAACATCTGTGTGTGCCGCACCTCACAGAGACCAGCAGTCGGAATTTACATATTCTAATCTTACATCATTAATCATGATGACCAGCTAATGACCAGTCAAACCCAGCTAACAGGGAACGTTCTCTCAAAGTTCTGAACAAACGCTCTTCCAGTAACGTTAACAGAACGTTCGTCTGCTCTTCAATAATGTTCTTAGAACGTTAGCACAAAAACATTATTTATATGTCATTTCTGAAGCATTTTAGTTGGATGTTCGTCTAACATTGTTTAAATGTTACTAGTTTCGGAATGTTCAGAGAACATTCAAAAGTAACGTTCCCATAACATTTGAAGAATGATACAATGGAATGTTCCCTTAATGTTCACATAACCAGGAAAAAACATTATTAAAACATTTAATAAACTGGACATTTTGAACGTTCAGAGAAATAATGTTTTTTATAACGTAATGAGAACATTAGCACAACGTTCTTATAACATATTTTTGTTAGCTGGGTTAATATTTAAGATTTATGTATTTGAATTGAATATAAAATTTCCACTTATTTGGATTATAGAGTTTTAACATAAATAAATTTAATGTGATGCATATTTATTCATATATAAATGAAACGGGAACAATTTCTGTAATAGTACTAATAAACTAAATGTGTTTAAAATACACAATAATCACAGTTATTATAGTATCTATTATAGTTTTTATTAATAATTGAATTGAATTGAATTTTCTGTTTTGATTTTCATTTTTTAGTAATTTTGTTGTGCATTTTATCTATCTATCTTGTAAATCAAATATATATATATATATATATATATATATAAAAAAAAATTCAATTATTAATATATAATTCAATTATTTATATATATATATATATATATATATATATATATATATATAATTGAATTATATATTAATAATTGAATTTTATATATATATATATATATATATATATATATATATATATAAATTCAATTCAATATTAATATATAATTCGATTATTAATATATATATATATATATAGCCAATATATAATATAATATAATATAATATATATGAAATCCAATATGTGATGCTGAATAAATTCAATTGTTTTCACAATGAACAGATTTATGCTGATTCTAAAAAATGCATTTTAAAAATATGATTATTTAAATAAAACCAAATAGATGCAAATACTTAATAATAAACTATGAGTGCAGAAAGTTTAATTTATGTTTGAATGACAAATATGCATCACATTACATTTATTAGTTTATGTTAAAACTGTGTAATCAAACAGATGGAAATTTTATATGCAATTCAAATGCATAAATCTTAAATTTCGACAGATCATTTGATTCTGGACATGCTGACAGGCGTGAGTCTGGTACACCTGAGCAGGGTGGGTCCGGTCCGCTCCTGACACTCATTTGCAATGCATATCGAAGGCTGGACGTCCTACCGGCTCATTCTAACCTGTCCTTCATTCTAACCTGGGACAATGAGTTGAAGTGTCAGACCACATCACTGTGGCGATCCGTCCAAAATGAGTCGAAACCGGCACACGCTACAGGAACCTGATGTCAAAGAGTATCTTGTGAAGGGAGACAGGTTCACAAAATGGAAAGAAGTAAGTCAGCATCATCATATTCAGGGCAAAAACATTGAGAAATACATGAGATTCTAGTCTAGTGCTGATCATTATGTCCAGTGTCTTCTAAAAAGACAGTGATTTTTTGGGAATATTTGTCACTCAGGTTTCTGTTTATGGTCTATTAATGTTTTTATATTCGTCACAAACCTTCATTTGTAGCATGAGAATGTTTTTTTGTGATGTTTTACAATAAAACTCTCGACAGGACTCCAAGAAAACCACACCCGTCACCATGAAGATGGATCCCAAGGGATTTTACCTGTTCTGGATCAATCAGAGCAAGGTCAGATGCTCAGAAAACATCGTTTTGTTGTACATTAATTAATAATTTATACTTCTGTTGGACCTTGTTTTGTCAAGTGGACTCATATATAAAAATCTAAATGTTCAGTTTAATGTTTTGTTGGGAATATTCTTTATGCATCCTTCTCTTCGGTTTACATGTTTTTAAAATTTTTTTTTGTCAGCTGAATCTATATATACTCAATTATTTACCTGAAATCCCACTTACACTTACAAAAAAGCTCTGTACTATGGTACAGTGATGGGAATACCACAGTATTTTGACATATACTATGATACATATTCACATACCACAGAATTTACATGGTGCTTCAAAAAGTACATTCATACTACTATGGTAAATGTCCAAAAACCACAGTATTACCGTAGTACAGTGTCCAAAACGAGTCATCTAGTCATGTAAATTATTAGAGATTAATTTCAATGTAAAAGGACAATAAAGGATAACTCTAACACTAAATAAATGTGGATAATTTGATTTATATTTACACTTTTGGTTCACAATATAACACAATATAATTTTAAATTTTTAGTAATTGTGCCTTTTTATATTCGATTTTTTTATATATATTTATTTTGCTTCATTATTTCATTTTTTGTTTTTTAGTATTTCATCTTAAACAATTATCGTTTTAAGTTTGTGTTTCATCTAATATATTTTATATTATTTAAGCTTAAACAAAAATGTTTTTAACAGGTTTTAGTCAACAGTAACAAGAAACGAGCATGCGGTTATTCTACAATAATTGCACTAATATGTTCATAATGTTCATTTAATGGTGTGTTGAGAATATTTCACCTATTCTTTGTGCATTACATATTTTTACATTTATGTATTTGGCAGAAGCTTTTACGTCCTCAATTATTCTTGACATTTTATCTTTTGTCAAATCAACTTCAATGATTAATGTGGTTCAACTTAATATTTTGAGTTTATGTTGATTAAATCAATTGCCTTCATTGTATTAACTCAAATTTTTAATTTCAATGAACTTAAAATGGACTCGAACCCATGACCTTGGTGTTGCGAACATCATGAGCTACAGAAATTCATAGGCATTTCTATCACAATATAATAAACATTATCTGCTGCTCCATTATGAATCCTCTGGGGAAACGATTAACTCTAACAGCTGAAAATATCATAATTTGATTGTGTAATGATTATGTATATTTTACATCTTATTTTACATCATATTCATAAGCGCCGCAGGCCACCGAGCATCTTTCCTCCGTGTGTGTGTGTGTGTGAATATTGATTTGTGCTGATGAAGGTTTGCAGTGTGTCAGATCTCTTCTGTGGGTTGAGAACCGGCTCTGATCTGACAGAATATTGTTATAATATTCATACAAACACATCTTGACAAAAACATCAGCTTCACTGTGTAGATGAAGCTTCAGTTCACTGAGCTTCAACAATAAACACATGTTAGGTCAATATACACACAGACCAAAATCACATAATCAATGACATTTTATTTTAGTCATAAAATCCAGTGTTATTTTAGTATTTTTTATATAGAGAGTCATAGTATTTATATATGATTTGAAATAGCATTTATTTTTATATTTTGATTTTGATTTTAATTTGAAAGCATTAGTAATTTTGTGTGATTTTGTCATTTTTATTATATAAAAATAATATTTTATTATATTATTTAGCGTTAATTCTTTTTTTTTAGTAATTTTAGTACTTCATCTTTTCTTCAGTCATTTTTATTTAAGTTTTTTTTTATTTTAAGTTTCAACTAATATTTTTTTATATTATTTCAGCTTTACTTCAATTAACAAAAAATGTTTTTAATAGTTTTAATCGTTCACAATAGCAATCAGTGTTTAGTATCATTGAGATACCAATTTATGTTTATATTTTCTGTTTACATTTTAATTTTAGCTAAAGTTTTGTCATTTTTATTAGGTTTATATATATATATATATATATATATATAAACCTAATAAAAATGACAAAACTTTATATATATATATATATATTGTCATTTTTATTAGGTTTATATATATATATATATATATATATATATATATATATATATATATATATATATATATAATATGTGTGTGTGTGTGTGTGTGTGTGTGTGTGTGTCTGCAAAGTTTTTATTAATTTCTAATTTGGTTTTAACTAATAATAAAAGTTTCAGTTTCTAGTTCTAGTAATATAAGTACTTCAACTTAAACATATTTTGGTTATCATTTTCATTTCAGTTTATAAATTTTAAGTTTCAACTAATATTATTTCAGCTTTATTTCAATGAACAAAAATTATTTTAATAGTTTTAGTCCACAATAACAATCAGTGTTTTACGGAAGAGGATTAGGCCAAGCAATAATAAAAAAAATAAAACCATCTCGAGATTAAAGTTGTTAAATTTCGAGAAAAAAATCATTAAATCTCGAGAAAAAAGTCGAAATAAAATGTTGAGAATAAACTCGTTAAATTTCGAGAAAAAAGTCGAGATAAAATGTTGAGAATAAACTTGTTAGATTACGAGAAAAAACTTGTTAAATTACGAGAACAAATTCGTTAAATTATGAGAAAAATGTTGTTAAATTTCGAGAAAAAAGTTGACATAAAATGTTGAGAATAAACTCATTAAATTACGAGAAAAAAACTTGTTAAATTTCGAGAAAAAAGTCGAGGTAAAATGTTGAGAATAAAGTAATTAAATTATAAGAAAAAAGTCGTTAAATTACGAGAAAAAACTTGTTAAATTTTGAGAAAAAAGTCGAGATAAAATGTTGAGAATAAACTCATTAAATTACGAGAAAAAACTTGTTAAATTACGAGAAAAAAACTTGTTAAATTTCGAGAAAAAAGTCAAGATAAAATGTTGAGAATAAAGTCATTCAATTACGAGAAAAAAGTTGTTAAATTACGAGAACAAATTCGTTAAATTATGAGAAAAAACTCTTATGATAAATTGACTTTATTCTCAACATTTTATCTCGACTTTTTTCTCGAAATTTAACGACATTTTTCTCATAATTTAACGAATTTGTTCTCAACATTTTATCTCGACTTTTTTCTCGAAATTTAACAAGTTTTTTCTCGAAATTTAACAACTTTAATCTCGAGATGGTTTTAATTTTTTATTATTGCTTGGCCCTAATCCTCTTCCGTAGTGTTTTTTATTAGTTTTTATCAGTTTTTATTAGTTAGTTTTTATTTTTATATTTTCTGTTTTCATTTTAATTTCTGTTAATTTTTTGTCCTTTTTATTAGGTTATGTTATATTTTTTTGTATTAATTTCTATTTCAGTTTTATTATTAGTTATTGGCAACTAGCTGAAATTTTAATATATATTATTTTATTTCAGTTAACTTTTTTATTTCAAGTAACAAAAATTTACAAAAACTATAATAACTCTGTTGAGAATATTTCACCTATTCTTTATGCATTTCAGACATGCATTTGGCGGATGCTTTTATCTTACAGTGAAGTTCTACATTGGATCGATTCTCTGGGGTTCGAACCCATGACCTTGGTGTTGCGAACATCATGCTCTCTAGTTTGAGCTATAGAAATCCATGTTATCACTCTAATCCTGTGATGTAATTTCCTGTGTCTTTCTGTCCTGCAGGAAACAGAGTTTCTGGACGTCGCCACCATCAGGGACACAAGAGCTGGAAAATATGCCAAAGTCCCTAAAGTATGTGCCGTATCCATGTTATGTAATGCATGTTTTGTTGCATAACTCAGTTTTATTGGTGACTAAACAGACCTGCTGGCCTTCAGACGGAGTGTCAGTGTTTGAGTTCATTGTTGCATTTGAGTATTTGTGTGAATTTGCCTTGCAAACAGCAGCGTTCAGTGTTCATGCCAGAATCATACACTTCCACAACAATCACAGTCAATTCATCTACAGATCACAAAGAAATAGAGCATTAAAATATGAAAATACTGATAAGCCTTCTCACAAAGTTACATTTATGCATTTAGGAGGTGCTTTCATCCATCAAAGCGACTCACAATATTGGAGAATGTTGACGTGAACATTTTAAAATACTATTAGAAATGTAAACAGAATATTATTGATATCATATTTGATGTATTGATATCGATAAATGATTTTCTTGGTCTCTCCCTCCATCACACACAGCTGTTGACCTCATGTTTCACCCTTCACACATTTGCATGAAGCCAGATTTGTTTGCCGGTCTGGGTTGTTCTTGTTGATGGGTCATATATGGAAAGCAGACATCATGGATGAGATGTTTAAAGTTTCTAGAGCTTTCACTCTTAAGCGTCACTTGTGTTGATGTTTTGATATTTGATTTTTCAGAGATCTTCAGTGTCCAGATACTTTGTTGTGTTCTCAAGTAATGTCTTATGATTGTTTTACTCTTTCAGCATCCTAAAGTTCGTAACATCTTCAACATGGATTTTCCTGACAGCCATCATCTGGCCAAATCACTGACCATCGTGGCGGGTCCTGACACCGTCAACCTCACCTACCACAACTTCTTTGCTGCAAAAGAAGTGGCCCAGGTCTCATTCTTTATACTTTTATTCATTTTAAAACAATTATCACACACTTTATCACATCCCTGTTAAAAAGGATAATCAGGAAATCAGCAAAGATTAATTAAATTAATCAAATGTGATAGAATGATAGATAGATAGATAGATAGATAGATAGATAGATAGATAGATAGAACGATATATAGAACGATAAATATAACGATAGATAGATGGATGGATGGATGGATGGATGGATGGATGGATGGATGGATGGAACGATAAATAGAATGATAAATATAATGATAGATAGATGGACAGACGGATAGATAGATAGATAGATAGATAGAACGATATATAGAACGATAAATATAACGATAGATAGACGGATGGATGGATGGATGGATGGAACGATAAATAGAATGATAAATATAATGATAGATAGATGGACAGACGGATAGATGGACAGACGGATAGATAGATAGATAGATAGATAGATAGAACGATATATAGAATGATAAACATAACGATAGATAGACAGACGGATGGATGGATGGATGGATGGATGGATGGATGGATGGATGGATGGATGGATGGAACGATAAATAGAATGATAAATATAATGATAGATAGATGGACAGACGGATAGATAGATAGATAGATAGATAGATAGATAGATAGAACGATATATAGAACGATAAATATAACGATAGATAGACGGATGGATGGATGGATGGATGGAACGATAAATATAATGATAGATAGATGGACAGACGGATAGATAGATTGATAGATTGATAGAACGATAAATATAATGATATATAGAACTATAAATATAACGATAGATAGATAGATAGATAGATAGATAGATTGATTGATTGATTGATTGATTGATTGATTGATTGATTGATTGATTGATCGATTGCTAGAACGATAAATATTATGATACAGTAGATAGAATGATAAATATAATGATAGATAGATGGACGGATGGATGGATGGATGGATGGATGGATGGATGGATGGAACGATAAATAGAATGATAGATAGGTGGACAGATGGATAGATAGAAAGATAGATAGATAGAACGATAGATAGACAGACAGACGGATGGATGGATGGATGGATGGATGGATGGATGGATGGATGGATGGATGGATGGATGGATGGATGGATGGATGGATGGATGGAACGATAAATAGAATGATAAATATAATGATAGATAGATGGACAGATGGATAGATAGATAGATAGATAGATAGATAGATTGATAGAACGATAAATATAACGATATATAGAACTATAAATATAACGATAGATAGATAGATAGATAGATAGATAGATAGATAGATAGATTGATTGATAGAACGATAAATATTATGATAGATAGAATGATAAATATAATGATAGATGGATGGATGGATGGATGGATGGATGGAACGATAAATAGAATGATAGATAGATAGATAGATAGATAGATAGATAGATAGATAGATAGATAGATTGATTGATTGATTGATTGATTGATTGATAGAACAATAAATATTATGATAGATAGAATGATAAATATAATGATAGACAGACGGATGGATGGATGGATGGATGGATGGATGGATGGATGGATGGAACGATAAATAGAATGATAGATAGGTGGACAGATAGATAGATAGATAGATAGATAGATAGATAGATAGACAGATGGACAGACAGATTGATAGATAGATAGATGGAACGATAGATAGATAGATAGAACGATAGATGGAACGATAGATAGATAGATTGATAGATAGATTGATTGATTGATTGATTGATTGATTGATTGATTGATTGATTGATTGATAGAACGATAAATATTATGATAGATAGAATGATAAATATAATGATAGATAGACGGACGGATGGATGGATGGATGGATGGATGGAACGATAAATAGAATGATAGATAGGTGGACAGATGGATGGATAGATAGATAGAACAATAGATAGACAGACGGATAGATAGATAGATAGAGATAGATAGATAGATAGATAGATAGATAGATAGATAGATAGATAGATAGATAGATAGATAGATAGAGTGAGTGAGTTATAATGCACTCATGTTTCTGGAGTGCCAAATGAATCCAGCCACACATTTATGAGGACTAATGTTCCATTCAAAGCAGCCGCTGGTCTTTGTGGTTAGGAAATGAGCTTTATGAGTTTATGATTTTCATATCCTGCCACTAATAAGCTGCAGTGCAGATCAATTGTGTTATTTCTGTGTGCCTCAGAGCACTGAGGTTTATCACACGCCCCCTGGTGGGGGAATGTATAATCACATCTGACTGAAATAAACACTAAATCAATCAGAACTGTTATTATAATTTGAACAAACACAGTATTAAACATCAAACTGCATGCTGGCAACCAATCAGAAACAGACTAGCAATGCCCAGGAAACAACCCACAATACTTTTGTACTTTCTGTAAGGGTAATATTAATGAACTCAAATCTATCATGTTTTCAAATCTAACCTCAGTTTCTTTCTGGCACAGATGTGGGCTGACGACATCCTTGCTATAGCATATAACACACTGAGAGCAAACGCCTGCAGACACACCTACCTGGAGAAAGTGTGAGGATCTGACTCTAGTCATTACATGACAAATATTGAATTATATTCCCAATAGACTCTTGATAATTGTAACATTTGACGTTTTTCTTCATTCTGTCTGCTCTCTAGGTATGTTCGCCTCTTATTGCACACCAACAAAGATGGAAAAATCCCTGTTAAAAAGTAAGAAAGAAATTATATATGAGCTGTGCGTGTGGTCTTTAGTCTACTTGTTAGAGCACCCAACTCCCATGTGGACGGGCCCGGGTTCCAATCCCGCTTAGAGCGGTCGGTTCGAACAGGAGGGGTTTTATTGGTGCCGTGACCCATATGAGAGTAAGGTTTAGGGGGGTGAGTCTAACAAACGTAGCCTTGTAAGAGCTGTGCATGTAAACCTCACTCCCCTGATCTCAAGTGGAGCTCTAGCAACAGACTGCTCTCTTTAGCCTCCTTGTTAGAGAGCCCAACTCCCATGCCAGCGGACCCGGGTTTGAGTCCTGCTTAGAGCGGGCGGTTCGAACAAGAGGGGTTACATTGGTGCCGTGACCCGGATGAGAGTGAGGTTTAGGGGGGTGAGTGTAACTAAGTAGGCTTGTAAGAGCTGTGCATGTAAACCTCACTCCCTTGATCTCAAGTGGAGCTCTAGACTGCTCTCTTTAGCCTCCTTGTTAAAGAACCTGACTCCCATGCCAGCGGACCAGGGTTCGAATCCTGCTTAGAGCGGGCGGTTTGAACAGGAGGGGTTACATTGGTGCCGTGACCCGGATGAGAGTGAGGTTTGGGGGGTGAGTGTAACAAACGTAGACTTGTAAGAGCTGTATATGTAAACCTCACTCCCTTGATCTCAAGTGGAGCTCTAGACTGCTCTCTTTAGCCTCCTTGTTAGAGAGCCCGACTCCCATGCCAGCGGACCCGGGTTCGAGTCCCGTTAGAGTGAACGGTTTTTGAACAGGAGGGGTTAAACCCACTTTAAATGGATTTAAAGTGATTCTTGTCATATCAGGCTAATATTTATATGTAATCTCTACTCATAATGATCTTATTCTTTCATTTCAGTATCTTTAAGATGTTTCCTGCAGACAAGAAAAGAGTGGAAGCTGCTCTGGCAGCGGCAAACCTCCCTAAAGGAAAGGTGTGTGTTTTATGTTTGTATACGAGTGTGTGTGTGTGTTTATGCAGCGCTTAACCATCAGATGTTTTGTGTTATTAGTTTGACACCATTAAGACAGATGTGTTCACTGAAGCGGCGTTCAAGACCTTCATGCTGAATCTATGTCCCAGACCTGAGATCAATGAAATCTTCACATCCTTGTGAGTAAAACACTCCAGCTGCTGCTGATAATGTGACCTCAGCTTCCTTATTATTCATCGGTGTTTGGTTATGACATCCACAGCACCAAGGGAAAGGGTTTCATGACGAAGGAGATGCTGACGAAGTTCCTGAACGAGAAGCAGCGAGATTCTCGCCTCAACGAGGAGTTGTTTCCGCTCGTGAGACCCGAGCAGGTGAAGAATCTCATTGAGAAATACGAGCCGAGCTCATCCAACGCCAGCCGCGGTGAGTGTTCACAGGAGTGCTTCTTTCATTACTTCAGACTCAATATGCAAATTCATTAATTTAGCAGATGCTTTTAACCAAAGCGACTTACAACTGAGGAACATAACAAGCGATTCATCTTAAAGAGGCAAAGAAGTATAAGAAGTACTAGTAATACAATTAAAGGCACACTATGTAATTTTAGCCTCTAGAGGTCATTTATTCAAAACAAAGGTGTAGCTTGATGACGCCTTGATTTCACAGAATCATGGGAGGTGTTTTCTTCATGTCTACAGCTGGTGGAAAAGAATCCGACGGGACTCAGGCAGAAATCATATAAGCTAATGTACATAAGAATTTTTAACATTACTGTAGTATGAGGCAGGGTGGGGCTGAAAGCCGTTGGAGCTGAATGAGGCCGCTGGAGCGATTGCTAAAGACAGGCGAGCACGACATATGGCTCGAGTGCAGTGGAACTTTTATTATGCCACATCACCACTTCCGCTTCTTCAGTCAAGCGTATGTGGGGTAATGCAGCGCTAATCATATAACAATGATTAGTTTTCTGTCAATGAACGTATCCAGTTGCTCTTTTGCCTAATAAAGCATACACCATTCAGGCATAACACTATGACCACCTTCCTAATATTGTGTTGGTCCCGCTTTTGCTGCCAAAACAGCCCTGACCCGTCGAGGCATGGACTCCTCTAGACCCCTGAAGGTGTGCTGTGGTATCTGCACCAAGATGTTAGCAGCAGATCCTTTAAGTCCTGTAAGTTGTGAGGTGGATCCTCCATGGATCAGACTTGTTTGTTCAGCACATCCCACAGATGCTCGATTGGATTAAGATCTGGGGAATTTGGAGGCCAAGTCAACACCTCAAACTCGTTGTTGTGCTCCTCAAACCATTCCTGAACCATTTCTGCTTTGTGGCAGGAGCATTATCCTGCTGAAAGAGGCCACAGCCACCAGGGAATACCGTTTCCATCAAAGGGTGTACATGGTCTGCAACAATGCTTAAGTAGGTGGTACGTGTCAAAGTAACATCCACATGGATGGCAGAACCCAAGGTTTCCCAGCAGAACATTGCCCAAAGCATCACACTGCCTCCGCCGGCTTGCCTTCTTCCCATAGTGCATCCTGGTGCCATGTGTTCCCCAGGTAAGCAACACACACGCACCCGGCCATCCACGTGATGTGATTCATCAGACCAGGCCACCTTCTTCCACTGCTCTGTTGTCCAGTTCTGATGATCACTGTTGGCTCTTTCGGCGGTGGACAGGGATCAGCATGGGCACCCTGACTGGTCTGCAGCTATGCAGCTCCATACGCAACAAAGTGATGCACTGTGTATTCTGTCACCTTTCTATCAGAACCAGCATTAACTTCTTGAGCAATCTGAGCTACAGCAGTTCGTCTGTTGGATCGGACAACACGGGCCAGCCTTCGCTCCCCACGTGCATCAATGAGCCTTGGCCGCCCATGACCGTGTCACCGGTACCTTGGAGCACTTTTGATAGGTACTGACCACTGCAGACCGGGAACACCCACAAGAGCTGCAATTTTGGAGATGCTCTGACCCAGTCGTCTAGCCATCACAATTTGGCTCTTGTCAAACTCACTCAAATCCTTACACTTGCCCATTTTTCCTGCTTCTAACACATCAACTTTGAGGACAAAATGTTCACTTGCTGCCTAATATATCCACCCACTAACAGGTGCCGTGATGAAGAGATCATCAGTGATAATCACCTGTCAGTGCTCATAATGTTATGCCTGATTTAACACATTGCTAGCATGTTTCAGCATGTTTCTAGCATTATTTTGTATGTTGCTTACTAAGTAAATATCAAAACATGAGACTGTATGAATGTAAAGTTCTCCTGCTGCAGGTCAGATTTCTCCAGAAGGTTTGATGTTTTACCTGATGGGATCTGAAACATCAGTGGTGAAGCTGGACAAACTGGCCCAGAGTCACGACATGACCCAAACCCTCCCGCATTACTTCGTCAAATCCTCCCACAACACCTATCTGACAGGTAACGCCTCTCCAATTATCCAATCATTCTCCAATTATAGCCTAAACTTTAACACTTCAATCAAGAGTTTTTGATACAAAATGCAAATGTTTGATGTAAATGTTTGCTGCAGCCGGGCAGCTGACGGGCGTCTCGTCACCGGAGATGTACCGCCAGTGTCTCCTCGCCGGCTGCCGCTGTCTGGAGCTCGACTGCTGGAAGGGCAAACCGCCAGATGAAGAGCCAATCATCACCCACGGCTTCACCATGACAACTGAGATCCTGTTTAAGGTCGGTTCCTCCAATCAGAGCTCTCGCTGTGATTATGGGATGTGTAGTGGAGGCTCATTATAAGTGTGTGAAAATCAGGATAACTTCAACTTTACACCAGATTATTCTTATTTCTTCATGATAGGACGTGATCGAAGCGATCGCTGAGAGTGCCTTCAAAACGTCCAAGTATCCTGTTGTGCTTTCATTTGAGAACCATGTTGATTCGTAAGACATCCTTAATATTAATTCATAAACACATTCTGCTTCTCATACTGTGGGTTTGATGCTGTGATGTAAACGGACTCAGATGGTTCATGTATTCATTTCAGAGTGAAGCAGCAGGAGAAGATGGCCAACTACTGCAGAACGATCTTTGGAGATGCTCTGCTCGTTGATTTACTGGACAAATATCCTGTGAGTTCAGATGTGGAAATAGTTTTGTGGAGTTCAACCACTTCTGATATATTTCTACACTTGCACAATAATTATTTTAATGTCATTAAGCTAATTTATACGGAGAGTTGACATGAACAAATTTTAGAAAGCCGACGTTATAACTTGATTTTTCATGTTGCTAGCATGTTTCTAAAACGATTTAGCTAATTGCTTGCATGTTTCTAGCATAATTTAACACATTGCTAGCATGCTTTAGCATGTTGCTAGCATAATTTAGTATGTTTTTAGCATGATTTAACACATTGCTAGCATGTTTCTAGCATGAATTAAGACATTGCTAACATGTTTTATTGTGTTGCTAGGATGATTTAACACATTGTTAACATGATTTTGCATGTTGCTAGCATGATTTAACATTGCAAGCATTTTTTCTAGCATGATTAACACATTGTTAACAAGTTAGCCTGATTTAACACATTGCTAGCATGAATTAAGACATTGCTAACATGTTTTAGCATTTTGCTATCATGATTTAGCAAATTGCTAACATGTTTCTAGCATGATTTAACACATTGTTAACATCATTTTGCATGATGCTAGCGTGATTTAACGTTGGAAGCATTTTTCTAGCATAATTAACACAGTCAACAAGTTAGCCTGATTTAACACATTGCTAGCATGAATTAAGCCATTGCTAACATGTTTTATTGTTTTGCTAGCATTATTTAGCACATTGCTAGAATGTTTCCAGCATGATTAACACATTGTTCACATCATTTTGCATGTTGCTAACATGATTTAACTTTACAAGTATTTTTCTAGCATGATTAACACATTGTTAACAAGTTAGCCTGATTTAACACATTGCTAGCATGTTTTAACATGTTGCTATCATGATTTTGCATGTTGCTAACTAATTTCTAACATAATTTAACAGATTGCTAACATGATTTTTCAGTTTGCTAGCATAATTTAACATTGCTAGCACGTTTCTAGCATGATTAACACATTGTTAACA
This sequence comes from Ancherythroculter nigrocauda, assembly GCA_036281575.1. Lineage (NCBI taxonomy): Eukaryota > Metazoa > Chordata > Actinopteri > Cypriniformes > Xenocyprididae > Ancherythroculter > Ancherythroculter nigrocauda. The sequence continues at coordinate 38,642,033 of VTFQ01000019.1, forward strand.
TGTTAGCCTGATTTAACACATTGCTAGCATGTTTTAGCATGTTGCTATCATGATTTAGCATGTTTCTAGCATATTTTGTTAGCTTTTATGTTAGCTAAATTAACCAAGAGACTACAAAGGACCTGAGCAGACATGAAGAAACAAAGAACAGCTGTGTTTTTATTAACTAATTTTAACGACAAATATAAATACTGTAACAAATGCAGTGCTTGTTAATGTAAGTTAATGCATTAAAGTAAAAAAAAAAAAAAAAGAAGCAATGCTAGCAATAAACCTATATTACAATTAGTAATTCTCCTTAATATCTAATGTAATGTTCTGCGGTTTTGGTTTCCAGCTGAAGCCGGGTCACCCGATCCCGAGTCCGTCTGAGCTGATGGGTAAAATACTGATCAAGAACAAGAAAAGCAGCGCTCCTCCGAGCAAACCAGAGCAGGCAAAGAAACCATCTGTTCAAGAACAAGTGAATGAAGCTGCAGATGCTTCTGAGTCCAACCAACCCGCTGATCCAAACCAACCCGCTCCAGCCAACCCAGAAGGCAGCGATCCTCCTGCCGCAACCGGTGAGTTCATCTGTAAATGAGTGAAATCATGAAACGGTAGCTGCACTACTCTTTTCTTCATTATTCTGACAGATATCTGAGTTAAACTGCTTCTCAAACAAGAACAAATGTAGGGCGGGGCTTCATTTTGTCTGTGGGGAATTGATTGGATGGTTGTCCAAATATTTTTTTGGAGGCTGCTGTGTTTGTAGAGATGATTGGACAGAAAATAACAGCAGTATTTTGTGTGTAACTGATACAGACGACCGTGAAGAACATGACGACCACGACGAACAGGATGAAGAGAAGATGAAGAACTCCGATGAGGTGAAGTGAATTCTGCTGCAGGGTGATAACAGAAAGATTGATCAGAAATCCAGAAGTGCACAAATAAAAATCAAGTATACTAACGTAGGGTGACCAAATGTCCTGTTTTCAAGTCAAAGTCAAGTCAAATTTATTTATATAGCGCTTTTACAATTGGTAATTGTTTCAAAGCAGCTTTACATATTAGAAGCACAGAAAAAAGGGAAGTGGTTAAAAATAAGCTGTACAAACAAGCGTGGTAATATGTAACATATACAAGATGGTGCTACATTAAGCCAATGTCGGCTGACTCCCAGGGGTGGAAAAAACCCCCTAGGAGAAAAACCCAGCGTGCTAACACTGGGAAAAAAGTCCTAGGAGGGAAAAAACCCCTTGGAAGATATATATAATATATGTAAATGGATATGGAGATCAAAATCTAAATTATACATTTTATTATAGAGATTAAAAATAGATTATATATAAATATATGTAAGCGGATACGGGGATTAAAAATCAGAATTATAGATGTAGCCATCCTGTCCTGGCCGTCCTGGTTGTTTTTTATAAAGTAATGAAAATGTTTTTCACTGGGCCATTAAATTGAACGGTGTTACAAGATTTTCGGTTTCTGAGATTTAATACAGAAGAGACATTATTTCTGTCATTATTTCATTCGTTATTTTTGAAACTTGTCATAATAAAACATGTTGAGTAGCCTAACCTCTGAAAAGCCTATCTGAATTTCTGTCTTTGGTTATAGATAAATATATAACAATTTTCTATCCATACAGAGGAGGCATACTTTAAATGTATTGAAATTATAAGGCATCTTTGAATAAACTTCGAGTATCATTTGAGTATCTCATTGCCGGGCCGAGTGTCCTGGTTTTTGTTAATCAAAATATGGTCACCTTATACTAGCGTTCAAAAGCACATTGCTAGAATGTTTCTAGCATGATTGAACACATTGCTAGGCTAACATGATTTTGCTGATTTAACATTGCTAGCATGTTTCTAATGCGATTAACACACTGCTAACATGTTTTAACGTTGCTATCATGATTTAGTACGTTGCTAGAATGTTTCTAGCATGATTTAGCACATGGCTAACATGCATTACCATGTTGCTAACATGATTAACACATTACTAGCATGTTTCTGCATATTTTGTTAGCTTTTATGGGGCTAAATGAATCGAGAGACTTAGAATATTTGTAATAAATAAATAAATAATAATTAAATCATTAAAAATTGAATTTGTCACACCACAGGACTAGTATATAAAAATTATATTAAAATAAATAAAATTAAGTTAAATTAAAAAAAAAAAAAATTCCATTTCCTCTCAGGGTACTGCTGGACAGGAAGTGACAGCATACGAGGAGATGTCTGCCCTGGTCAACTACGTACAGCCCAACAAATTCATCTCTTTTGAGAACGCAGCCAGTGAGTTAAATAATCAAATAAATCAAATAAAATAAATGTTTATTTATAAATATAACAAATGCACCTAAAACCTCTGATGTAATATTACACAAACATTTCTGGCGAATGATTCCTGTTCTGCTGTGTGTGTAAAATCTATTTTTTGATCAGTGTTTTTACCATCTGATTCTGTCCTAATACAGAAAAAAACAAGAGTTTTGTCATCTCTTCCTTCGTGGAAACCAAAGGAGAGAGTCTGATCGCGAAGAACGCTGTGGACTGGGTCGAGTATCCTTTACATTTACCCTGAATCGGATTAAAATGACTGTTAAAGGATTAGTTCACTTTCAAATTAAAATTTCCTGATAATTTACTCACCCCCCCATATCATCCAAGATGTTCATGTCTTTCTTTCTTCAGTCGAAAAGAAATTAAGGTTTTTGATGAAAACATTCCAGGATTTTTCTCCATATAGTGGACTTCACTGGAGCACAAACGGTTGATGGTCAAAATTAGTTTCAGTGCAGCTTCAAAGAGCTCTACATGATCCCAGACGAGGAATAAGAGTCTTATCTAGAGAAACCATTGCCCATTTTCTTAAAAAAAAATTTAAATGTTATACGTTTTAACCATAAATGCTCATCTTGAGCTAGCTCTCTTCTTCTTCTTCTCTATTAGAATTCCAGTAGTGTAGACACTGCTAAGTGTATTACTGCCCTCCACAGGTCAAAGTTTGAACTAAATTGTCATATACAATATGCTAGTGCAAGTATATAACAATTAGTTCAAACTTTGACCTGTGGAGGGCAGTAATGTGCCCTCCACAGGTCAAAACTTTGACCTGTGTCGGTGTCAGTGCTTTCCTATACTGATGACTGTAGATATAATAAGAGGCAGATGAGTCGTATTTACCCTAAAGGAACCCGTGTGGACTCTTCAAACTACAGTCCTCAGCCCTTCTGGAGCGCTGGCTGTCAGTTCGTGGCCCTCAACTACCAGACGATGGGTGAGACGCTGATGTCGAGTCAATCACAGACGATGAACTGAAACTACAGTTACAGACTCTTTCTGAAGCTTTCTGTTTTAATCATATCATGCTGTAGATTTCCCCATGCAGCTAAACATGGCTCTGTTCGAGTTTAACGGGAGGACGGGTTACATCCTCAAACACGACGTGCTCCGCCGGAGCGACAAGAAGTTCGATCCCTTCACTGACCGGATCGACACCATTATCGCCAGCACTCTCACCATTAAGGTACTATTGGTGCTGATATGAAACTATAAAACAAAGTTCCTCCTTCAAACCGTTGGTGCTTTTTACAGATTACCGACTGATCTGACTTGCTGTAGATTTGGAATATGTTGCATTTTAACTAATCTTTCTTGAATTGTAACCCATGTTCAGATTTACTCCGGTCAGTTTCTGTCGGATAAGAACGTGAAAACCGGAGTGGAGGTCGAGCTCATCGGTTTGCCGAAAGATCCCAAACGCAAATACCGCACCAAATGGAGCACCACACCCAACGCCATCAACCCGGAGTGGAACGAGGAGCCCTTCGTCTTTGAGAAGGTCAGCTGGTGTAATCTACTGCTCGTGACATCATGAATGTTATGTTGGCTTCATAAGGCTGAGGGTCTCTGTGATGTTGAGCAGATCCTGCTGCCGGAGATGGCCTACCTCAGGCTCGTGGTTCAGGAGGAGGGCGGAAAATTCATAGGTCAACGAATCATCCCTCTGGACGCTCTTCAGACAGGTGAGACTGACCACAGACCAGGTTCTTCACTGGATTTTGGTCGAAATTAGGAATGAAACAGCCTGTTTCTGCCACAAAAGAAAACAAAAGCATGCTTTTGTAAGTCATATTTATGAGAAGAAAAGGCAAAATAATGAGATAAAAAGTCAGTTATGACAAAGTCATAATTTCGATTATATAAAGTCATAATTATGACTTAGTATGTTATAATAATGATTTAGTATGTCATAATTATTGACTTAGTATGTCATAATTTTGGCTATTTGTCCCAAAATTATGACTTAGTTTGTTAGAAGTATGATTTAGTATGTCATAATTATTATCACTCAGTATGTCATAATTTTGACTTTTTGTCCCAAAATTATGACTTACTATGTCACAGTTATGATTTAGTATGTCATAATTATGACTTAGTATGTCATAATTTAGATTTAAAGTTATAATTTTAACGTTTATCTCATAATTATGATTAGTATCTCATAATTTCGACTTTTCATGTCATACTTATGACTTTTTCATCTCAAAATTATGACTTAGTATGTCATAATTTTGATTTAAAGTTATAATTTTGACGTTTATCTCATAATTATGATTAGTGTCTCATAATTTCGACTTTTCATGTCATACTTATGACTTTTTAATCTTAAAATTTACTTTGTCATAATTTCAACATTTTGTTGTAATTTACATTTTAATCTCAAAATTATGACTTAGTATGTCACAGTTATGATTTAGTATGTCATAATTTTGACCTTAATCTCATAATTATGATTTAGTATGTCATAATTATGATTTTTTTTATCCCATAATTATGACTTAGTATGTCATAATTTCAACTTTTATGTCATAATTATGGCTTTATAATCTCAAAATTATGATTTAGTATGTCAAAATTATGATTTAAAGTTATAATTTTGACGTTTATCTCAAAATTATGACTTAGTATGTCACAGTTATGATTTAGTATGTCATAATTATGATTTTTTTATCCCATAATTATGACTTAGTGTCTCATAATTTTGACTTTTCATGTCATACTTATGACTTTTTAATCTCAAAATTGATTTAGTTTGTCATAATCTCAACATTTTGTCATAATTTACATTTTAATTTCAAAATTATGATTTAGTATGTCAAAATTATGATTTAATTATAATTTTGACGTTTATCTCAAAATTATGACTTAGTATGTCACAGTTATGATTTAGTATGTCATAATTTTGACCTTAATCTCATAATTATGATTTAGTATGTCATAATTATGATTTTTTTATCCGATAATTATGACTTAGTCTCATAATTTTGACTTTTCATGTCATACTTATGACTTTTTAATCTCAAAATTGACTTAGTCATAATCTCAACATTTTGTCATAATTTACATTTTAATCTCAAAATTATGACTTAGTTTGTTAGAAGTATGATTTAGTATGTCATAATTATTATCACTTAGTATGTCATAATTTTGACTTTTTGTCCCAAAATTATGACTTATGTCACAGTTATGATTTAGTATGTCATAATTATGCCTTAGTATGTCATAATTTTGCCATTAATCTCATAATTATGATTTAGTATGACATAATTATGATTTTTTTTATCCCATAATTACGATTTAGTATGTCATAATTTCGACTTTTCATGTCATACTTATGACTTTTTAATCTCAAAATTGACTTTGTCATAATTTCAACATTTTGTTGTAATTTACATTTTAATCTCAAAATTATGACTTAGTATGTCACAGTTATGATTTAGTATGTCATAATTTTGACCTTAATCTCATAATTATGATTTAGTATGTCATAATTATGATTTTTTTATCCCATAATTATGACTTACTATGTCATAATGTCAACTTTTATGTCATAATTATGGCTTTTTAATGTCAAAATTATGACTTAGTATGTCAAAATTATGATTTAAAGTTATAATTTTGACGTTTATCTCATAATTATAGTGTCTCATAATTTCGACTTTTCATGTCATTCTTATGACTTTTTAATCTCAAAATTGACTTAGTTTGTCATAATCTCAACATTTTGTCATAATTTACATTTTAATCTCAAAATTATGACTTAGTATGTCACAGTTATGATTTAGTATGTCACAATTATGACTTAATATGTCATAGTTTTGACTTTTTATCTCAAAATTATGACTTGCACCTTGTCTAAACCGGACGTAAGCGGCGCGATGCGAAAAGACAATAGAACTCATTATAATCAGCACTCGTTATTGCGGTGCATTATGGGATTGAATAACATCCACTATGGTTTCAGACACCACTACAAATGACTGTCCCCTCAAATAGTGCTGCACTTAATTGGGAGGCGATTTCGGACACCACCAATGTGTTTTTGCAGCGTTGGGCAAGGTAGCCAATCACAGACATGTTAGCTGATCTCTTGAACGCAATGGCCAATCAGGGTTTTTTTAAATCCATTCACTGGTCAAAACACCAGAGTTTTTGTTCAATCTTCAAAGAGTTCTGCACACTCGCAAATCCGCTCATTATTCACAAAGCATAGATACGATGTAAATAAGAGATTCATTGTGCAGTGTTAAGGACTCTTCATGGCAGACGTTGATGTTTGTGTACAAACATTTTCCGAGGAATCATTCACCCTGTGATGGTTTGCAGGTTTCCAGCACATTTGTTTGCGCAGTGAGAGCAACATGCCGCTCACGCTGCCGTCTGTGTTTGTGCACATTGAGGTGAAGGACTACATCCCCGCTGCGTTCGCTGGTACGTCACTGTCCAAAACTCATACTTTACAGTGGCAACATCAACTAACCACTCATATGAGTGTCAACTATTGTTCTTACTTGCAGATTTCTCAGATGCACTTTTCAATCCAGTGAAGACTTCAAAGCCACCGAAGACAGAGGTAGAGTTAAATGAACAAATAATAACAGATGCACAGACACCATCTGTGTTCAAGTGCCCTTAAAAGATATTACTGCACTATTAAGTGCATGAAGTTGCAGTGTACAAACATGGAGGTTCTCCTAAATTAAAAACCCAAAGAAACTCTCATTTGAACTAACTTTGGTCTTTTTCTTACTCTTTTTTTTTCTTCAATACAATAATCAAAGTATCAATAAAGCAGTATATATTTACTTGAGAGGCAAAATGATAAGATTTTATGTCTTGCTTTCAGAGAAATCAAACTCAATTTTGTGATGTTTTTGCTTAAAAACAAGAAAATGCTGTTTGCCACTTGGGTATGAAAAATTATCTAATTCTAAAGGAAAAACAGGATTATTTTTCTTATCTCAGTGGCAAACATCTTTTTTTTCTTGTTTTAAGGATAATATATATTGTTTTAAGGATGTTTTGATTAAAAAATTCTAAAAATCGAATATGTGAAGACAAGAAAATGTTCTCTAAACTTCTACTGCAAGACAATTTCTAAATGTTTTACGTCAAATCTAATATTTCAGAATAATTTATTTACTTATTTGATTAGTCGAATGTGATAATGTACAATCAACTGGTTATTATTGCAAGTAAACAATATAAAACTTCCTCTGCTTAATATTATAACTCTGTTAGGATAAATGACTCTGGCATAATCATTTTATAAATGTTAAAATATGTAAAAGCATGTCTCTGATCTGTGCTCCAGAGTTTAACATACGTGTGTGAATATGAGTTACCTGTTGCTGATGGAGTCCAGAAGTCTGTCACTCCTGCACCTGCTGCAGGTAAATAACATACACCTGTGTGTGTGTGTGTGTGTGTGTGTGTGTGTGTGTTATGGATGATAACTTATATCTGTCTGTCGGGCTGTCTATTAATCTGTCTATGAATCCATCATATTATAAGAACCAAAGGCTGCAGCAGAAGCTCCTGTATCATCTGATGCTGCAGAGAAACCAGCAGAGGGCGACGTCGCACCTCCAGCTGAGGCTCCCATTGAACAGACTGTACAGACTCCAGCTCCAGAACTTTCTAAAACTGAACCAGAACCTGAGCCAAAACCAGAGCCACAACCTGAACTCAAACCAGAGCCACAGCCTGAACCCAAACCAGAGGAAAAACCAGAACCAGAACCAGAGCCTGAACCAACAACAGAGGAAAATCCAGATCCAGAACCTGCTGCAGCTACAGATAATGTTGTCACAGAGACCAAAGAATCCAGTGAGGAAACGCCTTCTGATCCATCAGGTGAGCCTGTGTCACATGACGGAATTTACACGATACATTGTAACAACTTCATCACACTGACTCCTACTTTAGTTCTACAGAGTGATGGTTTGTATATCCACCAAAAAACAACAGTCACTACAACTAAACCACCACTATCGTCAAAGATGACAAACATATTCATTTTAATACTGAATGCTGTAGTAACCACATGGTGTATAATGACAATTACAGTTGATTATCTGAATAAGGTTTAGTTATACATAAAATATACATAAATTCAGAGTTGTGATGCGTTTACTTTTTTAATTGCTGTCTCTCCGATATATTTTATAATTTGTAATATTTCTAGTCCTCTAAGAATTTTTTTTTTTTATTGCTTTCATACCCTTAAAAAAATTAAATACTGTATTTAGATTCTATTTTAATAAATAAATACATTATAATCTATCTAATCTATAAGTATTATTTTTTGCCATGAAAATAGCCAAAGAAACTGGTATGGCATTAACAAACAAACTTAGTAATAGGAATACCTCTGCATTAACACAGTCTGACTAACAGCCTTTAACTGGGATTGGTTGTAGTCCTGTTCACTGTAAGGTTTATTGTTTTCAGATCCCTCCACTGTGACCTGTGAAGAACTGCAGCAGCACAAGAACTTCCTGAAGGTCTCCAAGAAACAAGAGAAAGACCTGAAAGACATGGAGAAGAAGTTCCAGAAGAAACGAGAAGAACTCATTCAGAAATACAGCGACCAGTTCAAAGCCTTGAAGAAGAAGAACACGGCCAAGAAGTAAATGCACAACGAACACACCATCAAAGCCTCTGTTATTATAGCAGTATTAATATAGAGCTTCTGTAGCTCCGCCCCTTTACAGTGCTGCGCTCGTTGTGTTCTGTCTTTTTTTATATATATTTCTACTTGGCTTTAATTTATTTTTATGTCAGTTTTAGTTTTAGTAATTTTAGTACATCAACTTAGTTTAAACTTAGTTTTAAGTTGAAGTTTGTAATCTGATATTTATATTGCATTTTATTTCAGCTTTATTTCAGTGAACAGGAAGTTTTTTTGATATTTTCAGTTTTAGTTAACCGTAAGAAGATCAGTGCTGGTCTTCAGGTGAAGTCTTGCTGGTTTTAGAAGTCTAGTGTGCGTCCACAGCACATGCGGGAAACACTTCTGTTGAACTTGAATGTTTCATGTTTATTGATATCTGGTTAAGTGATTGTGTGTTTGTCCAGGTCTGAAGGATCAGACGCAGGTGATCAGATGAATGAACTCAAGCAGAAGCTGAAGTCGGAGCTCAGAGTGCTGCTGGTGGAGCAACACGATCAACTCAAGAAGAAGAAAGAGCAACACAACACTGAGGTACAGACATTATGATTTACTGTAGATAATGACTGATTTGACAGTCACATGACCTAAGTTACACTGTCAGAACTCCAGCAGAACTGAGCTTCATCACAAAGACCATCGATCAGTCATCGTCACAGTAGCGTCACAGTACGTGATTTTGCCATACGATGAAAGAAATTTGCAGATTTTGTGGCAGAAATCATGGTAAAAATCATCCAGTGTACACTCTAAAAAATGCTGGGTTGTTTCAACTCAAATTTGGGTCCAAATTAAAAAATAATTAAAAAATTTAACCCAGTGGTTGGGTTTGTCCATTTTTGACCCAAATTTGGGTTGAAACAACCCAGCATTTTTTAGAGTGTACACAGTGTAAATCTGCTAGCAACTACCTCCAAAAAGCAAATGAATCAAAATTTGATTGCCATAAAGGGTTTTAT
>VTFQ01000019.1:38659512-38859512 GCA_036281575.1 Ancherythroculter nigrocauda
TAAATGGCACCATGAGCGTGAGTGGGACTGTGTTTCCAGCTCAACCCCATTAGCACAGATCACATCTGTTTACTCACACACTGACCCGTTCAAAACTAGTCTGTGTCTCAGTATCAGGAACTTTCCAATGCTTTAGTATTTTTGTCACACTTTTAGCTTCTCATACAGCTCAAAATGAGGAATATACAACTAAATAAAATAGATTACATATTATATTCATGATATCTGTCACACTCACAGTCTGTTTTTTTCTTTTTCAGTGAGCCCAAAAAGAAGGACAGGTATGATCTCACACACACACACACACACACACACACACACACACACATTTAATAAGAGTTTAAATGCATGTAAACTACTGTTCAAATTCTGAGATCTGAACACATCCTCATGTTTTCTCGTTCTCCTTTTCAGAATGAAGAAATGCAAGAGTACAGAGCAGCTGGACAATGATAACGCTCAGGTAAAACGCCACATGATGAGCATGTCAAACACAGAGGGAAAAATAGACGGGCAGCAATTGAACGAGAGAGTGCAATTGAGACGAGAGTCCGTAACCATGACGACGGTGCGACACAAAGCCGTGGTTTGGGTTGAGTTTTAACAGACGCAGACACACGGATCAGATCAGAGCGCCCTGACTAACATGTGGTCTCTCTGGACTCTCTCGTGATGTTTACAGCAGGTGAACGATAAAAACATGTGCGTTATGACTCACTTCTGCTCAGTCCTCGTGCGGCTCATCGAAATTCATTCACTTTTCTGTTTATTTCCTTCACTGCTCCATTAATTCCACATCTGCACCGACAGAACAGAATGTCACTGGAGTTTAAGACGCAAAGTTCACAGAAAATGTGTTTTCAGACCTATTTATAAAGATCAGAATATACTCTATGCAATTATGTAAACACAAATGCTCGACTTTATGAGTCATTGCATTCATAAATGTGGAAAATTGTTGAATTTAATTAAACATTGACTGTTTTGGTCGATATTTATGCTTTTAAGAGTGTTGTGTTGTTAGGTTAGCAACATATAATGTCGAACTTTACAAACTGGAGTTTGGGAGTTGATGAAAAGCAAATAATTAATTAAATAATAAAAATGTAAAATTAATTTGAATAATTTTAAAATGAAATGAAAATAAAACACTAATAATTAAAGAAATTATAAATTAAAATTAAATAATTAAATTAAAATAAATAATTTTAATATAAAACGAATCAAAATTAAACACTTACTAATAATTAATTAAATAATACAAATTTAAACAAAAATGATTAATTTTAAAATAAATGAAAATGAAAATAAAACACTTACAGAGAATTCATGAAATCATAAAAATTTAAATGAATATAAATTATTTGAAAGTAAAAACAATCAAAACCAAACAGTAATAATTACATTACAAAAATGTAAACTTAAATTAATACATTTAAAAATAATAAACAATCAAAATAAAACACTAATAATTAAATCATAAAAATGTAAAATCAAAATAAATAATTTAACAATAATAGAAAATCAAAATAAAGCACTTACTAATAATTAAATAATAAAATAAATCATTTAAAAATAATAAATAATCAAAATAAAACATGTATTAATAATTAATTAAATCATAAAAATATAAAATTACAATAAATAAATCATTTAAAAACAATAAACAATCAAAATAAAACACTAATAATTAAATCATAAAAATGTCAAATTAAAAGAAATAATTAAAAAATAATAAACAATCAAAATAAAACACTTACTAATAATTATATCATAAAATAAATAATTAACAATCAAAATAAAACACTATTTAATAATTAAGTAAATAATAAAGATAATAAATAAATAATTGAAAAATAATAATCAAAATAAACCACTTACTAATAATTAATTAAATCATAAAAAGTAAAATTAAAATAAATAAATAATTCAGAGATATTAAACAATCAAGATGAAACACTAATAATTAAATCACAAGCAAACACAATCGAAATAAAACACTTAGGAATAACTCATCCATTCATAAAAATGTACAGTTAAAAAAACATTAAAAATAAAACACATTAAAAAGATAAAAGATTTTATTTGTTTACCTGCAAGTCATGTGACCATTAACTGACATCACAAAATCATGAAGATGCAAATGATTTGTTGAATTATTTAAAGATTAGCTTAAAATCTCAGTTAGGCTTCAAGTAATTAGAGAAGGGGATTCGGCAGACAAAAAGGTTTGGGAATCCCTGATCCAAAAGAACCAACTGTGAGTCGAGTCTCATCTGTGCTTCATTTGTTGCTGTTAAATAAGAGAGCTCAGATTGAGTCTAAGAAGGTGCTTTGCTCTGATGCAACTTCACAAACCACCTCAAGTTAAAGTTAAAGGTCATCGAATTTAATTTTCCACATTAAATGAGCTTCTGAACTGAATGATGGAGTCTGTACGGAGAGTGTCGAGTGTCGGCTCAACGTGATGAACGAACAATAGCTGCACATGGACTCTCTTCTGTCTTGAGTCACACACACACACACGTTCATGCACATGAACTGGAGATCAATGCAGCCCACTGTGTTCCTGTTACATACATATTTGAGTACATGTTAGCACACATGACCGACACATGATCAAGGTGTGTTTGAGCTTTGTGGGGTACATTATGCTCGCAGATGGCTGTGTGTTCGAACACGTGTGTGTGTGCGCTGATAACGCATGTAATAGCACACTCTCTTTCAGTCGGCAGATAACAGCAGCGCTGATGGTTCTCCTCAGGAACAGAGTCTGAAGAAGAAACAGGCCGCCACACTCGCCAACATCAGAGAGCTGATCAGTCAGGTAAATACTGACCGTTTACTGTCCTACTGTCAACCATTCATCAGCGCACATTACTGCAATGAAAAAAGACGTGTATATAATCTTGCATCATAAGCGCCCGATCACACCTAATGCATCTTTGCATCTAAAGCCCTGGGTATACTTCGTTATTTTACACTCGAACACACAACCTTGCAAAGTATACTTCATTTGACTCGTACATGTGCACAGGCGTTCATGTAAACATCTTTGTATTCGTTCATGCTAGAGTTGTCCAAATGAAGGTACTTTCTAACCTCTTCACACAATCTCTCGTCTATATAGGCCTCCGTTGTCGCTGTAGCTCGCATGTGTTCCGTTCTGTTGTTTATGCAGTTTTTCTTCGACTACCTTGTGAATTGACGGCCCCGGGGCACGGTTGCCACCTTGTGGATAAATGTGCGACCTGCATGTACAAGTATGTGTGGTTACAAAAATCCAGCGGTGCACGTACTCTTCTGATGATGAAATGCGCGTCACGCGCACTGTACGCTGACCCTCACGTACGAGTAAAAACTGAAGTGTACTTTGGGCTTTAAAATGTGAGACGCAGCGCTCAGGAATGGTTTTAAAAAACAGAGTGTCTATTTACACTAAGTGCAAATAGCGTCCCTTGTTGGCAAATGCTATTTACACTAACTTCGCCCACCAATGTCTGGTTGGGCCAGTCAAGTTTTAAAAAAGATGCATAGAATTGAACATATTCAGTGGCGCAGCAATAGAGAGTAATGGGGCGTTCACACCAGATGCGACTTGCGCAAATAAATTGCGCTATTCGCGCGTAGTTGGGCACTTGAACATTTTGAGTTTACTCTCTTCATTCGCGCTTGAAATTCACACACAACAGACGCGAATTCGCGTCATGGGAATATGTGTCCCTCAGACTCTTCCACTTCTTTCTGCACACTTCCTCTGAATAAACACATCAACTCGTCAGCAGAAAGTAGTTGTAAAATACAGCGAATAAGCTCAATTTACCAGCTTTAACTAGCTTGTAGTCTCAATATGTATGTGTATATGTATATATATATATATATATATATATATATATATATATATATATATATATATATTACAACTTACCAGATTGTCCAACCTCCTCACTCACTTTCTTCCAAGCATTATACCTTCTTCTAAGCATTATTCCTGTTTCTAGAAAAGTACGAAGATGTATCGTACAGCTCCGGGTATCCAATGATTTTGTCCTCCATTGTTGTTTCGGATTTCTGCCTCCGCTTGCTACATCATAATCACGTCACTACTAGAGCAAGCTCCTGATTGGTTAACGCGCAAATCACGCATTACATGCGTCAAATGCCCGAAACGCTCAATTCGCGCTGCATCATTCGCGCCGCCGCATGTCTATCGCGTCTTCGCATTGACTTAACATGTAAATCACTCGCCGCTTAACGCTTCATTCACGTCTGGTGTGAACCATAGACTGTAAAAAAAATATGGACGTAGCGTCCGTGACGTCACCCATAGAGTTCTGAACAGCAGTTTTGACGCGTAAATGAGGCCGCGGCCATCTTAGCTGCGCGTCACCGCACGTCACTCCCGGATAACTGACAATGGGCAAAGAGGCGGGGAGGTGGTTTGAGCTGATGTGATTGGTTGCTGAAACCACGCCCGCCTAGCTCGACGTGACCATGTTAGCAAGCAAAGGAGCTATCTATCTTAGATACTATCTAAAAATATTAATGAAGATAAGTTTTATCATCAGATCGTTCTAAAGGTTTACTGTCAATCTACAGTGTTTTTTAAGATATAGATGCTCCAACACCAGTGTTGGGTGTGCAAATAACAACATGGAAAATCAAATGGGACTTCATAGAGACCATAGAGATCGCGAGATGAATCCAATCTGTGGCACTTGGGTAAAAGATAAATGTCCATTGCAAAACAAAAAAAAAACATTTCACATTTCTTCTGAATGATCTGCTCTCTGTCATCGTTCTTCAAGAAAGGATGCAATCTGAGCAGCCTTTATGTTGTAAAACTGTATACGATCGTATCTAACAAACAAATGAGACCGTGTCCAAAGTATATTTTTTTCAAAATAGTGCAGCAGTTTTAGTTATAATATCCAAGCAGTGCTGTCGGATTTTGATATCCTCCTGGTATTGTCATTGTAGTAAATCTCGCAATCAAAATTTTCAGCCAATGCCACGATCCAACAACCTGTGTTCTGTCTCTTCCCCATGCATGCACATCTACACAGACACACATCAGTCTCGAATATTATGCAGCAAGCCATATTTTATAATTGTATAAAATAATCGAGAAAAAAAAGCACAAAAACTGCTGAGATGCCAAATTCAGCGGCAGCTGAGGTAACATGACGGCTCACAGACAGCAGCGCAATCTACCTGTCACTCAAGTGACCACGCCCTTAATTATGCAGAACTTTTAAGGCTTAATATAATTTAAACGGATGAGTTATAAAAAAATTCACCCCCCTCAGAGTTGTCATGAAGGGCAAAAATAGAAGTATAGACCAAAACCACAATTTGAACCAACTTGTAAACATGTTTTTTTCTGCTATAAACTTGGCCAATTTAACATGGGACTCTATGAGATTCTGCTCTCTTTTGGAGCCTGTCCCTAGCGGCCAGTCGATGAATCGCAGTTTAAGTTACTTCCGTATTGGCTTCACGAGAGAAAGGGGGAGGTTGCCGCTTGGTGTGAACGCATCATAAGGCTCACAAACCTGGCTTTTAACGCTACCGATGCGGGTTCGAATCCGCCTTTTGCCGAGCTCACATTTATTTTAAATAAAAATGAAAATAATGTTCTAAAAGTGGAAATAAACTGTGAACGAATGTTTAAATAATATTAAAAGTGTTTATAGGGTAGCAGCTAATTACTACTCTTATTGCAAAGAACTGACACGTTTACATGATGCAAATAGCTATTGTCACTTAGTGTAAATAGCATCTATCGCTAAGAAAATGTTATCTTCACTTAGTGCAAATAGCCACTGCTTTAAAAAAAACCAGCGCAGAACGTGAAGGTCTCGAGACGCGCTTTTGAGACGTGATGCAATAACGGCAATAACGAACAAATAATGGTTGCGACGTCAACTTGCTACTGTAAACAGAAGCTCGCAGTGCTGGCTCCGCCTCCGAGTTCTTCTGATTGGTCCACTGTTTTGGAACTGACATTGATGAGCGGCACTGCGTGCAAAAGTTAAAATTCTTTTTAACTTGACATGGCATCTTAGGGGCCGTTCACACAGAACGCAATTTTCCATTCCAATGTGCTTCTTTTCCATTGTTTTTCTATGTAAACACATGGTAGACAGATGTGCAAAACTGTTGCGCTCCCGTCTTGCGTCTTTTGCAGCGTTTCGCGCATGACACGGCGTTCTAAAAACACGGCGCTCAAGTTAAAATCAGTTAAAAAATGCGTCTCAAGACCTTGCGTGATTTTCCCATTCCACTTCCCGCGTCTCACGTTTTTCAAAGCAAAAACGCGTTCTGTGTGAACGAGCCCTTAAAAACGTGCCACTCATGTACAAGGCACTGCAAAAGACGTGAGCGTAACGGTCATACACGTCCGTCTAGCGCATGTTTACAAAAACAATGGAAAAGTAGTGCATTGGAAGAGAAAAAGCAAAGATGCATTAAACTGATCAAAAGTGACAGTAAAGACATTTATAATGTTACCAAAGATTCTATTTCAAGTAAATGCTGTTCTTTTAGAGCTTTCTAATCATCAATATTTATTATGGTTTCCACAAACAATATGAACGTACACAGCTGTTTTCAACATTGATAATAATCATAAATGTTGCTTGAGCAGCAGATCATCATATTAGAATGATTTCTGAAGGATCATGTGACACTGAAGACTGGAGTAATGATGCTGAAAATTCAGCTTTGATCACAGGAATAAATTATAGTTTAAAGTATATTAAAATAGAAAAACCATTATTTTAAATCATAATAATATTTCACATTTTTACAGTTTTTACTGTATTTTTTCATTTAATAAATTCAGCCTTGGTGAGCAGAAAAGACTTATTTTAAAAACATTAAATAATCACCCAAACTTTTGAACTGTATCAGCTTTTCTTCTGACATCAAATCCTGCTAGGTAAAATCACATGATTTCCCACTGAAAATTTGCTCAGGAAGTTGGAAATGCCGTTTCATTATGTCAGATTTGGCCTAGTGTTCGGGAAAGAATTAAATAAGGTGATGACTGTAATAACTGGAAGAGAAGCCCATGACTAATTCAGCAGCTGAATCATAAGCTGAGATCAGAATTATGAGTTCATCAGTGAATCTTCTGTTAATGATCCAGATGTGCCATCACTAATAACACCTGGATTGTGAATTGAGTTCTTATGCAGATATATTTTAGTTTCACATGCTTTGGTCTCAAAGATCTCAGACTCTTGCTGACGTAAGCATCTCAGTGACAGGAACAGACGCTCGTGTTTAAATAAAGCGCTCGAATCTCTCAGGACTTGTATATCTCTGGTTGGTCGTGTCACTTCAGATAAACCATCTGCCTCAGTGCGCTTTAAGCTCAGTTTGTGTGATGCTGAAAAGTCCCTCCAATGGAGAATATGAGAAGAATAATGAACATTCAAGCATGAAAACCTGTTCTAGTAGAGCCAAAAACAACATCAAGTCTCTGTAAAAGAGCATAATAGGTCCAGTCGAGGCTAGTTTTTGGTGTGTCACGGCTTTAACGGTCTAGTTACATGCTGTTGTTTTAAGTTTTGTCTTTAGATGTTCATTGGAGTCCTTTCTTCTCTTCAGCTCAACAAAGACGCTGTGGCGGAACACGCTAAGAAGATGTGGTCGCTGCCCAGCGATCTGTCCGAGGCCGTGAACTCCTGCGTTAAACCTCATTTCCCGGAGCACGTGGACAAGGCCGGCGAGAACCGCTCCGAACACGCGGGACAGTACAGTCACGTTTTCGTTGGATGATCATAACAATAGTTTAAACCAACTCTAATGTAATATTTACTGTTTTACATGTGTTTATATTTTATGATATACTGTGCTCTTTTCTTTGCAGTAATACACTTTAGCACTCAACCTTACAGAAAAATCAAGTGAAAGTAAGTGTATAAAATGAAGGGACATCTCATAAAAACTGTCAATATCACATCAGGGATATCATTCACTCCAAAATAAAAAATAAAATGGTAGAAATAAGAAATTAAACATTGCATGAAGAAAAGTAAGCCTTTAGGATTTTTTTTGCATTGTGACACATTTCATATCCTGATCTAAATGGTCCTAAAGGCTTAATTTTCTTATATATATATATATATATATATATATATATATATAAAAAATTCCACCAATAGCCGATTATTCAGAGTGATATTTGCTGATAACGATACTGATAGGATAGTTTGGGGGTTCTGCCTTTTATACCTTCTTTTAAATTAATGATAATTTTATTATTATTAATAATTAATCACTATATTGTTAATTATTATCTTTTGAAAGAAATGCAAATAAAAACTTTATTCTCTTCATTTCATCAACTTGTTTCAGAGTAACTGGTATCAGTTATAAACAAACACATTAATTAATATTAACACATTAACTACATTCTGAAGATTTAATTAATATTTCTTAACTTTCTGAATGTTATTAATTCATATAATTACTATTAAAATTGAACATCAAACTGGTTTCTTAGCATTTTCTTTACACAAATCACAAATTCAGTGCATTTTCCTGCTCTTTTTATATATATATATATATATATATATATATATATATATATATATATATATATATATATATATATATATATATATATATATATATATATATATATAAATGGGTTAAATATTATATTGAATTAAATTAAGCCTGTTTTAGGATCTTAAGGTTTTTTTTTTTGCATTTTGCATTTTGATATTTCACATTTTGCCCACCAATTCTCATTTTGTAATGCAAATATACTATATACACTACATAGTATACAGTTCATACTTATATGTAATAGTTATTACATGGAGGTTCCGTCTACAGGATCAGTAAATTGTAATTTATGGCTATATGTCATTGATATTTATTTGAGTCATTCCAAATTCTAATGATGCACACAAACCAAGATTTTAGGTGTTTTGTGGCAGTGATGATAACCATAAACTCATTGGCACTGACAAACATGATCTGGTCAGATCTGCTTTTAGTGGCAAAACTTGTAAACAAGTAAAATTATATTCAAGAAGAGAGAGTGGTAGTTTGATTGAGCTGAAATGAATTCAGTACTTGTGCTTGAAGCGTCCGCCGGTGTGTTCTGGATCCTGTGAAGAGAGGCTGGAGAATGACAGTGAGTCAGTCCATCCATCATCCATCAGCCCACACACAATTATTCAGATGGGTTGGTGAAGCCCGTCTCCTAGATAACAGTTACAGTTCACAGTCGGCCGGTCGATGTCACTAAATAAACCCAGACAGGCTGATCAGCATGACTGATTGTATCTCGCTTCTTACACACATACTT
Source organism: Ancherythroculter nigrocauda (assembly GCA_036281575.1). Taxonomy (NCBI): domain Eukaryota; kingdom Metazoa; phylum Chordata; class Actinopteri; order Cypriniformes; family Xenocyprididae; genus Ancherythroculter; species Ancherythroculter nigrocauda. The sequence continues at coordinate 38,668,844 of VTFQ01000019.1, forward strand.
ACTTACCCAATAAATAAATATGAAATACTGATAGGAGTGCCAATGATTGTATTATGTAAGTATAGAGAGTGTGGAGAGATACTTTCCGGCTCTTCATTGCTTCTGTAGAGATTTCAATGAAGGTCTTGAAATAGCTGATGATGGGAGCGGATGGCAGAATATTTATTTTTGGCTCAAACAGAGTTATTATAGTTCACTAACACTAAAAACATAAAAAACATTTTTGTTACTTATGAAATAAACTTTTAACAGACGTAAAAGAAATACTGAAAAACTTAAAATTTTATTTCAGTCGCCAAGACAGCATTTCTCATTTTCATTTAGTTTAGCTTGATGTAATAAAATAGATGAAAATAAATACATAAGTAAATAAAACTGTATAGACATTTAGAAAATGACAAAAACACACAGCAAAATTACTAAAAGTTTAACTAAAATTTAAATGAAAACTGAAAATATGAAAATAAAAACTAATTCAAAATATTAATAAAATCTATAAAAGTATCTCATTAAGTTTTCATTACAAAAAAAATCTCCCTCAGTATTTTTGTCTTGTTTTCTGAAAACATAATCAAAATTAAGTGATTTGTGCAGGAAAACAAGTCTTAATCAGACTTAATTGTTAGTTTTATCATTATTATTTTTCCCCATGGGAAGACTATGGCAGCCCTATGAACCATAAGTAGGAAAATTATGAACATTGGCAGACTTGTAGTGATCGTAACGAATAGTAATCTGACCAACTTTTGGGTCTCTAGGACTAACTCTATAGCGCCACCACCAGTTGACCACTGCATTAGAGCCATGATCTGGAGGGTCCATGCCAAAGTTGGGAACAGCACCATCTACAGGTCATGAGATATGAAAATGGCTATTTTTGCTCATAACTTTTGAACAGTTTGTCAGAATCATGATCTTGGTTTTTATGGATTCCTTGTGTCATGCCAAATCCATAAATACTGATTTTGCCAGGATTGGACGAACCACGTCCGCCATTTAGAATTTTGACATAAATTGCAATATCTTGTAAACTAATTGACATATCGACACTAAATTTGGTAGGGTTCATTGACAGCATGTCCTTAAGGTACCTGAGAAGTTTGAACACAGCACCACCTAGTGTTCTAGAGATATGGGTTTTTTTGCAAAAACACATAACTTTTAAAAACATTGTCCAAAATTCCAATATCATCTCATTTGTCATTTTACATCATTTTTTGTTTGTCTGCAATATTGAAGTAAATGAAAAACAGTTTTTTCGCTACTCATCCTACAATTTTTTTCCAATTTTGTCCAAAATTGGCTCAGATGGGCCGAGCCGGACAGACATGACTGAACTAATTTTTGATATTTGCTGCTGTTCCTGAGAAATAACTTTCTGAAGTCAGCTGTCACTGTGCTTGTTGTCGTAAGTAGATTAGCATGCCAGTGAAATAACATGCTTATCAGAGGTCATTATTTTTAATGTGGATTTTGGCTATCAGGTTAAACATAATTTACATTAATGGCCAAGTTTTCTTAGCTTGCTAATTGGTTAATATGCTAACTAATGCTTTGTTGTGCTCATTCTCACACTCCTCGGCAGCCTGGTGAATCAGCATCGATTGAGGCCACAAGCCCCGAACCTTTCAGGTTGTGTTTGAATCCTGTGTGGCACACACACAGACTACAAGAGGTATTGTGGCCAGAAATGGTGCAAGAAGTTGCATGTGTTCCAGACATTACTTCTTTCTGAGAATGATCTAATCTGAACTTATTAAACACAACAAGCAGTGCAATTATACACAAAAAAAACTTAGTGTTTTGTGCTTTTGAGATTCACAATGTAGAGCCTTTGACTGTTCTTGTTCTGCATGCCGTGCCTTCAGTGCTTGACCCTGCATTGTTGCTTGCAGCTATATTAGTAAAAATTAATTTTGCTTCTCAAGTTAGCATATCTTGATATAATAATGTTTAGATATTTGTACTGGAAAGCAAGATCATCATATTTGTCTTATTTGTTAACATTAGTTAATGCATTAAAGGATTAGTTCACTTCAGAATTAAAATTTCCTGATAATTTACTCACCCCAATGTCATCAACCATCACTCATGTTCTAAAAAAAATTAAAAATTATACACGTTTTAACCACAAATGCTCATCTTGCACTGCTCTGTGATGCTCCATGCATTACGTAATCATGTTGGAAAGGTCACACATGACGAAGGCGGAAGTACTGATCCAGTGTTTACAAAGGGAATGGTCAAAGATTAAGTCACACGGCCTTTACAAAAAAAAAAGGTAAAACAACGGTGTCGGACGATTTTGAAGTTGGAGGAGAAAATGAGATGGAGTTACCGCGGTACTTCCACCTACGACGCGTGATCTTTCCAACATGATTACGTAATGCGTGGCACATCACAGAGCAGTGCAAGATGAGCATTTATGGTTAAAAAGTGTATACATTTTTATTTTTCTTAGAAAATGACCAATGGTTTCTCTAGATAAGACTCTTATTCCTCGTCTGGGATCATGTAGAGCTCTTTGAAGCTGCACTGAAACTGACATTTGGACCTTCAACCCGTTGAACCCCAGTGAAGTCCACTATATGGAGAAAATCCTGGAATGTTTTCCTCAAAAACATTAATTTCGTTTCGACTGAAGAAAGAAAGACATGAACATCTTAGATGACATGGAGGTGAGTAAATTATCAGGACATTTTAATTCTGAAGTGAAGTAATCCTTTAAGTATCATAAACTAATAATGAGTGATATATTTTTACAGCATTTATAAACCTTTAGCCAATAAAAATGTTCATATTCATGTTAGTTCAACTAATGTCAACAGATCCAACATTCGATCTTAAAATGTTTTAGTAAATGTTGAGATTATACTGTGCTGAAGGTCTCCATTAAGTCTCCTGAGGTATAAAAGAGCAATAGTTCTCCTGTATAATGAAGTTGTTGATGTTGTTTCTCACTGCGATGTGTAATTGAATGTCCTCACACACTCGCACTAACAGTGCCCGGCTGTTATGATCATCAACAAACTTTCTCAAATGCGAGTGTGTGAGAATTAAAAAGGAGTGCACAAAGAGAACAGCTTTGTTCAGAGTATGCAAGTCTTTAACCACACGATCCCTCCTCAACCCTATAAACATACTCTATCATATTTGATACATGAATTTCGAAGGCCTCTAAATAATCAACATGATCTCAACACTCAAATTGAGATTGACTAGAGTTTTTTATCAAGTAAAATTCTTGTTTGATCGTAAAACTCAGCATTTAAATATCATCATACTATTTTCATCTTATTTTTTGGACATAAATATCAGTCTTAGGAGAAAGTTATGAGTGAAAAGAGGTGGGGTCAAAGGTCAGTAACGTGCTGGAATCTGTTGGTTTTGGCTTCACATGTTAATATTCACATGCACAGAGGGGTGAAGTGTGTCATGAACTAATTAGCATGTCCGTCTGAGCGGTCTGCCCACACACACACACAGATCTCCCATCTGCCCGTGACTCATGTCTCTTCTCACTCTTCTCACGGGCCGTTCTGATCTTCTCAATGAGCAATGGCATCATTACGTGCCACAATTCCTCATTATGAATGTACATTTGCAGGGTTTGCTAAAAAACACTGTGTCACATCCATGCCTGAACTAGAAGTAACACTCTTTTACATCCCACTATTGTGTATGTGTCCTGTAAAACAATCCACAGGACTGCTGTTCATTTTCAAATGTTCAGTTACTGTAAGCAGATGTTTATAGGGGATTAATCAATGATGACTTGTTTAATTAACAGCAATTCATATGACTTCATCTCTTAATTAGTTGCTGATGCGGCGATCATTAATGAATGATTTAGATGTTCATGAGTCACATTAACTCAAGATTATCTGTGCATTATGTAAGTATGAGTTAATGCATATAATGCACCGTATTGTAAAGTGTTACTGAAAATACACCGCAAAAAATCCTATTCCTAATGAGTATTTTTCATTAATTTTATTACTTGAGATTAAGACTTATTTTTAGAGGATATGTAATTTTTCACTTGTTTATACATAAAAGTTTTATATTTAGTATTGATGCCAATTAATAGACAGCATCTAATGATTTTTAGTATTTTTGTCTTGTTTTTCAGTAAATATCTAAACATTCTTGAATCAAAGTTGAGAAGCAAAATAACATATTAATTCTTATTTTCTGAAAAAGAAAAATGTGTTTATGAACAAAAATCTGAAAAATAACAACAAAAAAATCAACTTGATTATTTTTCAGACCCCAATGGCAGATATTTGTTCTTGTTTTAAGCATAAACTCACTCATTTTGATATATTTCTATCAGAAAACAAGACTTAATATGCATCTCAAGTAAATGTATGTTGATTTAAGAATGTTTAGATGGTTGAACTGGAAAACAAGCAAAAACACTAAATAGGGATCTTTTTTTGCAGTGTAACACAATATATGATGAGAATCTAATATGTAGTCCATCCAAGAATTGCAATAAGATCTATATGTAAAAAATCTTCATCTTTTTATATCTTTTTGTGAATATGTTCAAATATGCTCAGTGTACTCCAAGTTAGTATTTTCTGGGAAATGTAATGCATTAATGCTATCCTAATTTGCGATGCGAGGCAGCGCTGACTCACCAGCCTCAGTTTCCCTGTAAACACGTGCGATCTGTTGCTCCTGATGGCATATTCAGAACTCCGGCCACCTGCCCAGATCTTCTCCTGCCTCCTACGAGCAGCTCCTCTTCCTGCCCGTGGGCCTCCGCTGTCTCCTGTAACTCTAATGCAGGGTTTCTGCCAGATTGGCGCACGTCGAAAGGGTTTGCCTCTTCCATTAGAGCGGCCGCCCCGGTGCCATCTGCTCCCTGTGTTGCCCGCTGATGCCTCGCAATTCACTTCATCTCAGAGGCAGGAAAACAGTACAATTGCATCAACAAAAGATGCTGCATGATTTCAGATGGTGGCGGACTGACAAGAGGTCAGATACAGGGAAAGTTTTCAGAACTTTCCTAACATTGTGGTTCTCTCAAAGTTCTGACAGGAATATTAAAGGATTAAGATTATTAATCAGAATTAAAATTTCCTGATAATTTACTCACCCCCATGTCATCCAAGATGTTCATGTCTTTCTTTCTTCAGTGGAAAAGAAATGAAGGTTTTTGAGGAAAACATTCCAGGATTTTTCTCCATATAGTGGACTTCACTGGGGTTCAACGGGTTGAAGGTCCAAATGTCAGTTTCAGTGCAGCTTCAAAGAGCTCTACATGATCCCAGACGAGGAATAAGAGTCTTATCTAGAGAAACCATCGGACATTTTCTAAAAAAATAAATAAAATTATATACTTTTTAACCACAAATGCTCGTCTTGCACTGCTCTGTGATGCTCCACGCATGACGTAATCATGTTGGAATGGAATGGAAACAATCCTGGAATGTTTTCCTCAAAAACCTTCGTTTCTTTTCGACTGAAGAAAGAAAGACATGAACATCTTGGATGACATGGGGGTGAGTAAATTATCAGGAAATTTTAATTCTGAAGTGAACTAATCCTTTAATAATAATAATGCTAATAATAATAAATAATGCTCTATAGAGTCAATGATTTGAACAAACGGCAACGAGTTGTGCTACAGCAAACCCAGAATTTACTTAGAAGCAGCGACTGAACCCTACAATCCTCCAGAAAATAACTTCAGTTATCTGTGGCCCGAATTGTTCAATAATTGTGTCCTTCAGAGAAGTTGGAGTTGGAGATGTGTGAAATGACAGGGTCTGTGAGAATAAAAGCTATTTTACACGGACAAGCTTTTAATTCTTTGTTCAGGGTTCTGTCAGACTGTGAAAGTGAGTACTTTAGCTATAAAAAGCAACTCGCTTTTGTGTCCGAACTGCTTGAGTGGCTCTCAGGCGAAATAACCACAGCATCTGGTCTCAGCGAGGGTCCTGACGATCCAAAAATACATCATCCACCGAGAAAAACATCATATTCACCATGACAACATTCCTGGTATTCTTCTGGACTGAACTGAAAATGCTTTTCATCCGTCACTCAAGGTTTCAGTGCCGCTTTTTGTTTGAGAAGGCCAGTATCGCTTTAATTTTTGCTCACTGTGATTTAAATAAACTTCTAACACAAAGTATTAAACTTAATTAAATACCTTGTTTCTGAGTAATGAATGATGACTCTGAAAGGTGAATTCACCTAGTTATTCAACCAGTGAAACTTATATAGGCCATATCTACAGACAAGAATATCACTTATATATCACTCTTTTAATGCTAGACATCATGAAACCTCCTTGCATGGAAGCCTATTTCTGCCACATAAGACAAAATCTATAAGAATAAATAGTCAAAATTATGACACTTATACATAATTATTATATAAAAAGTCGAGATTATGACAAATAGTTATAATTTTGAAATTCTAAGTCATAATTATGACATAAAAAGTCAAAATTGACATGTTAAAATTCTGAAATGCTAAATCATAATTATGAGATAAAAAGTTGAAATGATGACATACTAAGTCATAATGAGATAAAAAGACATTAAGTTATAATTTTTGCATTAAAAAGTCAAAATTATGACAAAAAATATAACTATGAAATACTAAATGATAATTATTAGATAAAAAGTAAAAAAATATGACATAAGTTTGAGATTAAAAGTTGAAATTCTGACAAAAAGTTATAATTTTGAAATTCTAAGTCATAATTATGACATAAAAAGTAAAAATTCTGAAATGCTAAATTATAATTATGAGATAAAAAGTTGAAATGATGACATACTAAGTCATAATGAGATAAAAAGACATTAAGTTATAATTTTTGCATAAAAAGTCAAAATTATGACAAAAAATATGACAATGAAATATTAATCATAATTATTAGATAAAAAGTTAAAAATTATGACATACTAAGTTTGAGATTAAAAGTTGAAATTATGACAAAAAGTTATAATTATAACATATTAAGTCATTAGACACTAATACATAATCACTACATAAAAAGTGAAAATTATGACAAGTTAAATGTGAAATACTAAATCATAATAATGAGATAAAAAGTTGGGATTATGACATACTATGTCAATAATGAAGTGGAAAAAGTCAAAATTATGAAATAAGTTATAATTATGAAATACTAAATCAGATTATGAGATAAAAAGTAATAATTATGAAATACTAAATCATAATTATGAGATGAAAAGTCAAAAATATTGACATACTATGGCAATAATGAAATTAAAAAATCTAAATAATGACAAAAAGTTATAATTATGAAATACTAAATTATAATAATTAAATAAAAAGTCAAAATTATGACACTAAGACATAATTATTACAAGTCGAAATTATGACAAAAACTTTTAATTATAACATACTAAGTCATTAGAAACTAATACATAATTATTAAATAAAAAGTCAAAATTATGACACTAAGACATAATTATTACAAGTCGAAATTATGACAAAAACTTTTAATTATAACATACTAAGTCATTAGAAACTAATGCATAATTATTAAATAAAAAGTCAATATTATGAAAAGTTAATTGGGAAATACTAAATCATAATGAGATTTAAAAAAAGTCATAATTATGACATACTTATGTCAATAATTAAGTAAAAAAGTCATAATTATGGCATAACATAAATATGAAATACTAAATCATAATGAAGTCAGAATTATGACATACTATGTCAATTATGAAATAAAAGTCACAATTATGAGATAAAAAGTCGAAATTATTACACACAAAGTCAATTATGAAATAAAAAGTCAAAATTGTGATATACTAAGTCATAATTATGTTGAAGTTGAAATTATGAAATAAAAAAATATAATTATAACATAAAAAGTCCTTATTATCCAATAAAAAGTCAAAATTATTACATACTAAGCCATAATTCTGATAAAATGTCGAAATGATGTCATAAAACCTTTGACATAGGATGTCATAATTTAGATTTTATTTTACGAAAGCATGATTTCTTTTTCTTATGCAGCAGAAAATGACTTCCATAACACTGCAGTATGGACGGACCTCAAACCTCTATAATATAATATAATATCATAGAGAATATCTGCTGCATCTCTGCTCGTGTTTGTTTTATGTTGATCAGTCATTTGCTTTACCCAGAATCCCGCCTGTTTTTAATAGCTCAATAAGATCGCTTTATTTGTTCTTTTGGATGCACCTGTTGCTCTTTGACTCCGTGCGGGAGCCCTCATCCCTTAAGTGTTCATTTCCAGTTGCATCACCCCAGCGGCTTTTTCCTTAAAAACAATTTAGCGTCCCCTATGGCTTTACAGAGCAAAACAAGGCACTGAGCCTTAACTGCGCTCTGTTGCTTTATGGCCAATTATAGTTCATTTTTGCATCTATAAACAGCAAGTGTTACATGAGTTCAAACGCAGGTAGAGCTGAGAGAGAAACGTGAGGCCTGGAAGTGTGTCAGTCATGGAAATGCCACGTGACTCGTTCAGAAGGTCGAGGACGACCGCAGAGCTTGTGAATCAATGGAATGGTTCTTCTCCTTATTGCATACTGTGCAGTGCTCCTATACTGTATACTGCACACTAGAGATGGCTGATACCACTCACTTTATTTATTATCCAATAACAAGTACTTTCCAATGTATAACATATAGTGCTGTCAAATCGATTAATCACGATTAACTGCATCTAACATAAGAGTTTATGTATGTTTGTGTGTGTGTGTGTGTGTATATATATATATATATATATATATATGTATATATGTATATATATATATGTATATATGTATATATGTGTGTGTGTGTGTATGTGTGTATGATCACATATATTATATTTACAAACTTATGTTAGATGCAATTAACCGTGATTAATTGTTTTAATAATAATCGATTAATCACGATTAATAATATACAATCAAATTCAAAATGTTGTATTCTTAAACAAATGTTACAAATATTGTCACATGACCTCATAACGTCTCATGCTTAATTCCATAAGCAGCGTCCAGCGTCCATAATTTCCTCATGCAATTTAAAACAGCTATTTTGCATTTTATTCAAATTTTGTGTTAAATGCCTTAACTTTTGGCAGTCTGATCAAATAACATATTTTTAAAACATACAACATTCAAAACTTTGGGGTTGGAGTAATATTTTTTAAACAAGTCTCATATGCACAGCAGGGATGCATTTATTTGATCAAACATACAGTAAAAACAGTGAAATATTATTGCAATTTAAAATAGCTATTTTATACGGAGCCCCGCACATGACATGCAGGGAAAGAAGTAAATTGTATGCACGATTTACTATTTCATTCCATCGATTTGCTAAATCGTGTGCAATTTACTATTTCGTTCCCTCGATTTACTAAATCGTGTGTGATTTACTATTTCGTTCCCTTGATTTGCTAAATCGTGCACGAAATTTACTATTTCGTTCCCTTGATTTGCTAAATCGTGCACAATTTACTATTTCGTTCCCTCGATTTGCTAAATCGTGTGTGATTTACTATTTTGTTCCATCGATTTGCTAAATCGTGCGCAATTTACTATTTCGTTCCCTCGATTTACTAAATCGTGCGCAATTTACTATTTTGTTCCATTGATTTGCTAAATCGTGCGTGATTTACTATTTCGTTGCCTTGATTTGCTAAATCGTGCACAGAATTTACTATTTCATTCCCTCGATTTGTTAAATCGCGCACGAAATTTACTATTTCGTTCCCTCAATTTGCTAAATTGTGCACATGATTTACTATTTCTTTCCTTTGATTTTACTATTTTGTTCCCTCGATTTGCTAAATCATGTGTGATTTACTATTTCATTCCCTCGATTTGCTAAATCGTGCACAAAATTTACTATTTCGTTCCCTTGATTTGCTAAATCGTGCACGAAATTTACTATTTCGTTCCCTTGATTTGCTAAATCGTGCACAATTTACTATTTCGTTCCCTCGATTTGCTAAATCATGTGTGATTTACTATTTCGTTCCATCGATTTGTAAAATCGTGCGCAATTTACTATTTCGTTCCCTCGATTTGCTAAATCGTGCACAGAATTTACTATTTCATTCCCTCGATTTGTTAAATCGCGCACGAAATTTACTATTTCGTTCCCTTGATTTGCTAAATTGTGCACATGATTTACTATTTCTTTCCTTTGATTTTACTATTTTGTTCCCTCGATTTGCTAAATCATGTGTGATTTACTATTTCATTCCCTCGATTTGCTAAATCGTGCACAAAATTTACTATTTCGTTCCCTTGATTTGCTAAATCGTGCACGAAATTTACTATTTCGTTCCCTTGATTTGCTAAATCGTGCACAATTTACTATTTCGTTCCCTCGATTTGCTAAATCGTGTGTGATTTACTATTTCGTTCCATCGATTTGCAAAATCGTGCGCAATTTACTATTTCGTTCCCTCGATTTACTAAATCGTGCGCAGTTTACTATTTCATTCCATCGATTTGCTAAATCGTGCACGAAATTTACTATTTCGTTCCCTTGATTTGCTAAATCGTGCACGAAATTTACTATTTCGTTCCCTTGATTTGCTAAATCGTGCACAATTTATTATTTCGTTCCCTCGATTTGCTAAATCGTGTGTGATTTACTATTTCGTTCCATCGATTTGCAAAATCGTGCGCAATTTACTATTTCGTTCCCTCGATTTACTAAATCGTGCGCAGTTTACTATTTCATTCCATCGATTTGCTAAATCGTGCTTGATTTACTATTTCGTTGCCTTGATTTGCTAAATCATGCACAAAATTTACTATTTCGTTCCCTCGATTTGTTAAATCACGCACGAAATTTACTATTTCGCTCCCTCAATTTGCTAAATCATGTGTGATTTACTATTTAATTCCCTCGATTTGCTAAATCATGTGTGATTTACTATTTAATTCCCTCGATTTGCTAAATCATGTGTGATTTACTATTTCGTTCCCTCGATTTCCTAAATCTTGCGCGATTTACTATTTCGTTCCCTCAATTTGCTAAATCGTGTGCTCAACATTCTTTGATGAATAGAAAGTTCAAAAGAACAGCATTTATTTGAAATAGAATCTTTTGTAACATAATAAATGTTTTGATCAATTTAATGCAACCTTGCAGTATAAGCTTTTAACTCCAAGGCTCCTGAAAGCTGCAACTCAAGGTTTCTGTTCTGGCGTCTGCTGTCACTGCACCTATAAAAGACAAAGATCCAGCAAGGCCATTAGCTGAAAAAACAGGCATGAGAGACATACATCTGTTATCCAATCGTCCGATTTATTGAGCTGTCAGTGGGGAGCAAGTCAAAACGGCCTGGATATGACGGTCAGCAGATTGAAAGGAAGCTTCCCAGAATTCTGCTTCCAATTAAGAGCACATCTGACCGCTAAATCCCAATTAGACGCTTGACCATGGCCTGATCTGAGGGTCAAGGCCACAGGTAGCTCTTCTGACGCTCCTTTGATTCATAGTTATGTTTGTTAATAGAGATAAAACTGCTCTAGAAAACGATTGATATGTGCATGTTGCTCAAATATCGTCACCTCTACAAACACAATATTAACATTACTTTTTCTAATCCCTTGTGAAAAAGAAGTAAACTTCAGCATACTTTTAAAACAAGTACTTATTACGGACATTCTTCACAATTAAGTGTGTTAAGTGGGACGTTTGACATATTTTTGAGGCATGACCATGACAAACTGTTTTGGAAATGTTGGTCTTTCCTCACTCTGTATGCCAAGTCATTTTAATAAGGACTTTGTCCGCTGAGACACACTTACAGCTGTGACCAGGAAATCTCCAGCCTGCTGTTGACGATTACATAATAAGACAAACAGCTGAGAAGTTCCACCGGACAAAAATCTCACATGTCTGCGAGCTGAAGAAAAGCAGATATTAGCGATGACACACAATGCCAATCGTCCCAGCTGTAGGAGTTGTTAATTGATAGGTTCAGAGGGGAAAAGACAGTCTTTCGCCTCTCTTCTGTCTTTTACATTGGCACTTCTTTTAAAGTTGGCAGCGTCTCCCTCTCATTCTGTGGGATTGTCCTCCTGCTGGGATAACAGCCACATCACTGATGGACTCAAGCTCAGATTGTTAGTGTAGTTGACTGGCTACTTATAGACTGCTTTTATGGGATGCATCCCGGCTAACAAAAATATGTTCTGAAAGCGTTTCGCTAACATTCCCATTGAGTTCTGAAAACATTCTAAACGGTAATATGAATGCTAAGGGAACAAACATAATGGGAATGTTACTTTTGAATGTTGTCTGAACGTTCTGAAACAAGTAGTAACATTTAAAAAACAATTTGAGAAAATGCAGTTAGTTACTGTATTTAAGTATCTGTTTGGCAACTTTGTAGTTTGACTGAATATCAATATTAGATATTAGAAACTTTTACTCTCTACTTGAGTACATTTTTGAATAGGTATATAATTATTTGTTACATTTTGCATGGCACAACTTTTTCTGAAGCAGTTTATTTCTGCTACAAAAGAAATGATGTCGCCATCTACAGGGCATCTTGTGTTTTGCTCTTACTCGCCCAAACTTGTCAACATGGATTCTTTACACGAATGTGAGTGCAGATAGTTGTGGATCGCAGGTGTTTCATATGGTGCTGGTCATATAATTAGAATATCATCAAAAAGTTGATTTATTTCACTAATTCCATTCAAAAAGTGAAACTTGTATATTATATTCATTCATTACACACACACTGATATATTTCAAATGTTTATTTCTTTTATTTTTGATGATTATAACTGACAACTAAGGAAAATCCCACATTCAGTATCTCAGCAAATTAGAATATTACTTAAGACCAATACAAAGAAAGGATTTTTAGAAATCTTGGACAACTGAAAAGTATGAACATGAAAAGTATGAGCATGTACAGCACTCAATACTTAGTTGGGGCTCCTTTTGCCTGAATTACTGCAGCAATGCGGCGTGGCATGGAGTCGATCAGTCTGTGGCACTGCTCAGGTGTTATGAGAGCCCAGGTTGCTCTGATAGTGGCCTTCAGCTCTTCTGCATTGTTGGGTCTGGCATATCGCATCTTGCTCTTCACAATACCCCATAGATTTTCTATGGGGTTAAGGTCAGGCGAGTTTGCTGGCCAATTAAGAACAGGGATACCCTGGTCCTTAAACCAGGTACTGGTAGCTTTGGCACTGTGTGCAGGTGCCAAGTCCTGTTGGAAAATGAAATCTGCATCTCCATAAAGTTAGCAGCAGGAAGCATGAAGTGCTCTATAACTTCCTGGTATACAGCTGTGTTGACCTTGGACCTCAGAAAACAGTGGACCAACACCAGCAGATGACATGGCACCCCAAACCATCACTGACTGCGGAAACTTTACACTGGACCTCAAGCAACGTGGATTGTGTGCCTCTCCTCTTTTCCTCCAGACTCTGGGACCCTGATTTCCAAAGGAAATGCAAAATTTACTTTCATCAGAGAACATAACTTTGGACCACTCAGCAGCAGTCCAGTCCTTTTTGTCTTTAAACGCTTCTGACGCTGTCTGTTGTTCAAGAGTGGCTTGACACAAGGAATGCGACAGCTGAAACCCATGTCTTGCATACGTCTGTGCGTAGTGGTTCTTGAAGCACTGACTCCAGCTGCAGTCCACTCTTTGTGAATCTCCCCCACATTTTTGAATGGGTTTTGTTTCACAATCCTCTCCAGGGTGCGGTTATCACTATTGCTTGTACACTTTTTTCTACCACATCTTTTCCTTCCCTTCGCCTCTCTATTAATGTGCTTGAAAACAGAGCTCTGTGAACAGCCAGCCTCTTTTGCAATGACCTTTTGTGTCTTGCCCTCCTTGTGCAAGGTGTCAATGGTCGTCTTTTGGACAACTGTCAAGTCAGCAGTCTTCCCCATGATTGTGTAGCCTACAGAACTAGACTGAGAGACCATTTAAAGGCCTTTGCAGGTGTTTTGAGTTAATTAGCTGATTAGAGTGAGGCACCAGGTGTCTTCAATATTGAACCTTTTCACAATATTCTAATTTTCTGAGATACTGAATTTGGGATTTTCCTTAGTTGTCAGTTATAATTATAAAAATTTAACCGAAATAAGCATTTGAAATATATCAGTCTGTGTGTAATGAATAAATATAATATACAAGTTTCACTTTTTGAATGGAATTAGTGAAATAAATCAACTTTTTGATGATATTCTAATTATATGACCAGAACCTGTATAGGATGAGGACTTGCCTGCAGCCAGTGATGACAAAGAAACCAGCACGTCCAGTGCAAGTAGGCTTTGATTATTTCATTTTACTTACCTTTTTGAGCTTGACCGAGACTTCTTTGTAGACATTTAAGAGGCTGTTGTGTTGTTTTGAGGCATTCCGTTTTGATTTTAGAAAATAACCTCACAAATCAACTTTTTGCTGTTTTTCACTGGCATGTCTCTATAGGTGTTTTGAGCCTACATTCAGTATGAGTAAAACACTTAAGTGCTGTTAAAGTCAGACACTCTAAGACTTTTACTCAAGTCGTATTGGAATTGGTGACTTGTAATGGAACAATTTTCACAGTAAGGTATCTGTACTTTTACTCAAGTAATGGTTTCAGGTACTCTTTACACCTCTGCAGGGTAGACATGTTTGTACAACTCTCACGCTTTATGATGTGACAGACAACTATTGTCCAGTCCGGTTCCGTTCACACAGCGAAAATTTTCAGAGAATGCGGTTGAGAGTTTGGTTATAGAAATCGGTTGTCACTCCCATAAATATCTGTACTGTGTGTGAACGTAACCATGTTATAAGGACTTGAATACAGGACTGACAACTGTATTCTGCTGCTGTGAGAACGTGGTCATGTTTAGATTGTCCAGTTGTTTGTGATCTAATGCCCAATTGATATCTTGGACATAAAAATGGTCATTTCATTTGAATTTACTTTTGTATACATACTATATATCACAGAAACAGTATGTTAGTGTGCTATTTTGAAATATTTTCTGAAGTCTATAGAGGCCAGTGGGTGTGTCCTATGGGGGCGTGGCCTGTGGGTAATGAGGGGGCCAATTACTGAGCCTCACTGACCAATGACAGCAACATTCTCATTATTATTCTCAGTCACTATTCCTCAGTTATTATTCCTCAAGTCTTTCAGAGATGCCACTAAGTTGGAAAAATCCAGTGATTATTTCTCGCTCAAAAGTGTTTGTTGCATCAAACTAGTAGACAGGGCTTCCAGGTGGTAGCTAGTGAACTGAACAGATTATATTGAAATAAATGTCTGTCTGACCTGGCCTCTCACGACTTTATAGTTCCTGTGAGGACACACAGGAGACTGTGGCAATGACCCAGCTGCTCGTTCTCATCCAAAATGACAAAGTGTGAAGCGTCCGCTGAAGTCAAGCTGTTGTGTGTCCTTGAATCAAATCAAAGGACAGTAGAGATGGAGAGAGTGTGAATGTGATTGAGTCTGTCAGCTGCTTACACACACACACACACACACACACACACACACACCAACTCCTCAAACCTGTTAAGAAAGAAACTGCATCAAAGATCTGCCTGATATTACAACAGAAATCTGAATTATAACCCATCCATTAAGAGATGAGAATGGCTGAATCTTTCTCAATAAGTCAGTGTTTTCAATTGTTCTGAACGTGCACAAAGCTTCTCTGTATCCTTGTCTGTTCAGAAAGACTAAATGACAGATGCGACATGAGGAAATTGCTGTAATGCAGTTGCTCGCCTCAAAGGACTGTATTTTAAAGTGATTGTGTTGCCTTCAGTCACATCGCAGCGATTGTATGAGACGACTGCATGTGAAAGTCATAATTATCAGTGAGAAACTTTCTTTGAGTTCAGAGTTGAGGGCGTCAGTTAATGAATCACGGTGGAAGCTATTAGCTGTAATGGTGAATGTTGACTGCACAGTTAGTTTGTTCACATGCTTTTGTGTGCTGTTGCTGAAGAATGAGGTTGTGACTACATTTCCCATCCTTCCTTGAGGCAGAATACAAAAATACACAGATAGCTCCAATTATATACCTAATGCATTATCTTTGCTTTTGGTTTTGTTAGACAGAATTAGGACTGTCTACCAACTTGGTGTGTTACAGCTGCTCTGTCTAAATCCATCACATTTACAGTTAAATTTGATTATCACTTCCCTTGCAGATTCATGCATTTAAAAACTGCAGTAACAGTTTCAGCTTTGCGTTTGGTGCCATTTTTCTACAACTTAAAGTAAAATTATCAACTACTTTCTTTCAATTTTCCCTTTCATTTCACACACTCCAGTGCATGCTTTTGTCACTTTCAACATCTGTTTTTATGTTTTTAGATTCATGTTTTTTCAACATGTTTTTGAATGCATTTTTTGTGGCACTAATACTGATCTTTTAGGATGCATTGTGTGCAAATTAGGCGTGAGTTTTGCATGCAGCTTTTATGTTTTTATATGTTTTTCATTAAAGCCTTTAAATATAATGCATTACAAAAGTATTTCTGTCATGACAAGTCTGAGTGTTTGGCATGGTAATAGATATGACAATGTTGATACATTTGGTCTTGGCTGTTGTTGATTATTGCTACTGCAGTTATTGCTGCTGTTGATGATTATTGCTGCTGCTGCTGTTATTGCTGCTGTTGTTGATTATTGCTGCTGCTGCTGCTGCTGCTGTTGATTATTGCTGCTGCTGTTATTGCTGCTGCTGTTGATTATTGCTGCTGTTGTTGATTATTGCTGCTGCTGTTATTGCTGCTGCTGTTGTTGATTATTGCTGCTGCTGTTATTGCTGCTGTTGTTGATTATTGCTGCTGCTGCTGTTGATTATTGCTGCTGCTGCTGATTATTGCTGCTGCAGTTATTGCTGCTGCTGTTGATTATTGCTGCTGCTGTTATTGCTGCTGTTGTTGATTATTGCTGCTGCTGCTGTTGATTATTGCTGCTGCTGCTGATTATTGCTGCTGCAGTTATTGCTGCTGCTGCTGTTGATTATTGCTGCTGCTGCTGATTATTGCTGCTGCAGTTATTGCTGCTGCTGTTGATTATTGCTGCTGCTGCTGATTATTGCTGCTGCAGTTATTGCTGCTGCTGTTATTGCTGCTGCAGTTATTGCTGCTGCTGCTGTTGATTATTGCTGCTGCTGCTGATTATTGCTGCTGCAGTTATTGCTGCTGCTGTTGATTATTGCTGCTGATGATGATGATTATTGCTGCTGCTGCTGATTATTGCTGCTGCAGTTATTGCTGCTGCTGCTGTTGATTATTGCTGCTGCTGCTGATTATTGCTGCTGCAGTTATTGCTGCTGCTGTTGATTATTGCTGCTGCTGCTGATTATTGCTGCTGCAGTTATTGCTGCTGCAGTTATTGCTGCTGCAGTTATTGCTGCTGCTGCTGTTGATTATTGCTGCTGCTGCTGATTATTGCTGCTGCAGTTATTGCTGCTGCTGTTGATTATTGCTGCTGCTGCTGATTATTGCTGCTGCAGTTATTGCTGCTGCTGTTGATTATTGCTGCTGCTGTTATTGCTGCTGCTGTTGATTATTGCTGCTGCAGTTATTGCTGCTGTTGTTGATTATTGCTGCTGCTGTTATTGCTGCTGTTGTTGATTATTGCTGCTGCTGTTATTGCTGCTGCTGTTGTTGATTATTGCTGCTGCTGCTGCTGTTGATTATTTCTGCTGTTATTGCTGCTGTTGTTGATTATTGCTGCTGCTGTTATTGCTGCTGTTGTTGATTATTGCTGCTGTTGTTGATTGTTGCTGCTGTTGTTGATTATTGCTGCTGCTGTTATTGCTGCTGTTGTTGATTATTGCTGCTGCTGTTATTGCTGCTGCTGTTGATTATTGCTGCTGCTGCTGATTATTGCTGCTGCAGTTATTGCTGCTGCTGTTGATTATTGCTGCTGCTGTTATTGCTGCTGCTGTTGATTATTGCTGCTGCTGTTGTTGATTATTGCTGCTGCTGTTATTGCTGCTGTTGTTGATTATTGCTGCTGCTGTTATTGCTGCTGCTGTTATTGCTGCTGCTGTTGTTGATTATTGCTGCTGCTGCTGCTGTTGATTATTTCTGCTGTTATTGCTGCTGTTGTTGATTATTGCTGCTGCTGTTATTGCTGCTGTTGTTGATTATTGCTGCTGTTGTTGATTATTGCTGCTGTTGTTGATTATTGCTGCTGCTGTTATTGCTGCTGTTGTTGATTATTGCTGCTGCTGTTATTGCTGCTGCTGTTGTTGATTATTGCTGCTGCTGCTGCTGTTGATTATTTCTGCTGTTATTGCTGCTGTTGTTGATTATTGCTGCTGCTGTTATTGCTGCTGTTGTTGATTATTGCTGCTGCTGTTATTGCTGCTGCTGTTGATTATTGCTGCTGCTGTTGATTATTGCTGCTGTTGTTGATTATTGCTGCTGCTGTTATTGCTGCTGTTGTTGATTATTGCTGCTGCTGTTATTGCTGCTGCTGCTGTTGATTATTTCTGCTGTTATTGCTGCTGTTGTTGATTATTGCTGCTGCTGTTATTGCTGCTGTTGTTGATTATTGCTGCTGTTGTTGATTATTGCTGCTGCTGTTATTGCTGCTGTTGTTGATTATTGCTGCTGCTGTTATTGCTGCTGCTGTTGTTGATTATTGCTGCTGCTGCTGCTGTTGATTATTTCTGCTGTTATTGCTGCTGTTGTTGATTATTGCTGCTGCAGTTATTGCTGCTGTTGTTGATTATTGCTGCTGCTGTTATTGCTGCTGTTGTTGATTATTGCTGCTGCTGTTATTGCTGCTGCTGTTGTTGATTATTGCTGCTGCTGCTGCTGTTGATTATTTCTGCTGTTATTGCTGCTGTTGTTGATTTATTGCTGCTGCTGTTATTGCTGCTGTTGTTGATTATTGCTGCTACTGTTGTTGATTATTGCTGCTGCTGCTGCTGTTGTTGATTATTGCTGCTGCTGCTGCTGCTGTTGATTATTTCTGCTGTTATTGCTGCTGTTGTTGATTATTGCTGCTGCTGTTATTGCTGCTGTTGTTGATTATTGCTGCTACTGTTGTTGATTATTGCTGCTGCTGTTATTGCTGCTGTTGTTGATTATTGCTGCTACTGTTGTTGATTATTGCTGTTATTGCTGCTGTTGTTGATTATTGCTGCTGCTGTTATTGCTGCTGCTGTTGTTGATTATTGCTGCTACTGTTGTTGATTATTGCTGCTGCTGCTGCTGCTGTTGATTATTGCTGCTGCTGTTATTGCTGCTGTTGTTGATTATTGCTGCTGCTGTTATTGCTGCTGCTGTTGTTGATTATTGCTGCTGCTGCTGCTGTTGATTATTTCTGCTGTTATTGCTGCTGTTGTTGATTATTGCTGCTGCTGTTATTGCTGCTGTTGTTGATTATTGTTGCTGCTGTTATTGCTGCTGTTGTTGATTATTGCTGCTGCTGTTATTGCTGCTGCTGTTGATTATTGCTGCTGTTGTTGATTATTGCTGCTGTTGTTGATTATTGCTGCTGCTGTTATTGCTGCTGTTGTTGATTATTGCTGCTGCTGTTATTGCTGCTGCTGCTGTTGATTATTTCTGCTGTTATTGCTGCTGTTGTTGATTATTGCTGCTGCTGTTATTGCTGCTGTTGTTGATTATTGCTGCTGTTGTTGATTATTGCTGCTGCTGTTATTGCTGCTGTTGTTGATTATTGCTGCTGCTGTTATTGCTGCTGCTGTTGTTGATTATTGCTGCTGCTGCTGCTGCTGATTATTTCTGCTGTTATTGCTGCTGTTGTTGATTATTGCTGCTGCAGTTATTGCTGCTGTTGTTGATTATTGCTGCTGCTGTTATTGCTGCTGTTGTTGATTATTGCTGCTGCTGTTATTGCTGCTGCTGTTGTTGATTATTGCTGCTGCTGCTGTTGATTATTTCTGCTGTTATTGCTGCTGTTGTTGATTATTGCTGCTGCTGTTATTGCTGCTGTTGTTGATTATTGCTGCTACTGTTGTTGATTATTGCTGCTGCTGCTGCTGTTGATTATTGCTGCTGCTGCTGCTGCTGCTGATGTTGATTATTACTGCTGCTGTTATAGCTGCTGCTGTTGTTGATTATTGCTGCTGCTGTTCTTGCTGCTGTTGTTGATTATTGCTGCTGCTGCTGATTATTGCTGCTGCAGTTATTGATTATTGCTGCTGCTGCTGCTGTTGTTGATTATTGCTGCTGCTGTTATTGCTGCTGTTGATTATTGCTGCTGCTGTTATTGCTGCTGTTGTTGATTATTGCTGCTGCTTTTATTGCTGCTGTTGATTATTGCTGCTGCTGTTATTGCTGCTGTTGTTGATTATTGCTGCTGCTGCTGATTATTGCTGCTGCAGTTATTGCTGCTGTTGCTGATTATTGCTGCTGTTGTTGATTATTGCTGCTGCTGCTGTTTATTATTGCTGCTGCTGCTGCTGTTATTGCTGCTGCTGTTGTTGTTGATTATTGCTGCTGCTGCTGCTGTTGTTGATTATTGCTGCTGCTGTTATTGCTGCTGTTGATTATTGCTGCTGCTGTTATTGCTGCTGTTGTTGATTATTGCTGCTGCTGCTGTGATTATTGCTGCTGCAGTTATTGCTGCTGTTTGATTATTGCTGCTGCTGTTATTGCTGCTGTTTTGATTATTGCTGCTGCTGTTGATTATTGCTGCTGCTGCTGCTGTTATTGCTGCTGTTGTTGATTATTGCTGCTGCTGCTGCTGCTGTTGTTGATTATTGCTGCTGCTGTTATTGCTGCTGTTGTTGATTATTGCTGCTACTGTTGTTGATTATGCTGCTGCTGTGTTGTTTATTGCTGCTATTGTTGATTATTGCTGCTGCTGATTATTGCTGCTGCTGTTATTGCTGCTGCTGTTGTTGATTATTGCTGCTACTGTTGTTGATTATTGCTGCTGCTGCTGCTGTTGATTATTGCTGCTGCTGTTATTGCTGCTGTTGTTGATTATTGGATTATTGCTGCTGTTGTTGATTATTGCTGCTGCTGTTGCTGTTGTTGATTATTGCTGCTGCAGTTATTGCTGCTGTTGTGATTATTGGATTGTGCTGCTGTTGTTGATATTGCTGCTGCTGTATTGCTGCTGTTTTGATTATTGCTGCTGCTGTGATTATTGCTGTGCTGCTGCTGCGTTATTGTGCTGCTGTGTTGATTATTGATGCTGCTGCTGCTGCTGGTTGTTGATTATTGCTGCTGCTGTTATTGCTGCTGTTGTTATTGCTGCTACTGTTGTTGATTATTGCTGCTGCTGCTGTTGTTGATTATTGCTGCTATTGTTGATTATTGCTGCTGCTGCTGATTATTGCTGCTGCTGCTGATTATTGCTGCTGCTGCTGATTATTGCTGCTGCTGTTATTGCTGCTGCTGTTGTTGATTATTGCTGCTACTGTTGTTGATTATTGCTGCTGCTGCTGCTGTTGTTGATTATTGCTGCTGCTGTTATTGCTGCTGTTGTTGATTATTGGATTATTGCTGCTGCTGTTGTTGATTATTGCTGCTGCTGCTGCTGTTGTTGATTATTGCTGCTGCAGTTATTGCTGCTGTTGTTGTATTGGATTATTGCTGCTGCTGTTGTTGATTATTGCTGCTGCTGCTGCTGCTGCTGCTTTTGATAATTGCTGCTGCTGTTATTGCTGCTGTTGTTGATTATTGCTGTTACTGCTGCTGTTATTGCTGCTGCTGTTGTTGATTATTGTGCTTATTGCTGCTGCAGTATTGCTGCTGATGTTGTATTGCTGCTGCTGGTGTTGATTATTGCTGCTGCAGTTATTGCTGCTGTTGCTGATTATTGCTGCTGCAGTTATTGCTGCTGTTGTTGATTATTGCTGCTGCAGTTATTGCTGCTGTTGCTGATTATTGCTGCTGCAGTTATTGCTGCTGTTGTTGATTATTGCTGCTGCAGTTATTGCTGCTGTTGTTGATTATTGCTGCTGCTGCTGTTATTGTTGCTGCTGTTATTGCTGCAGTTATTGCTGCTGTTGTTGGTTATTGCTGTTGTTGTTGTTGTTATTACTGCTGCTGCTGCAATTATTGCTGCTGTTTTTGGTTATTGCTGCTGCTGCTGTTATTGCTGCCGAAGCTGCTCTTATTGTTGCTGCAGAGCAAGTACAGAACTTGCTACTGTTATTACTGCTGCTGCTGCAATTATTGCTGCTGTTTTTGGTTATTGCTGCTGCTGCTGCTGTTATTGCTGCTGCTGTTGTTGTTGATTATTGCTGCTGCTGCTGCTGTTGTTGATTATTGCTGCTGCTGTTATTGCTGCTGTTGATTATTGCTGCTGCTGTTATTGCTGCTGTTGTTGATTATTGCTGCTGCTGCTGCTGATTATTGCTGCTGCAGTTATTGCTGCTGTTGCTGATTATTGCTGCTGCTGTTATTGCTGCTGTTTTTGATTATTGCTGCTGCTGTTGATTATTGCTGCTGCTGCTGCTGTTATTGCTGCTGCTGTTGTTGATTATTGCTGCTGCTGCTGCTGCTGCTGTTGTTGATTATTGCTGCTGCTGTTATTGCTGCTGTTGTTGATTATTGCTGCTACTGTTGTTGATTATTGCTGCTGCTGCTGTTGTTGATTATTGCTGCTATTGTTGATTATTGCTGCTGCTGCTGATTATTGCTGCTGCTGTTATTGCTGCTGCTGTTGTTGATTATTGCTGCTACTGTTGTTGATTATTGCTGCTGCTGCTGCTGCTGTTGTTGATTATTGCTGCTGCTGTTATTGCTGCTGTTGTTGATTATTGGATTATTGCTGCTGCTGTTGTTGATTATTGCTGCTGCTGCTGTTGCTGTTGTTGATTATTGCTGCTGCAGTTATTGCTGCTGTTGTTGATTATTGGATTATTGCTGCTGCTGTTGTTGATTATTGCTGCTGCTGTTATTGCTGCTGTTTTTGATTATTGCTGCTGCTGTTGATTATTGCTGCTGCTGCTGCTGTTATTGCTGCTGCTGTTGTTGATTATTGCTGCTGCTGCTGCTGCTGTTGTTGATTATTGCTGCTGCTGCTGCTGCTGTTGTTGATTATTGCTGCTGCTGTTATTGCTGCTGTTGTTGATTATTGCTGCTACTGTTGTTGATTATTGCTGCTGCTGCTGTTGTTGATTATTGCTGCTATTGTTGATTATTGCTGCTGCTGCTGATTATTGCTGCTGCTGCTGATTATTGCTGCTGCTGCTGATTATTGCTGCTGCTGTTATTGCTGCTGCTGTTGTTGATTATTGCTGCTACTGTTGTTGATTATTGCTGCTGCTGCTGCTGTTGTTGATTATTGCTGCTGCTGTTATTGCTGCTGTTGTTGATTATTGGATTATTGCTGCTGCTGTTGTTGATTATTGCTGCTGCTGCTGCTGTTGTTGATTATTGCTGCTGCAGTTATTGCTGCTGTTGTTGATTATTGGATTATTGCTGCTGCTGTTGTTGATTATTGCTGCTGCTGCTGCTGCTGCTGCTTTTGATAATTGCTGCTGCTGTTATTGCTGCTGTTGTTGATTATTGCTGTTACTGCTGCTGTTATTGCTGCTGCTGTTGTTGATTATTGCTGCTGCAGTTATTGCTGCTGATGTTGATTATTGCTGCTGCTGCTGTTGTTGATTATTGCTGCTGCAGTTATTGCTGCTGTTGCTGATTATTGCTGCTGCAGTTATTGCTGCTGTTGTTGATTATTGCTGCTGCAGTTATTGCTGCTGTTGCTGATTATTGCTGCTGCAGTTATTGCTGCTGTTGTTGATTATTGCTGCTGCAGTTATTGCTGCTGTTGTTGATTATTGCTGCTGCTGCTGCTGTTATTGTTGCTGCTGTTATTGCTGCAGTTATTGCTGCTGTTGTTGGTTATTGCTGTTGTTGTTGTTGTTATTACTGCTGCTGCTGCAATTATTGCTGCTGTTTTTGGTTATTGCTGCTGCTGCTGTTATTGCTGCCGAAGCTGCTCTTATTGTTGCTGCAGAGCAAGTACAGAACTTGCTACTGCTAATACATACACAACATGCTGTGAGCAAGACATGCTGCTGCTGTACAATATAGCAAACATGAATTACCCATAGCAGATCTATACAGGTGGAGCTGGGGAAGATGGAGGGTTTCTGAAAGCATGCTGCAACTGCTACAGCAAATGCTGACCAAGTATTTGACGGATGAGCAGCGAGCTCATTGGCTACTGATACAGCAGGAACCAATCAGCTGTGCCCGATAGAGAATGATATGATTGCAAGCAAGTTGAGTGATGGACCTATCAGCCTGCACCATCTAGAGTTTCATGAGAGAACCTTGTATTCATTGAACTATTATTGCTTGAGTCTGTCAGCTGCTTACACACACACACACACACACACACCAATTCCTCAAACCTGTTAAGAAAGAAACTGCATCGTGGTGGATTTTGTGTAACCTAAAATAGTATAATCTCAGTTTACTTGTTAATTCATGTTTACATTTGACCTTCACATTAATATACCCAGATAATTTCTCTGTGGAAATGAAAAGGCCAGGTTATTCCGGTAAGATGTTTTGAAGTCATTTCAGTTCAGTTCACATTTATGTTTCTATAAACGTCTCCTCTCAGAATCAGTCATCGGTCTCTCTGAGCAGAAACCTCCGATCCTGACTGGTGATCAGGCATTAACACAGAATCAACGTTAATTTCTAATCGGCTATTCAGAGAGGCGAGCTCAAAGTCCGATCCGCGTGGGGAATGAGACACGGGGTATTTATGTGGGCATTTCTGCATCCATCTGCCCAATTATGCCAAACCAGCTACACCCCATCAGCCCACTGCTGCACACCCACCTTCTTAAGATGTTTGCATAATAAGCCATTTATTTTTAAATCCTGATTTACATGGTCTCCCCTCACCAGGAATTAAAGAACAAACTGAAGAATTCTTCAGTGGAGTTTTTACTGAGTTGATTAAATATGGGCTTTAGCTGCTCTGCTGTATCAAACTGATTAGTCACAGATATATTTAGGCCAAATCTGAAAACATGTTTCCCATTCTGGTGATTTTATTTATTTATTTGCAAATTTAGACATTTTGTTCATTCAGAAATTTATTTAGACATTTTAGACAAACTGCTAGTCCATACTGAGTGATGGATATGTTTAGACCAATTTATTTATTTATTTAAAAATATTTAGTTACTTAAATTATGTATTTAAAATATTTATTTACTTATTTATTAAAATATTTTAAATATTTATTTATTTTAGAAATATTTATTTATTTAAAATGTATTATTTAAAAAAAAAGATTTAATGTTTTTTTAATTATTTTTTAAAATGTATTAAAATTGTTTAAAAGTTTAATTAAAATTTTAGTTATTTAAATAAAATGTACTTATTATTTTTTTTAAATATTTATTTAAAAACATTTTTAGACATTTTATACAAACTGTGACAGATATATTTAGGCCATATCTGATACCATGTTTCCCATTCTAGTGATTTTATTTATTTATTTATTTATTTAGAAATGGATTTGCATTATGTATTAAGCATTTATTTATTTATTTAGAAACTTATTTAATTCGAATTTTTTCAGTGTTTATTGCTGTTATTTATAATGGGTTGGGTATATTTGGAGATCTACCACTGAATCTGAAATAGTAACAGACTCTCCTTGAGTCTGGGGCGGTCAGTCATAGATTATCTCCTGTCGTCCAAACCGACAGACCCTACACAATAACTCACTTGAAGCCGAGCGGCTGAATGCAAAGATTCAAAGGTCTTTTTTTGGACAAGTAAAAGGCTAAAATAGGCTGTGAGAGCTGTGAGCACTTCACTGAATACAGTCTTATAATCACTCCTTCAGTCCTGCTTTCAAATGGTCTTCTTTTACTGCAAAACATCGGCTCATCTTTGACATGTATTTGTCTGCAATGTTGTCCAATGCATCACAAAATTAGCCTGTATGATGATGGTGGCATATTTTTGAACCATGCAGCTTATTCTGTGGCTCTGGGTTTAAAAACAGAAGTAATTATTGCACTAAATGAACCATCTCAGAGACGACATGTATTTTTGGATGCACGGATTTAATGGATTGTGTGCAAATTGGGATTGAGTTTTGCAGCTTTTTTTGTTGTTGTTGTTGTAGATGTAGAACTTATGAAACTGATTAATGTTGTACATATATTTAGGACAAATCTAAAACAATGTTTCCCATTATGGTGTTTTTATTAGTTTATTAATTTATAAATGTATTTATTTATTTATAAATATGTATTTTTGTATAGAATTTATTTATTTACCATTGTTTATTTATTTATAAATGTATTTTTATTTTAGAAATTTATTTATACAATTTGTTCATTCACAAATTTATTTAGACATTTATTTAGTTTTGTTATTTATTTAAAGATCTCCTTTGACCTCTTTTTTAAAACAGTTTCAGGACATAATATATCTTTTTGTGTATGTATATATATATATAGAACTTATGCATTTATTTATTTACTTATTTATTTGTTTATTTATTTTTATTAATTTAGAAATGTATTTTTACTTTAGAAATGTATTTAAACATTTACACATTTATTTAGACATTTATTTTCTTATTTATTTGAAGATCTTTTTTTACAGTTTCAGACCATCTTCTTGGAAAGTGCTTTTCCCCAACAGAGTTCTTCACAAGTGGAGCCAGATGTGACGATGGAGAAAAATCTGTCCTGGGGCACAATATTAATCAAACTCACTCAATCCCTCTGGTGAATGACATATTTAAACATTACATCAGTAAATCAGTGCAGGAGAATCGACTCACTTTAATTTTTAAATTTTAATTTTTTTTTCCTTCATGGCTGTATTTTAGCAGAGGCAGCAGTGATTGATTGATTGATTGATTGGCAGAATCTTTTCTGAAAACCTTTTGTTGCATAATATCAGTAAATATAGACTGATAAACACAACTCTCTCTCTCTCTCTCTCTCTCTCTCTTCAGTAATCATCTGTGCTCTGACTCACCAGTCATTGATTTCTTGTTCAGCGACGTTCAGAGCAGGTTCGGACCGTATGGACGGACGGGAGCATGTGCGGATCCTGCTGGTATTTTCACAAGCACAGCTTGGACCTGCTTCATTCTCACAGTGATTTATATTAAAATATAAAAGTGTAATTAAAAATCAGTGAGTGTTCAGATCACAGTAGTGAAAGCGGCTCTTAATGATCCTACAAATATGATCCTTTCATTTAGGAATCAGCAATTCATACATTATACTATATAGATATATAATATAGATATAGAGTGATATAATGTATGATAGATGAGATTATATATGATGAATGATATATGTATGAGATATGATGAATGAGAAATGATATATTATGAGAATTGATTCATGATTTATAAGATGTATGATGTGAAGGTCATTGGTTTGAATCCTAGGGAATGCATGAACTGATTACATGTATATTGAATGGGTCAATGACGTGACGGGTCATTTTTATGTCCAAAGGCCTTAATAATAATAATTTTAAAAAAAACATAGATATGACATCCAAAGTATGTAAAGTATGTAAGGTAGTACAACTTAAAGACTCTGAAGTGTCAAAAGGTAATTCGGTTTAACCGTCCAAAGGCCAATACATCCATTTCATTTGTGATTAAAATATCTTAAAATGTATTAAATGTATATATTTTTTATTCTGGCATGATTTTATTATATCATATATCAAAATAGTGCAAAATGGTGTTAAAATTATGTGTAGAAGTCGTTGCTTTGTTATGAGAAAGAATGTCTGGAAAAATGAATTTCATTAATGTCATTCGGAGTAACCAATATAAAGGGACTATTTTGGATCTAGTCATGTGGTCAATATCATGTGACAGGATGTGACATCATTCAGACACCTGCAAAGGACCACATGGTCGTGAAGCAAGTAACTCACTCTCTTTTAACTATTTGATAAATTCATGTTTTCACTTGATCATATGCATGTCGTGAAACATCAGGTCATTCGGTGCAACCGCTATAAAACATGGAAAATGTAATATTTTAAAAACTTGTACTAAATATAAAATGTTTGATTGTCCTTTTGCTAGCTAGCTAGATATCAGCCTGTTAGCATTGTTTGAAAATATCGTCATTCGGTGTAACCAAAAGTGTCATTCGGTAAAACCGAAATTTTGGTAAACCAAATAATTTTATTTTTTTTGACAAATTTTTTTCCATCTTGTAAAAAATGACAAAAGCAGTGTTAATTGATTATAAAAAACCATATAATCTCATTGTTAACACTTAATAAAACTTCAAAATTAATTATATCTCCATTGTTTTTTTACACTTTTAAAAACCTTATTTGTCAATGACCCGAATACAACATTGTCACACTGGATTTGTTGGCCTACTTTTGATTTCATCTCTTAATGGCAAATCACTGCTCCATTCTCAGAACCAACTGATCTAAATCCTCTTGAATCTCAGAGTTTCTCTGGGTTTTTCATGCTCGGTGCATTTCAAGAGCTCACAGTTTGCAAGATTTTCAAGTGGAGGTTATTTGTTCATAAATTGAATTACCCAGCAGTGCTCCTGTGAAGCAGCGGCCCATCCACACCACATGTGCCATTAGATAGATAAAATCAGTAACATCCAAGCAACAGGTCATCCTGGTTATGGGAAATGCAATAACCCACAAGGAGACACTCGTGTCTGGTTTTGGAGTGATCAAAGTGATCTGAGATGCAGTTAATGCACTGGTGACTTTTGGTCAGGCTGTCTTTGTTGACTGGGTCATATTTATGGCTATTTTACATTTATGCATTTGCCAGATGCTTTTCTCCAAAGCGACTTCCATTGCATTCAAGATACACATTTTTATCAGTTCACGCACTGCCTGGGAATCAAACCCATGATGAGTGTGAGGCTCTATGTTTGAGCTCCAGTAATGCTGTTCGGCTGCACTGATGTCAAACACACAATGATTCTTTCAACAATATGCTAATTGTTAAAGAAATGTATAATGAGTGAAAACCTCGATTTTTACAATTGCCTGTGCAAAACTCTCCACCACAATACTAGAGAGAGTTGTGGACGCTTGCATACAGGCCCGAATCACAAACCCATGATATATTACACCAATCAGGCATAACAATGACCAAATATAAACAATATCTCAATGAACACAAAAACAATTTCCGTAATGTTGACAAGACTATGTTTTATATAACATCTGTTTAACTTATAACATGAAAGTAAGGTTAATAATATAACTTTGATTTCACATTTTTCAGTTTTACTCAAATTAGGGTGATGCAAAAATGAGTACACCCCACAACAAAAACTACTAAATCTAGTACTTTGTATGGCCTCCATGATTTTTAATGACAGCACCAAGTCTTCTAGGCATGCAATGAACAAGTTGGCGACATTTTGCAACATCTATCTTTTTCCATTCTTCAAGAATGACCTCTTTTAGAGACTGGATGCTGGATGGAGAGTGATGCTTGTCTCTTCAGAATTCCCCATAGGTGTTCGATTGGGTTCAGATCAGGAGCCACTGAATCACTTTCACCCTGTTCTTCTTCAGAAATCCAACAGTGGCCTTAGATGTGTGTTTAGGATCATTGTCATGTTGGAAAAGTGCACGACGACCAAGTGCACGGAGTGATGGTAGCATCTTCTCTTTCAGTATAGAGCAGTACATCTGTGAATTCATGATGCCATCAATGAAACGCAGCTCCCGACACCAGCAGCACTCATGCAGCCCCACATAAGGACACTGACACCACCATGTTTCACTGTAGGCACCATGCATTTTTCTTTGTATTCCTCACCTTTGCGACACCATACTGTTTTGAAGCCATCAGTTCCAAAAACATTAATCTTGGTCTCATCACTCCAGAGTATAGAGTCCCAGCAGTCTTCATCTTTGACAGCATGGGCCCTGGAAAACTCTAGGTGGGTTTTTTTGTGCCTGGGCTTTAGGAGAGTTTTCTTTCGTGGACGGCACCCATGCATGCCATTCCTCTGCAGTGTACGCCGTATTGTGTCAAATAGTCACCCCAGTTTGTTTCTTCTTTTTTAGATAACTGCAGTGAACTTGCATGCCGATTTCAACCCTTCTCATCAGAAGACGCTGTCATGATCACGAGTTGGAGTGCCCTATTTAGCCACCAGAGGGCACGCCAACACGGACTATTGTTCACCGCACTTGGACTTCAATTCCCATAAACCACTTCCCGGACTCATTATCCCATCATTGCATTCAGCTGTTTTGTGTTTGATCATTTGTGTCTGTCTATTTATGTTTCTGCTTTTGTTATTGAGGTTTCATTTACAGTCACCGGCTTCTCTGTTTGTTTTCCCTTGTTTTTGTATGGACTGTTTTGTGGAGTTTGATTCTTGCCTGTTCTGGATTACGTTTTGGATTACCCCATTAAAGCTGCATATGGATCTTACCTTCTTGTCTCTGTGCCAAGCGTGACAGACGCTCCTGTGGAGGTGTTCACTTCCGTGGACGACCTGGACGTCTCTGTGAGATGGTTGCAGTTCAATCTTTTTTACATTTTTGTACCATTTTTGCTACAGTATTCTGACTGATAAGTAAAGCTTTGCTGAACTTCTTGTAGCCTTCACCTTTCTGGTGTAAAGAAATTAACTTGTGACATTTCTCTTCCATGTGGTGCCATTGCTGACAGTAAGAAATGGGGTTTTAACTCCCTTTTATAGTCAACTGTCTGCTGGACACCTGTGTAATGAAGAATTAGACTCACCTGGGGTTGAATTCTTGATAAATTAGACATTTGTAGTCTACAATTTAGCTTTGTTCCAGAGACTTTCAGTGGGGTGTACTCATTTTTGCATCACCCTAATTTGAGTAAAACTGAAAATTTTGTTCTCTAAGTTATATTATTAACATTACTTTATTGTTACAAGTTAAACAAATGTTATATAAAACATAGTCTTGTCAACATTTTGGAAATTGTTTTTTGTGTTCATTGAGATATTGTTTAAAATGTATGATATAATGTATGATAAATTAACTATGTATGAGAAATGAGAGATATGAGAAATTATATGTATGAGATATTATGTATGAGCAATGATATATGATGTATAATGTATGATATGTGGTATGATGTATTTATATGTAATGTATGATATTATATGAGATACGTGAAATTATGTATTATATATTGGATGTATGAGAA
Source organism: Ancherythroculter nigrocauda (assembly GCA_036281575.1). Lineage (NCBI taxonomy): Eukaryota > Metazoa > Chordata > Actinopteri > Cypriniformes > Xenocyprididae > Ancherythroculter > Ancherythroculter nigrocauda. The sequence goes on from VTFQ01000019.1 coordinate 38,699,980, forward strand.
ATTACATATGATGTATGAGATGATGTGTGAGATATATGTGTGATAAATTATATTTGACATTAGATATGATATATGTATGATATTTGAGAAATTATATATTATGTATGAGAAATGATAATGTATGATATGTGAAAAATGAATTATGATGTATGAGAACTTATATATATATATATATATATATATATATATGAGATATGATGTATGAGACATGATATATGATGTATGATATTTGAGAAATGATTTATGATGTATAAGATATTTTTGAGAAACGATACGATATAAAATGTATATTACAACATTAGATATGAGAAATTATTTATAATATTATATATGATTTGAATATGAGCAATAGTTACAGTGATGCTTGACTTGGAAAACACCCTAATAATAATATATTCTGAAATTTTTTTAGTTTATAAGATTTATAATTATCTTACAAATAATTAAAGTAAATTATAAATGTTGCATCTCTTTATAAATGTCTTTTGGAGCAAATGTTTCATTAGATCTGACTGGTTGTGTTAGCTGGACTGTAAATGTGTATTAACATGCATACTAACGAATGGCTCATCAAGCATGACTCAGGGATTTAAACATCCATAATACACTGTTATGACCTTTACAAAGCGCTCTTTCAACCTCTTCTGTAAATGTATGTATATATATATATATATATATATATATATATATATATATATATATATTTGATATAGCCAGGGGAATGATAAAGAGAAGGCCGTTAACGCTGTTGCTCGGGCAACGGATCCTTTCATATCCAACCTTTCTTTCAGACAGAAGAATAAAACAAACCACTGAGTAATTCTTGTCACTGAATTAGTGTATCTCTCTCCCCTCCCGACTGAGAAAAGAGGAGGTGATTGTGAATGGGCTCCATAGCAGCATCTCCGCTCTCAGATGGCTGTTTCCGTAGCAACACAGGGAGGGTGTGCAGAGCGCTGAGGTATAAAAACACAGACGCTTTCTCAGACGGGACTCAGAAACTCTGAGCTGCCTGCCAGACAAACTCACCATGCTGCGGCCGAAGGATTTGTGTCAGGGATCCGGCACCAAAACCTTCCTGGAAGCCATGCAGAGTGGTAAAGTCCACCTGGCTCGCTTCGTGCTGGACGCTCTGGACGGGCGCATCATCAACGGCAAAACCGAAAACAGCCGTACGCTGCTGATGCACGCCGTGAACCTTCAAGACCCCGGGAGCAGATCCAAATTCACCAAGCTTCTGCTGGAGAAAGGCGCGGATGTGAACGCCCGGGACGACCACGGACGCACGGCCTTGAGCCTCGCCTGCGAACACGGACGCCTGGATTCGGTGAAGCTCCTGGTGCAGTTCAACGCCGACCCGGAGCTCACGGACACATGGGGAAACAGCGCCCTGATGTACGCCGCCTGCGGAGGACACAATCAAGTTTTGGAGTTCCTGGTGCGGGCGTTCAAGAAGCTTGGATTGCGACTGGACCGCACGAACCACGCGGGACAGTCGGCCGCACAAGTTGCTGATTTCTTCGGCCACAACCAGTGCGTTCAAGCCCTCAGCAGTTGCGGAAAGAAGACGGTGAGTCCGACGAACAGCACGGGAGAACCCGCGGAAGAACTCCGTTGGCCCAATCGCCTTCCGAAGCATGTTCTGGAGAGGTTCTCCAAACAAATCCAGAGCAGGCATGAGGAACTCCTTCCGGCTTTGTTTCAGAGACAGCTGCGTGTAGGCGACAGCGGCAACAATCTGCGAACCCGCTTCAGACGTCCACCGCCGTTGCCCGACACGGACCGAGATCTGCTGTTTGCTTCGAAACAGATTCAAAACTCGGTGTTGAAAGAGGTCGGCGGCACCGGGAGTGCAGAACGCGAGACGGACATCGAAACGCCGCTCTGGGGGAAAACCCGATCGTTTAACCTGGACCTCAGAAAACAATCCTACCAAGGCGACGTTCGCGAAATCAACAGATCTGCCAGCAGATTCAAAAGAGCTTCGCTCCAGGATGAAAAACCTCTCGTGGCGAAGTTCTACAGCACAAAAATGAGCGATACCATCAACCTCGAGGAGTCCCAGAGCAGGAAAGTTCCCAAAACATCCAGACAGAGCAAACTTCTGTTCAGTCGGGAAGAACTGGAACCTGAGAGGATCAAACCTCGCCCTTCAGGGATCTCCGGACTCGGGACCAGGCTGCTGCGCAGATTCACAGCTCCTGAATTCATGCGGCACATCAGAGACTGTCCGAGCGACGACGGACACGTTAAAGGGAAGATGTCCAGGTCCGAGACCTTCCCATTCTCACACACACACATGAGAGTGAACAGCCAGCCCAGTGTGGACAGCATCAGTGCGGTGAGATGCGAGTTTGAGAACAATTCAGCTCTTAAATGAGCCGATAAAGGCATATTTAGATGAGGTAAACACTATATTGGGCATTTAGAAAGACCTGGGAAATGAATTCAAAGATGTTTATGACTATCGCAGAGACTACACTGCAAGAAATGATGGATTTTTTTGTCTTGTTTTCCAGTACAAATATCTAAGCATTCTTAAATCAAGATACAAGTACTTGTGGAGCTATTGAAGCTAACTTTTTTTGTGTTCAATATCTACAAGATTTATATAATGAGCGAGTAGATCATGAATCCATTTTCCAAACCTGTGTTTTTGTCTTGTATCTGGTGCGCGTGCAGCTGTGGATTAACACAGTACCTGCGAGACAGAGAGAAGTAGCTCCGGCTACAATGTTCTTCCGCAAGACGCATGCAGTTCTGTTTTCCCTTTGAATTAAGATTATTTTTCAGATCCCCCTGGCAGATATTTGTTCTTGTTTTAAGCATAAACTCACTTAATATTGATATATTTTTCTTTTTCTGCATCTGAATGTTCAGAAGTATACTGGAAAACAAGACAAAAACACCAAGCAAGAACATTTTTGCAGTGTAGAGAGATGTTCGACACTATAAATAGCTGTGTACTTCATGAATGTAAGAACTTGAACTCTCTCACTGCTCTCAAGGTCTTTTACTGCCTCTGTAGATTCATTAATGTCCTTCAGCTAATAATGAAGTGATTTAATTATTGCTAACATTATTATGCACTGCTAAAGTGTGTCTGCATTAAGCTATTATTACTATAATGCATGCATGTTATATTTTTATAAGCATATTTTGTCTTGAAAGAAAGAGAGAGAAATGTGGAGTAAAGTGAATCTTATACATCAACTGTTTGTGATTTGTATGCATTAAAATACAGTTTTGTATATCTTTGCATATCTATGATGCCAATAATTTATACTGTATAAACTCAAAGCATCTGTCTGTGTGTATTTTGTTTTCTTTTGATAGACATATATATGAATAAACCACTTATATGCTTAAAGCAAAATAAAACATGATAGCGGTGTTCTTTTATATGCATGATTTATTCTTAAAAAATTTAAATGTAGATGTCTCTTTTCATCAACAGACAAGCACACATCACACAATGTCGTGGAAAGAAGGTTTGATTATGAGTCACGTGTCCTCGGCTGCTGGCATATACACAAACACAGAGCTGTGCACACTAACAAGGGGCCGTTCACACCAGATGCCCTCCTGCGTTCAAACACAGATGGAGTCACACAAAACACAGGAGTTTGGAAATACTTTTGTATGACATGGTTTTGTGAGGGGAACAGCCTGTTATAGTTCACTTCCCTCCACTGCAGGTCTCAAATCTCATTTCTATATTCATACTGGTCTGTTTCCTCACAAAAACCATCATGTAACTTCAGAAGACTTTGAATTTAGTTCTACTGTTCGGTCTTAGAAAAAAAAAAAGGTTCAGTGGGGTTCCATATAGAACCCTAAGGTTCTTGACTCACTTTTAAAGAACACTTTATGACAAAAGGTTCTATATAAGCAGAAATGATTGCATCATACTTACATTGAGTTATTTCCATTTTTCCAGTGATAAAGTATGTTTAACTAAAATTAAAAATTAACTAAAACTAAATCCATAAAAAGATCCCATGATGGGAACAGCTAAAAGGTTCTATATATGAAGTGCCTGGCGGAAGGATACATATAGAACCTGTTCTTCTAAGAGTGTTGATTTTTTTTTTTTTTTTGTCGTGGTCTCTATAAACATTTAGCTGCAAAAAGATTTGTCAAAAATTGCTAAAAAATGTTACACTGTAAAAATAACCGTATGTGTAAGGGAGGCAAGCTATCAAGAAAATCTCACTCCCTGGCCTCACGAAGTGTGTGAGTAACTGACACTAGATGCCTTGTTAATGCACCCACCTCCCACGCCGGAGACGCCAGTTCAAATCCCACTTGGAGTGGGTCGAGTAGGACCAGTTACATTTGGTGCCGTGACCCAGATGGGAGACTGGGGGGTGAGTGTAATGGAGGCAAGCTAGTAAGAGCTGTGCGTGTAAACCTCACTCCCATGGCCTCAAGTAACTGTTAGTAACTGACGCTAGAGTTTTTAGTGTCCTTGTTAGCATTCCTGTCTCCCATGCCAGAGACGCCGGTTCGAATCCTGCTCGGTGGAGTCGGACTGGTTATATTTGGTGCCGTGACCCGGATCAGGGGGGTGAGTGTAACGGAGGCAAGCTATTAAGAGCTGTGCATGTAAACCTCACTCCCCTGGCCTCAAGAGATGCGTTAGCACCTGACGCTAGAGATTGTGGTCTTTAGCGTCTGTGTTAGTGCGTCATCCTCCCATGCTGGGGACGGCGGTGCGGAGCCGGTTGAGTCGGAATGGATACATTTGGTGCCGTGACCCGGATGGGAGTGAGGTTCAGGCAGAGGCAAGCTAGTAAGTAAGTGTGTGTAAATCTCACTCCCCTGGCCTCAAGAGGAGTGCTAATAACTGTTAGCGCCTACCTCCCACGCCAGCGACACGGGTTCGAAACCCGCTCAGAGCGGGTCAAGTTGGACCAGTTACATATGCATAATTAATGATCTTCATTTTCAAATGATTTTCATTTTGCATGTGATGCATGTGTAGGCTACATAAATATTAAAGGTAGACTATGCATCTTTTTTTTAACAAAAATTAACAAAAACTTTCTTTCAAAATGTGTTTTTGTCTTACCCTGATTCACTATGGTAAGCTTATTATAAGTGTTTAGATTTTAGACCTGACAGGATGTTTTTTGCGGGAAATTGCGTACATGCATCACTCGACTGCACGTCTCGTCATATCCGTAAATAGAGAAAAGGGCTGCATCTAAAATCGCACACTCTCTTGAGTAGATACTTATTTTCAATAAGTAATTACTTTGCGACTGCTAAAAAAAGTATGTTCTATAAAGTATGAATGTAATCCGGACCTACTACATCCGCCATGTTGTCATGTTGTCAACTGACCAGCGTCAGTTGCGTTGCTTCACTGCCATTCACAAATCCTCTCCCATGGCCTCATGGGATAGGAAAGTGTCCATCGTATGCACACTTCAGAATCTCGCAATAAATAGTATGTCACTTTTGCCTACTCTTTTATGAGTACTGTGAATTTGGACATACTTTTGTCACATACTGTTTCACCTACTATATAGTAGGGAAGTATGCGATTTCGGATACAGCCACAGTTTGTTCGATTTTAAGCAGCGCTGTGCAGACCGATGGGTGTACGACATCGAAGTACCGCAAGAGCGATTAGAAACCTGCATGCTTTTGAAACACTTTTGCACCGATTGGTTTGCGCAATGCCTCTTCAATTTGAAGTTGCTCCGCCTACTCTGACGCGTGTCTGGTGTGGGAGGGGCAGAGGTTAGTTGTCACATGAGCGAGAAAGGTTGACATGGTGCCGCTAAACCTCAAACCTCCTGGGAATCATTCTTTTTAAACAGACGCCGAACAGAGGAGAGTCTGCTGACAAAAAGAGAATTCGACAGAGCTCGTAATAAAACAAGAATCAACATTGACTTGGCTTTTCAGAGATAGTGAGAACTGAAGGATTTGAAATATTGTAAAAGCAACGCGGAGATGATGGTGTTTTTATTACTTAACAGGTGAGTAAGGTGTTTTATTGATAAATTGTCATATGTAGCTCATTGTAAAGCGTTATCTATTGTGAAGCTTCATATTCATCCGTACAGTAATGTAGAGCCAAAGCACAACCAAAACAATGTTCTTCTGCAAAATGGATGCAGTTTTGTTTTTTAACTGCTAGAGGGCCAAAAGTTACACAATGTACCTTTAAAAAATAATGCATAAATGCGTCATGTGTGAACGGCCCCAAACACTCACTTTTAATCTGTCAGTATGATAATTTAGGAAATATCACAGTACAACAGGTAGGATGCAAAAATATCACAATGAATGCTGCATCCAAAATGTAAACACACACACACACACACACACACGCACACCAACAAACATTTCCTTCCTTCTTTCATCATTAAATAATGCGAACGAATGCAAACACGGGTTGTTTCCCACTCTGATTATGTACATTATTTGTTCTTCTGACGCCTTTACAGTAAAATCAGCCGTTGAAGAATCTCAAGCTCAGATGCAATATTTACACGGTTTACAAACCATTCACAGCACCCTTTCCAAAAGCAGGTGCTCGTCAATCCATTGACAAAAAATAATAAATAAGTCATTAAAATATATACAATTGGTTACAATGGCTCATAAAAATGTTTTGCACCCGTCAGTGCTGACAACAAATGACATCATTTCACCGCCTTTTCTGAAAAAACGTTTTCGTTCTTCAGATTGAGATTCAAGCGTGTGCCACTGTTTAGCCATGCAAGCCAGTCTTACACAAGCTTTAAAACGCAGGTGAAATATATGCCTACAGTGGCGAAAGATCTCTATTTCAGCAGGCCCGGACTTTCACATTTTCTGTGCTGATTTTGGGTAAAATATTGCAGTTTAAAAATGGTAAAATGTGTTAAACGGTTAGTTGTTGAAAGTAAATGTGGTCGATATGTCAAAAATCATGGTGCAAGTCATTTTATATCCTGGAAAATCAACCCAAAAAAGTTTCAACTTATGTAACAAAACATTAAAATCTGATTGGATGAGCAATCTGATTTGAAGCTGTTGAAATTTAGCCAATATACATACAACTTGTGAAGCACATCAACTGAATTCTATATAATTCCAGATTTTGGATAATAAAGTAATATGTTTCAATTAGTTAATGTTCGTTAATGCATTAAATAACACTGAGCAACACATTTGTTAACATTACACAGCAAAATCTCCAAAGTTAAATCAACTCTGCTCAGAGCACATATGGCCCCTCTCTAAATAGTGTTAAAATAACACTGAAGCAGAGTTAAAGTTAAGGAGATAATTAAGCAATTAATTAAGTGATGATTGTGCATTAGTGATGAACACCTGCTGTTAACAAGCAGAATCACTGAAGAAAAGAGAAACAAGAACTACAACTGATTTCAGTCACAGCCTTATTAATTGCTTAATTATCTCATTAACTTTAACTCTGCTTCAGTGTTACTTTAACACTGTTTAGAGAGTTGATTTAACTCTGGGGATTTTACTGTGTAGTTAATAAAAACACAACTGTTATTTCATGTTAGTTCAGGTCCATTAAACTTTATCAACAGACACAACTTTTGGTTTATAATAATGATATATTAGTAAATGCTGAAATTAACATTAATAAATGCTTTGAAAGTATTTTTCAGTGTTAGTTAACTAATGTTAACAAATGGATCCGTGTTAAAACACAGCTGTAAAAACCAACAATGAGATCAAAATCATTATATCGAAACAGTATAAATTTAGCCAAAATATCTGATAAACGAACACAAGCGTGATGGATGTGTACAAATTCAGTAGTTCCAGGTTTCTGTGGCCGCAGATAACACTGAAAATGAGCAGCTTCACAAAAAACACAATAAAACCCAGTGGCGTTTTCAGTCAGACGCACTTCTGCTCTAATTCACTGCCTTTTAAGCACCAATCAGACGTCCTCGGGTGGAAGAAAATGGCTGTGTGAGTTCATATCTCCTAAAACAGCCCTCTCAGTCCCGGTTGCTCTGGGTGCTTTCCACTCTGGCAGGCCGGAAAAGCCACTGCTTTTCTGGTCCTTTTTCACTCCGTAGGCGCCGAGTGGATGGCGGGGACTTCAGCAGCGGGACATGCGCTTGCGGTACTGCTCCACTAGGGGCACCAGGCACTGCGGAGAGCTGGCCTGCAGGAGGAAGGGATGCTCCAGGAGGTCGGTGGCGCTCGCTCGCTCCAGCGGGTCTCGCGTCAGCATGCGGTCCAGAAAGTCCTTAAGCACCGGGGACACCTGCAGACAAACAGGACATTTAGATGAGACAAGCACATGAATGTCCTACCACTGCACAATGTCTTTGCATGGTTATGCTGCCTTCATGTGCTAATTATTGTAAATACGAGTTTCCTAGTTGAAAACTGGACATGAATGCTCTTGTCGTTAAAGTAGTGTATATGAATAATCATTTGAAGCGTATTGTATTTTTTTATACACAGCAAGAACATGTATTTGACCGAAATTCCAGAATCATCAGCATGCTGACTATCTAGATAGTGCGGTGAATGCTTATATGGTTGTCAATGAATGGGACCCTGCATTTTATTTTAAATTAAACATCTTTAAACTCTAGCAACATGAGTTTTGCACTTCAGAAAATGTCAAAATCTAGTTTTATTCCTGCCGTTTTCAACCACATGTGACCGATAAAGGATTGTTTTGAGTTCAAAAACAATATTATTTGTGTGGGAAAAAAAAACTTATTGACATGCAGGCTTCTTAATTTATTCATGCCATATAATTTCTTGTCAAACAAAATGGGTTCAAATAAGTTTGAATTTTTTATTTTATTTATTTTAATTTAATTGTTTATTTTATTATATTTTTTATTGTTTTATTTTAATTTCTTTTCTTTTAATATTTTCTTTTATTTATTTTGTTATTTTTTAATTTTAATTTATTTAATTTATTATTTTATTTTATTGTGCTATTTTATATTTTATTTTATTATTTAATTGTAGTAGTTTTTTTATACTTCATTTTATTGTTATTTTATTATTTTATTTTGTTATATTTATTTTATTTTATTTAAATATTTAATTTTAATATTTGATTTTACTATTTGATTTTATTTTAATATTTATTTTATTTTATTATTTTATTTTAATGATTTATGATTTATTATTTAATTTAATTTTAATTTATTTGATTGTTCTATTTTATCATTTTATTATTTTATTTTATTGTACTATTTTATAATTTTATTTTATTTTATTTTAATATTTTATATTTATTTTGTTATTTTATTTTATATTATTATTTTATTTTAGTATACTATTTTATCATTTTATTTATTATTTAATTGTAATTTTTTATTTTATTTTATATTATTGTATTTTACTCTATAATTTTTTTTTATTTATTTATTTATTTGCCCATAATTATTTTTCATGTCATTACTTTGAGCCAAGAATGCTTAACTGTCTGTCCTTCTGTACCCGTGTGTTTCTCTCTGTCTTGATGTCTGCCTCACTGTGATGAATGGAGAAATATATATTCCTCTAACCTGATGAACGTTGCGTACGCTGGGCGCCGGCTCGTCTCTCAGCCGCTTCATCGCAGCCACAGGAGTTTCACTGAAATATGGAGGTTCCCCATCCACCATCTCCACCACCATGATGCCCAGAGACCAAACATCCACCTGCAGATTCCAGCACACATTTTCTTTTCGGTCCTTGTTTTTATTTACATCTGCTGTCAACGAGATAACGTGTCTTTGATTTGTGCTGTACCTCAGTTCCATACGGAGACTTAGAGATGACCTCAGGAGCCATCCAATACGGCGTGCCCACCAAAGACTTCCTCTTAGGGATATCTTTACTGATCTGAGCGCAAAATCCAAAGTCTGACAGCTTGATCTAATGTAGAAACATAGAGACAGGATAAGAGCTTAAAACACATATTTCACAAACAAGCTTCCATATGATCATATGAGAGGAAGTGAAGATGAAGGCGGTTAACAGAGAGACAGATGGACTCACGCGGCCGTCCAGCGAGAGCAGGATGGAGTCGCTCTTGATGTCTCTGTGGATGACGCCTTGTGAGTGGAGATACGCGAGCGCCTGCAGCACGGCCTCACACACCGTGGCGATCTGCTCCTCGCTCAGCCTGGACACAATATCAAGGACACACTTACATAACGGTGCTTCACAACAGCTTTAAGTGGCCATTTCTTAATGCATCTCTTGTTTTTCAGTTTACTTTCTTTCACCACACCAGGATAATCGTAAGTTTCACATCATTTCAGAATCTAGTTTTATTCCTGCTGCTAAATGAATTGGCCAGTCAGAGGTCTTTAAATCAGTCATTGAATAATCCACTCAATCAATATCGATCAAAATGCTGTGCTGCGTCCCAATTCGTCTACTTATACTACATCCTAAAAGTATGTACTGTTTTTGTAAAGAAAAAGTACATACTTTTGAGTGTGTAGCAGAATAGTATGCAAGCTTTGGGACATACTACCTCGTCATAATTGCGTCATTAACGGACGTTCTGTCGCTTAGTTACGCAAACTGTAACTGTTTAAACTACCCTGTCAATCATCTTGTCACAGTTAAAATCCTCCACATTTATTTAAATTTAATTTCCTACCGTTTCGGAGATAAATGTAGTCGCACGTTGATCTGCCAGTCATGGGTCTTTCATGCAATAACTCTCCTCGTCTTTGCATAATGATGCATTTAAAAATTAATGACCAAACGCATCGTTATAAAAGTTCACAATGCTGTTGCAGATGAAATATAATGTGGATAACATTTAATAAACATATTTTCGTCAGGTTAGATACTGATTATTAATCATTCAAGCCCCTTTATCTTAACCGCTCTGCTTAACCGTCGGTCTCGCACATCCGTCATGTTTGTAGTTTTTTAATACTTTTTACTCGTATTTGTAGTTCTAATCGAATCCTCGTCCACAGCGCAATGTGTTATGGGCAATATTAGTGGTTAGAAGTGTGCACGGATCTGCACTTCGAATTCTAACCGGAAAAAGTAGACCATCCGGGTATCTTTGGAATACTCATTTCAACATACTACGATTTGGGACATACTAATTCTTTTTTCGAATACTATTTAGGACGGATAGTATGCGAATTGGGACGCAGCACTGGAGTTTTCCAATGTTGCCATGGCAGCAGCATATATATTGAAAACAACAAAGGGCCTAACACAGAGCCCTGCTGCATTCCATCATTTACTGATGGTATCTTGGATTTTTCCCCGCTTAAATAGACAGTATGGGAATAGTCTGATAGGTGCGATCTAAACCACCTTAATGCCTGTCCCTGAATACCGGTGTAATTTTGTAGTCGATCTAGGAGTATGTCATGATATTGAGCTTTCATGTTTTTTGCACAGTGATAAATTGGCCAATCAGTCAGTGAATCATCCACTCAATCAATAGTTTTCCAATTTATTTAGCATATTTTTATTTTGGTACCTTTAAGTACGGATGATTTTTAAACGTTCCTTTCGTGTTCATTGTGAAAAAAGCAGCAAGTGTCACTGTCTTTATTATTAAGTTGGCTTGAAAAAGCCAACTTACTGTAATCCTATTTAAACTTATTAAGTTGGCTTGAAAAAGCCAACTTACTGTAATCCTATTTAAACTTATTATTATTATTATTCTTCTTCTTACGGTAAAATTTGCAAGAGCTACTCCTCCTAGAGCTTTAACTCTACAAACTCCAAACTCGGGTCAGACCTTCAAACTGTTCTGACTTAGTGTGCTATATCTTTTCAGACTGATCAGACTTACGGTTTTCCTAAAAATGACTGTTAAAGCTCGGAAAAATCCCATTGACTTTCATTGACGGAATGTTCAAATGAGCCAAGACTTTCAAACTCCAACTGTCAAAATTCAAATTTAAACTACGGAAGCCCATTAGACTCTCAAACTCAATTAGACTCAACTGCCATTCTATGTACTATTTCTAATCCATTCAAACTCATTCAAACTCTATCTATCTATCTATCTATCTATCTATCAAACTGAATCTATCTATCTATCTATCTATCAAACTAAATCTATCTATCTATCAAACTAAATCTATCTATCTATCTATCTATCTATCTATCTAATATAGAATATCCTAGCAACCTCATAGCAATACCCTAGCAACCCGAAGCATAGAGGGATATCTTCAAATCTGAATCTCATACAGACATGGGGGTTGGTTTATATTGTCAAGCAGCCTTTGAAGATTCATCACTGGTAGCTGCCAAGCCACTCCCTAGCAACCAAACAGAGTACCCTAGCAACCGTTTTGCAAAATCTATATCTCTGCATCAGAACATTGTACCGACATGGGGGTTGGTTTATATTGTCAAGCAGCCTTTGAAGTATCATCATTGGTGGCTGCCAAGCCACTCCCTAGCAACCAAACAGAGTACCTTAGCAACCATTTTGCAAAATCTATATCTCTGCATCAGAACATCATACAGACATGGGGGTTGATTTATATTGTCAAGCAACCTTTGGAGTATCATCACTGGTAGCTGCCAAGCCACTCCCTAGCAACCAAACAGAGTACCCTAGCAACCGTTTTGCAAAATCTATATCTCTGCATCAGAACATCGTAGAGAGATGGCGGTTGGCTCTTTTGACTCATGCTAGCAATCTGGACTTCCAACATGCTACACATGCTAGCAGTGAATAGCTACATGCTAATAGTGATTAGCTAAGTGCTAAACTGGGCTAAGAACATGCTAAATACTCTATAAAAACTTGATAGTAACCATCTGTGACAACTACTAACCACTTAGCAACATCATAGCAACCAACCAGGTTACCATAGCAACCGCCTAGCAACCACCCAGAACACCCTAGCAACTGCCTAGCAACACCTTAGCAACCACCCAGGTTACCATAGCAACTGCCTAGCAACCACCCCGAGTACCCTAGCAACCGCATAGCAACACCCTAGCAACCACCCCAAGTACCCTAGCAACCACATAGCAACACCATAGCAACCACCCAGAACACCTTAGCAACTGCCTAGCAACACCTTAGCAACCACCCAGGTTACCATAGCAACTGCCTAGCAACCACCCCGAGTAGCCTAGCAACCGCATAGCATCATCTTAGCAACCACCCCGAGTACCCTAGCAACCGCATAGCAACACCCTAGCAACCACCCCAAGTACCCTAGCAACCACATAGCAACACCATAGCAACCACCCAGAACACCTTAGCAACCGCATAGCAACACCTTAGCAACCACCCTGAGTACCCTAGCAACTGCATAGCAACACCCTAGCAACCATGCAGATTACCCTAGCAACCACATAGCAACACCCTAGCAACCACTCAGAACACCTTAGCAACTGCATAGCAACCACTCTGAGAACCCTAGCAACCACATAGCAACACCCTAGCAACCACCCTGAGTACCCTAGCAACCGCATAGCAACACCTTAGCAACCACCCTGAGTACCCTAGCAACCGCATAGCAACACCCTAGCAACCACCCCAAATACCCTAGCAACCCCATAGCAACACCTTAGCAACCACCCGAGTACCCTAGCAACCGCATAGCAACACCCTAGCAACCACCCCAATACCCTAGCAACCGCATAGCAACACCCTTGCAACCACCCTGAGTACCCTAGCAACCACTTAACACCCTAGCAACCGCCTTAAGTACCCTGACTCTATCTATCTATCTATCTATCTATCTATCAAACTAAATCTATCAAACTAAGTCTATCTAGTGAACTAAATCTATCTAATAAAACTTAAACTTTCAAACTTCAAACTTTTAAAACTACTTCAAACTTTCTGGACCGGCTTTTTCAAGCCAACTTAAAGTTTGTCCTCAAACTTTTTTATCTAGTTATTATTATTATTCTTCTTCTTACGGTAAAATTTGCAAGAGCTACTCCTCCTAGAGCTTTAACTCTACAAACTCCAAACTCGGGTCAGACCTTCAAACTGTTCTGACTTAGTGTGCTATATCTTTTCAGACTGATCAGACTTACGGTTTTCCTAAAAATGACTGTTAAAGCTCGGAAAAATCCCATTGACTTTCATTGACGGAATGTTCAAATGAGCCAAGACTTTCAAACTCCAACTGTCAAAATTCAAATTTAAACTACGGAAGCCCATTAGACTCTCAAACTCAATTAGACTCAACTGCCATTCTATGTACTATTTCTAATCCATTCAAACTCATTCAAACTCTATCTATCTATCTATCTATCTATCTATCAAACTGAATCTATCTATCTATCTATCTATCAAACTAAATCTATCTATCTATCAAACTAAATCTATCTATCTATCTATCTATCTATCTATCTAATATAGAATATCCTAGCAACCTCATAGCAATACCCTAGCAACCCGAAGCATAGAGGGATATCTTCAAATCTGAATCTCATACAGACATGGGGGTTGGTTTATATTGTCAAGCAGCCTTTGAAGATTCATCACTGGTAGCTGCCAAGCCACTCCCTAGCAACCAAACAGAGTACCCTAGCAACCGTTTTGCAAAATCTATATCTCTGCATCAGAACATTGTACCGACATGGGGGTTGGTTTATATTGTCAAGCAGCCTTTGAAGTATCATCATTGGTGGCTGCCAAGCCACTCCCTAGCAACCAAACAGAGTACCTTAGCAACCATTTTGCAAAATCTATATCTCTGCATCAGAACATCATACAGACATGGGGGTTGATTTATATTGTCAAGCAACCTTTGGAGTATCATCACTGGTAGCTGCCAAGCCACTCCCTAGCAACCAAACAGAGTACCCTAGCAACCGTTTTGCAAAATCTATATCTCTGCATCAGAACATCGTAGAGAGATGGCGGTTGGCTCTTTTGACTCATGCTAGCAATCTGGACTTCCAACATGCTACACATGCTAGCAGTGAATAGCTACATGCTAATAGTGATTAGCTAAGTGCTAAACTGGGCTAAGAACATGCTAAATACTCTATAAAAACTTGATAGTAACCATCTGTGACAACTACTAACCACTTAGCAACATCATAGCAACCAACCAGGTTACCATAGCAACCGCCTAGCAACCACCCAGAACACCCTAGCAACTGCCTAGCAACACCTTAGCAACCACCCAGGTTACCATAGCAACTGCCTAGCAACCACCCCGAGTACCCTAGCAACCGCATAGCAACACCCTAGCAACCACCCCAAGTACCCTAGCAACCACATAGCAACACCATAGCAACCACCCAGAACACCTTAGCAACTGCCTAGCAACACCTTAGCAACCACCCAGGTTACCATAGCAACTGCCTAGCAACCACCCCGAGTAGCCTAGCAACCGCATAGCATCATCTTAGCAACCACCCCGAGTACCCTAGCAACCGCATAGCAACACCCTAGCAACCACCCCAAGTACCCTAGCAACCACATAGCAACACCATAGCAACCACCCAGAACACCTTAGCAACCGCATAGCAACACCTTAGCAACCACCCTGAGTACCCTAGCAACTGCATAGCAACACCCTAGCAACCATGCAGATTACCCTAGCAACCACATAGCAACACCCTAGCAACCACTCAGAACACCTTAGCAACTGCATAGCAACCACTCTGAGAACCCTAGCAACCACATAGCAACACCCTAGCAACCACCCTGAGTACCCTAGCAACCGCATAGCAACACCTTAGCAACCACCCTGAGTACCCTAGCAACCGCATAGCAACACCCTAGCAACCACCCCAAATACCCTAGCAACCCCATAGCAACACCTTAGCAACCACCCGAGTACCCTAGCAACCGCATAGCAACACCCTAGCAACCACCCCAATACCCTAGCAACCGCATAGCAACACCCTTGCAACCACCCTGAGTACCCTAGCAACCACTTAACACCCTAGCAACCGCCTTAAGTACCCTGACTCTATCTATCTATCTATCTATCTATCTATCAAACTAAATCTATCAAACTAAGTCTATCTAGTGAACTAAATCTATCTAATAAAACTTAAACTTTCAAACTTCAAACTTTTAAAACTACTTCAAACTTTCTGGACCGGCTTTTTCAAGCCAACTTAAAGTTTGTCCTCAAACTTTTTTATCTAGTTATTATTATTATTCTTCTTACTTGAATTTCCAAGACTAACTCCTCCTAGAGCTTTAACTCCACAAACTCCAAACTCGGGTCAGACCTTCAGACTGTTCTGACTTGGTGTGCTATATCTTTTCTAACTGATCCGACTTACGGTTTTCCTAAAAATGACTATTAAAGCTCGGAAAAATCCCATTGACTTTCATTGACGGAATGTTCAAATGAGCCAAGACTTTCAAATTCCAACTGTCAAAATTCAAATTCAAACTATGGAAGCCCATTAGACTCAAAAACTCAATTAGACTCAACTGCCATTCTATGTACTATTTCTAATCCATTGAAACTCATTGAAACTCATTAAACTTTATCTATCTATCTATCTATCTATCTATCTATCTATCTATCTATCTATCTATCTATCTAACTCATTCAAACTCATCTATCTATCTATCTAACTCATTCAAACTCATCTATCTATCTATCTATCTATCTATCTATCTATCTATCTATCTATCTATCTATCTATCTAACTCATTCAAACTCATCTATCTATATCCATCTATCATTACTGGTAGCTGCCAAGCCACTCCCTAGCAACCAAACAGAGTACCCTAGCAACCGTTTTGCAAGATCTATATCTCTGCATCAGAACATCATACAGACATGGGGGTTGGTTTATATTGTCAAGCAGCCTTTGGAGTATCATCATTGGTAGTTGCCAAGCAACTCCCTAGCAACCAAACAGAGTACCCTAGCAACCGTTTCGCAAATTCTATATCTCTGCATCAAAACATCGTACAGACATGGGGTTTGGTTTATATTGTCAAGCAGCCTTTGGAGAATCATCATTGGTAGCTGCCAAGCCATTCCCTAGCAACCAAACAGAGTACCCTAGCAACCGTTTTGCAAAATCTATATCTCTGCATCAGAACATCGTACAGACATGGGGGTTGGTTTATATTGTCAAGCAGCCTTTGGAGTATCATCATTGGTAGCTGCAAAGCCACTCCCTAGCAACCAAACAGAGTACCCTAGCAACCGTTTTGTAAAATCTATAACTCTGCATCAGAACATCGTACAGACATGGGGGTTGGTTTATATTGTCAAGCAGCCTTTGGAGTATCATCACTGGTAGCTGCAAAGCCACTCCCTAGCAACCAAACAGAGTACCCTAGCAACCGTTTTGTAAAATCTATAACTCTGCATCAGAACATCGTACAGACATGGGGGTTGGTTTATATTGTCAAGCAGCCTTTGGAGTATCATCACTGGTAGCTGCAAAGCCACTCCCTAGCAACCAAACAGAGTACCCTAGCAACCGTTTTGTAAAATCTATAACTCTGCATCAGAACATCGTACAGACATGGGGGTTGGTTTATATTGTCAAGCAGCCTTTGGAGTATCATCACTGGTAGCTGCAAAGCCACTCCCTAGCAACCAAACAGAGTACCCTAGAAACCGTTTTGTAAAATCTATTTCTCTGCATAAGAACATCGTAGCGACATGGGGGTTGGTTTATATTGTCAAGCAGCCTTTGGAGTATCATCACTGGTAGCTGCCAAGCCACTCCCTAGCAACCAAACAGAGTACCCTAGCAACCGTTTTGCAAGATCTATATCTCTGCATAAGAACATCGTAGAGACATGGCAGTTGGCTCTTTTGACTCATGCTAGCAATCTGGACTTCCAACATGTTACACATGCTAGCAATGAATAGCTACATGCTAATAGTGATTAGCCTAATGTTAAATCTAACTACTAAACTAAAACTTAAACTTTTAAACTGAAAACTCTCAAACTTCACACTTTTAAAACTACTTCAAACTTTCTGGACCGGCTTTTTCAAGCCAACTTAAAGTTTGTCCTCAAACTTTTTTATCTAGTTAAGTTGGCTTGAAAAAGCCAACTTACTGATCTACGTCTTAAGCTTATTATTATTCTTCTTAGACTAAATTTCTAAATGCATCTCCTCCTAGACTGTTCAAGCTACAACCACCAAACTCGGACTAGACCTTCAGACTGTTCTGACTTAGTGTGCTATATCTTTTCAGACTGATCCGACTTACGGTTTTCCTAAAAATGCTGATTAAACCTGGAAAAAACTCCCATTGACTTTCATTGAACTGCCTTGGCTGATCTGAACATTCCGTCCAACTGTCAAAATTCAAATTCAAACACACAGACTCAATTAAACTGCCATTCCTATTTCCAAGCCATTTAAACTCATTCAAACTCATTCAAACTCATTCTATCTATCTATCTATCTATCTAAATCTAACTCTATCAAACTAAATCTATCTATCTATCTATCTATCTATCTATCTATCTATCTATCTAAATCTAACTCTATCAAACTAAATCTATCTATGTAAATCTAACTCTATCAAACTAAATCTATCTATCTATCTAAATCTAAATCTATCAAACTAAATCTATCTATCTATCTATCTATCTATCTATCTATCTATCTATCTATTTCTCTTTCTAATCTATCTATCTATCTATCTATCTATCTAATCTATCTATCTATCTATCTATCTATCATCTATCTATTTCTCTTTCTAATCTATCTATCTATCTATCTATCTATCTATCTATCTAAATCTAACTCTATCAAACTAAATCTATCTATGTAAATCTAACTATCAAACTAAATCTATCTATCTATCTATCTATCAAACTAAATCTATCTATCTATCTAAATCTAAATCTATCAAACTAAATCTATCTATCTATCTATCTATCTATCTATCTATCTATCTATCTATTTCTCTTTCTAATCTATCTATCTATCTATCTATCTATCTATCTATCTATTTCTCTTTCTAATCTATCTATCTATCTATCTATCTATCTATCTATCTATCTATCTATCATCTATCTATTTCTCTTTCTAATCTATCTATCTATCTATCTATCTATCAAACTAAATCTATCTATCTATCTATCTATTTCTCTTTTTAATCTATCTATCTCTATCTATCTATCAAACTAAATCTATCTATCTATCTATCTATCTATCTATCTATCTATCTATCTATCTATGATCAACTCTCATAGCAACCACCCAAACCAACCTAGCAACCACCCAGAACACCATGGCAACTGCATAGCAACCACACAAATCACCCTGGCATCATCCTAGCAACCAGCCTGGATACAATAGCAACCACATAGCAACACCATGGCAACCACCCCGAGTACCCTAGCAACCGCATAGCAACACCCTAGCAACCGCCCCGAGTACCCTAGCAACCGCATAGCAACACCCTAGCAACCACCCCGAGTACCCTAGCAACAGCATAGCAACACCTTAGCAACCACCCCGAGTACCCTAGCAACACCTTAGCAAACCACCCCGAGTACCCTAGCAACACCCTAACAACCACCCCAAGTACCCTAGCAACCGCATAGCAACACCCTAGCAACCACCCGAGTACCCTAGCAACCGCATAGCAACACCTTAGCAACCACCCCGAGTACTATAGCAACCGCATAGCAACACCCTAGCAACCACCCCGAGTACCCTAGCAACCGCATAGCAACACCCTAGCAACCACCCCGAGTACCCTAGCAACAGCATAGCAACACCTTAGCAACCACCCCGAGTACCCTAGCAACACCTTAGCAACCACCCCGAGTACCCTAGCAACACCCTAACAACCACCCCAAGTACCCTAGCAACCGCATAGCAACACCCTAGCAACCACCCGAGTACCCTAGCAACCGCATAGCAACACCTTAGCAACCACCCCGAGTACTATAGCAACCGCATAGCAACACCCTAGCAACCACCCCGAGTACCCTAGCAACCGCATAGCAACACCTTAGCAACCACCCCGAGTACCCTAGCAACACCTTAGCAACCACCCCGAGTACCCTAGCAACCGCATAGCAACACCCTAGCAACCACCCGAGTACCATAGCAACCGCATAGCAACACCTTAGCAACCACCCCGAGTACCATAGCAACCGCATAGCAACACCTTAGCAACCACCCCGAGTACCCTAGCAACTGCATAGCAACACCCTAGCAACCGCATAGCAACACCTTAGCAACCACCCCGAGTACCCTAGCAACTGCATAGCAACACCTTAGCAACCACCCCGAGTACCCTAGCAACTGCATAGCAACACCATAGCAACCAAACAGAGTGCCCTAGCAACCAATTTGCAAAATCTATATCTCTGCATCAGAACATCTTCCAGACATGGGGGTTGGTTTATATTGTCAAGCAGCCTTTGGAGTATCATCACTGGTAGCTGCCAAGCCACTCCCTAGCAACCAAACAGAGTACCCTAGCAACCGTTTTGCAAAATCTATATCTCTGCATCAGTACATCGTAGAGACATGGCGGTTGGCTCTTTTGACTCATGCTAGCAATCTGGACTTCAACATGCTAGCAGTGAATAGCTACATGCTAATAGTGATTAGCTAAGTGCTAAAGTGGGCTAAGAACATGCTAATAACTCTATAAAAACTCCATAGTATCCATCTGTGACAATTACCAATCTATCTATCTATCTAATAAAACTTAAACTTTCAAACTTCAAACTTTTAAAACTTCTTCAAACTTTCTGGCTATGCTTTTTCAAGCCAACTTAAAGTTTGTCCTCAAACTTTTTTATCTAGTTATTATTATTATTATTATTATTTCTTGCAGTAAACTATTTGTATGTACTTTGTAACAATAGCTGATATGTCCAGATCATGTCTTTTTTAATGGAGGGCAAAAAAAATTACCTTTTTAAATGTTTCGAGAGCAAATGCAAAATTATCCCAAAAAATTTTAGCCCTATTTTGCTTATTCATTTATTCATGTCATATAATTGCTTGTCAATCACAATGTCTTCAAATAATTTTGAATATTTTTATTTATTAATTTATTTTTATTTTTTTTAACTAATTTAATTTAACTAATTCATTTTTTTACATTTTTTTCTTATTAATGATATTAGGTTTATCCTGCTGTAAAGCAATGTTTGGTTCATTTATTATTTATATTATTTATATTTAATTCAAAAACAGATTTTGTTTGTCTAGAAAAAAACTTTTTGAGATGCAGACTAATTTATTCATGTCATAAAATTACTTGTTAAACAAAATGTCTTCAAATAAGTTTGAAAATTATTTTATTTGGCCAATTTAATTGATTGGCTAATTATTTTTTAAAATAATAATTTTGTATATTTATGATATTAGGTTTATCCTGCTGTAAAGGAATGTTTTGGTTCTTTATTATTATTATTATTATGTATATATTATTTATATATATAATTTAAAACAGATTTTGTTTGTCTAGAAAACACTTTTTGAGACACTTATTAATTTATTCATGTCATATAATTGTTTGTCAAACAAAAAGTCTTCAAATGAAATTTTTAATAATTTATTTCATTTTAATATTTTAATTTTAATTTGTTGACTAATTATTTTTTTTTCTTTTATATATTTATGATATTAGGTTTAGGCTGCTGAATGTTTTGTTTATTATTATTATTATTATTATTTATATATAGATTTGTATTCACAGATTTTTTTTGTCCAGAAAAACACTTTCTGAGATGCAGGTATATTAATTTATTCATGTCATATAATTGCTTGTCAAACAAAAAGTCTTCAAATCAGTTTGAACATTTTTATTTTTAATAATTTATTTTATTTTATTATTTTAATTTGTTGACTATTTTTTTCTTTTGTATATTATGTATATTATATTTCTTTTGTATATATATTTTATATTATTATGATATTAGGTTTAGGCTGCTGTAAAGGTATGTTTTGGTTATTATTATTATTATTTATATAGAGATTTGTATTCACAGATTTTGTTTGTCCAGAAAAACACTTTCTGAGATGCAGGCATATTAATTTATTCATGTCATATAATTGTTTGTCAAACAAAAAGTCTTCAAATCAAATATTAAAAATATTTGATAAAATATTATAAAAATTAATAATTTATTTTATTTTAATATTTTAATTTTAATTTGTTGACTAATTATTTTTTTTTCTTTTATATATTTATGATATTAGGTTTAGGCTGCTGAATGTTTTGTTTATTATTATTATTATTATTATTTATATATAGATTTGTATTCACAGATTTTGTTTGTCCAGAAAAACACTTTCTGAGATGCAGGTATATTAATTTATTCATGTCATATAATTGCTTGTCAAACAAAAAGTCTTCAAATCAGTTTGAACATTTTTATTTTTAATAATTTATTTTATTTTATTATTTTAATTTGTTGACTAATTTTTTCTTTTGTATATTATGTATATTATATTTCTTTTGTATATATATTTTATATTATTATGATATTAGGTTTAGGCAGCTGTAAAGGAATGTTTTGGTTATTATTATTATTATTATTTATATAGAGATTTATATTAACAGATTTTGTTTGTCTAGAAAAACACTTTTTGAGATGCAGGCATATTAATTTATTCATGTCATGTAATTGCTTTTCAAATCAGTGTGAAAATAGCCTAATTCTTGAATCCTAATCCTGCTGATCTGAACTAAAGCTGCTCTGCTGTCTTCTGGCACTGTGTGCAGAATCAATCATGTTTGTGAACGTGTCCTCTCAACGCTCAGGTCAGATCTCGTCCTTCTGCCATGCCAATTCCTGTTTGCCGTCTCGGGCCCGAGAGGATGTGGCATATAGGCGCGTTTGTGTGGATTCATGTAAATCTAGTCCTTCATCAGACAAAGAGAGACATGCATTTACCAAACTAATTACACCACTAATCAAATCCCCCTGCATGTCATCACAACGTCCTCTAATCTGATCGTCTAATCAAATTAAAGTCCGAATACATGCAGGAGATGCACAGCCAAACCTGAGCAGATCAATGAGTTAACTGTACATCACCCTCTTGTGGTATGAATAAAACACTACAATAACACAACATGAGATTAGTGTTTGCAGCTTGTGTCCTGCTCATCCTTACAGCAGAACTGCAATCACTGAAAACATGAACCTCAAGATTACTCGTCTAAGAAATCCAGTTCTCTACTTTCATGAAACAGAAGGAAGAGATAAACGAGTCGCTCCTTCATGCTTTCATACCTGGTTTCAGACACGATGTTTGTTAAAGCTCCTCCCTGCAGATACTCCATGATTACCCAGAGTTCCTCCTCCACCAGAGCGCTCTTGAACATCTCCACCACGTTCCTGTGCTGGTAATCTCTCATAATCACCACCTGTGAACACAGACCGACACAGTCTGATCAACGCAACACGCTCGGAGAGCATCATAATGGTCATTTATGCCTTTATTTTAGTTTGATTTGATAACATTTAAGGTTTCAGTTGCGTAGCTGTCAGTGGAGGGACAGAAATCTCTCAGATTTCATCAAAAATATCTTAATTTGTGTTCTGAAGATGAGTGATTAATGACAGAATTTTCATTTTTGGGTGAACTAACCCTTTAATGTCTCCCTGTGGTAAAGATCAAGTTTTTAATGATGTTCACATGTCTATGTAGTGTTTTTAATTTTATGATTTAAGACAAACCATGTGCAAATTCATAAGTCAACACCATTGTTGAGTATTTTCTCTTTAAACTGCAGTGATCTAAACACACGCGGTTTGAAATCACTGGTGTTTCTAACGTCATAAACTACCTTGTAACCAATCACGTCTTGAGGGGGGCGGGCTTTAGCATATCATATCAACTGACCACTATATATTTATCTGTTAATATGAAAAACCATGTGCATTTAGCAATATAGCGGGTGAATTATGTATATGATGGCGTTATGATGGACTATATGCATTTCTCCACTGACGTTCTGAGTTGTTCAAATCGTTTGTAAGGATATTGATTGGTTTGAACATGGTTTGTGTAACATTAGCAATACATTATTAGCTGTATGATAAGTCAAGCAAAAGGATAATCATATTAATTACCATTATGTGTCCAACGTTGTAAAAAGCGATACCATTGTGCAGCGTTTACCTCAGTAAGGGGCCGTTCACACAGAACGCGTTTTTCTATTCCAATGCGTTACTTTCCCATTGTTTTTCTATGTAAACACGCGCTTGACGGACGTGCATGACCGTTACGCTCGCGTCTCGCGTCTTTTGCAGCGCCTCACTTTTACATGCAGTGCCGCTCATCAATGTCAGTTCCAAAACAGTGGACCAATCAGAAGAACTTGGAGGTGGGGCAAGTGTTGCGAGTTGGCATGACAACTGTTTTATATAATGGCAACATGGCGGAGGAGGCGTTCATTATTATCTTATTTTCTTTTTTTCCATGTCAAAACTTGTATCTGTAAATTCTGCAGTTTGCCTATTTCTATTATTTCCGTTATTGTCGTTATTGCATCACGTCTCAAAGGCGCGTCTCGAGACTCTCCCGTTCTATGCTGCGCTTTTTTAAAACCACTCCTGAGCGCTGCGTCTCTGCGCGCGTTTTTAGACGCAAAGACGCGTTCTGTGTGAACGGCCCCTAAGTAGGGTTGCCAGGTTTTTCACAACAAAACCCGAGTCCCACGGTAAAAATCTTGCAAAAGTCGCGTTTCTGGCGGGGCTCCCCTGGTAAAATTCGCATTCCAGGGGCTGAATATGTTATTTTGGGTCGATTTAACCCGCGGACATGAAAAAACAACAGTGTTAAAGTAGCCCAATTTCGCGGGAAAACCGCGGACTTGGCAACACTGCCCCTAAGTTGACCGAGTGGATCTCTGAGCTTGTGCGAGTGAGTGGAGGTGGGGCTAATTATCATATTCATAGATCTCCATTTACTAAATGAAGCAACGGTGAAGAAATTTGTTTTCACAAGAAAAAAACATTACATAGTATGTAATATTGGTGATCAAAGATGAGTTTTAAGGGATAAAATGATTGATTACAGGGGGATTTTAAATATAAGGGTAGAATTGCGTGTATTAAAGGATTAGTTCACGTCAGAAATGCAATGTACTCACCTCCATGTCATCCCAGATGTTTCTCTTTCTTTCTTCGGTTGGAAAGAAATGAAGGTTTTTGAGGAAAACATTCCAGGATTTTTCTCCATATAGTGGACTTCACTGGGGTTCAACGGGTTGAAGGTCCAAATGTCAGTTTCAGTGCAGCTTCAAAGAGCTCTACATGATCCCAGACGAGGAATAAGAGTCTAATCTAGAGAAACCATCAACCATTTTCTAAAAATATTAAAATTATATACTTTTTAACCACAAATGCTCGTCTTGCACTGCTCTGAGATGTGCCACGCATGACGTAATCATGTTGGAAAGGTCACACGTGACGTAGGCGGAAGAACCGCGGTAAGGTGAAAAACTCCATCTCATTTTCTCCTCCAACATCGTTGTTTTACCTTTTTTTGTAAAGGGCGTGTGACTTAATCTTTGACCATTCCCTTTGTAAACACTGGATCGGTACTTCCGCCTACATTACTCATGACCTTTCCAACATGATTACGTAATGCGTGGCTCATCACAGAGCAGTGCAAGACGAGCATTTGTGGTTAAAAAGAATATAATTTATATTTATATTAGAAAATGTCCGATGGTTTCTCTAGATAAGACTCTTATTCCTCGTCTGGGATCATGTAGAGCTCTTTGAAGCTGCACTGAAACTGACATTTGGACCTTCAACCCGTTGAACCCCAGTGAAGTCCACTATATGGAGAAAAATCCTGGAATGTTTTCCTCAAAAACGATGTGAGATCCACGAATCAGAGAGGGTTCCCAAATCTCAAATGATTTTTTGATAGGTTAAAACTAATGGAGAATATCTTGTGTTTTCCGCTGGTGCTTGGGATCGGCGCCTATGATTCTATATAACTGAAACTCATTAAAATGCTCTTAGTTTCACCTCGTTGAAGAGCAGCTCTCTGCGCTGTTGTCTCCTGAGGTCCATCATCTTGACGGCCACCACGCGTCCACTGTGTTTCTCGCGGGCGATGCACACCACACCCGTCGATCCCTCTCCGATCTTCACAAAGTTCTCCAGATATGAGCGTGGGTCTCCTTTATCCACCACCATCTGCAGGGCAGCCTTGAACTGCTCGTGGGTGACTTTCGGGGGGTCGGGTGGCGGGCGCGGCGAGGGGTACAGTGGGGGTCTGAATGCAGGCGAGCAGGTTCCCGGAGGGCTGTTGGCCAGAGAGCCGGTGGGGGACGGCCGGGGCTGGGACGGACTGTCCTGTCTAGGGTAGAGTCCTGGGTTCGGGCAGCCCGAGTGTCTCATAAAGGGGTCTGGACCGGTGGGCCGATAACTGATGTTGGGTGAGAGTCCGATCGTGTAGCTGGAGGAGGAACGGACGGTTTTGTGTGGCCTTGTGCCGCTCATGAGTGGACTGCTGGTGCCGCTGTGCAAATATCCCGGCTGGTGTCTCATGGCTGCGTCGGCCTGAAGGACAAACAGAAATTAGGCAGTGATCTTCAACAGAACATCACATTTCTGCATTAACCTGCTTCTCTCATTAACATGTATTCGCACTACAAAAACTTGAGTGACTTTAATGCATCCTTGCTGAATAAAATTATTAATTTCTTTTTTTTTAAATATCTTTTGAATGAAATCGGAGCAAATCAGCATGCACAGTAAAATCCCCAGAGTTAAATCAACTCTGCTCAGAGTACATATGGTCCCTCTCTAAATAGTGTTAAAGTAACACTGTAGCAGAGTTAAAGTTAATGAGATAATTAAGCAATTAATAAGGCTGTGACTGAAGTCAGTTGTAGTTCTTGTGTTTCTCTTTTCTTCAGTGATTCTGCTTGTTAACAGCAGGTGTTCATCACTAATGCACAATCATCACTTAATTAATTGCTTAATTATCTCATTAACTCATTAATGAAAGTCATATACACCTAAACTCTAAAAAACAACCCAAGTTGGGTTGAAAATGGACAAACCCAGCGATTGTTTTTTTTTAACCCAGCTAATGGGTTGTTTTAACCCAGCTGTTGGGTAAAAATGTTTGCAAAACCTGCTGGGTAGTTTTATTTAACTCAACTATTGTTTAAAAATTACTGTATTGCTTGCTTGAAATGAACCCAAAATATTTTGGAAACTAACATTTATTAATATGTTTAATAAAAGAACATGTATTAAATTGCTTATGAATAAATGTTCACAGTTTATTATTGTTTCCTCTAGTAATTATGTGTCTGACTTTTAATTTCCAACCTATTTTGGGTTCATTTTAAGCCATATATATAGTCATTTTTAAACAATAGCAGAGTTAAATAAAACTGCCCAGAACGTTGGGTAAACATTTAACCCAACCGCTGGGTTAAAACATCCCAATCGATGTGTTAAGACATCCCAATCGCTGGGTTAAAACATCCCAATCGCTGGGTTAAGACATCCCAATCGCTGGGATAAAACATCCCAATCTCTGGGTTAAGACATCCCAATCACAGGGTTAAAACATCCCAATTGATGGGTTAAGACATCCCAATCGCCGGGTTAAAACATCCCAATCGCTGGGTTAAGACATCCCAATCGCTGGGATAAAACATCCCAATCTCTGGGTTAAGACATCCCAATCACCGGGTTAAAACATCCCAATTGATGGGTTAAGACATCCCAATCGCCGGGTTTAAAACATCCCAATCGCTGGGTTAAGACATCCCAATCACCGGGTTAAAACATCCCAATCGATGGGTTAAGACATCCCAATCGCCGGGATAAAACATCCCAATCGCTGGGTTAAGACATCCCAATCACTGGGATAAAACATCCCAATCGCTGGGTTAAGACATCCCAATCACCGGGTTAAAACATCCCAATCGATGGGTTAAGCTGGCAATTGGGTTAACAACCCAATTGCCAGGTTAAAACAACCCAATCACTGGGTTTGTCAATTTTCAACCCAACCTGGGTTGTTTTTAACCCAGCATTTTTTAGAGTGTAGATGGCTTGAGGGTGAGTAAATTATGGGATAATTTTCATTTTTTGTGTGAATAAACCCTTTAATGTGAAGCTGCTTTCTCTAAAATGCTTTCTCAATCTGTACACTCTAAAAATGCTGGGTTAAAAACAACCAAGTTGGGTTGAAAATGGACAAACCCAGTGATTGGGTTGTTTTATCCCAGTTTGCCCAAACTGCCGGGTAGTTTTATTTTACTCAACAGCTGTTTAAGAATTACTGTATTGCTTGCTTAAAATGAACCCAAAATATTTTGGAAACTATCATTTATTAATATTTTTAATAAAAGAACATTTATTAAATTGATTATTAATAAATGTCCACCTTTTGATTATTATTGTTTCCTCTAGTAATTATGTGTCTGATTTTTAATTTCCAACATATTTTGGGCTCATTTTAAGCCATACATATAGTCATTTTTAAACAATGGTTGGGTTAAATAAAACTACCCAGCATGTTGGGCAAACATTTAACCCAACCGCTGGGTTAAAACAACCCAGTTGCTGGGTTTGTCAATTTTCAACCCAACTTGGGTTGTTTTAACCCAGCATTTTTTAGAGTGAAGGATGGCTTGAGGGTGAGTAAATTATGGGATAATTTTCATTTTTAGGGTGAATTAACCCTTTAATGTGAAGCTGTATTGTGTAAAGCACTGTAGAAATAAAGGTGACTTGCCTTGATTTAAATTCTAAAGGAAAAATGTCAGAATTGCCTTTTTTCATATGTTTTTCCATGGCAGAAATACACTTCCATAAAGAGCCTGTTGGCCACAGACGCTGGACATGTGTTTACCTTCAGGTCATATGAGGAGAATGGTCTCCCTGGGCTGTTTTGCGGATGGACCAGCAGTCTGTTGGCCGTCCTCATGTCCGGAGTGAGACTGTCTCCGTGCGGATGCTGCATGGGCATCGTGGGGCTGTAGAAACAGGTGATGGGCCTCTGGTTGTGTGCGAACACGATGGGAAACTCTCGTCTCATCATGAGCCTCTCGGTGGGGCTCCCCACATCTCCACCCAGATACATGGATCTGGGCGGCTCTGGGACAGGGATGGGGGGCGGCGGAGGGGCCGGAAGGGCCGGAGGGGGTGGAGGCCCCTCCAAAGAGCTCATGCTGACCTCATAGGTGGATTTGGCCCTGGGCAGGACGCCGTTGGGCTGGAGTGTAATGCTCTTCTTCAGGCCCATGTACGGCGTGCCGCTCTCGCTGTGGATGTTTCGTGACCTGTCGCCCCAGTGCGGTTCGGCTTCATCGAGTCCTTCATACTGATAGGCGTCGGCCTCGTTCACTTCCCCCAGGCGGCCGAGCGACTGCGCTCTCTTGCGTGCCGACGGGCTGCTCTTGCGCAGGGAGTTGGAGCTGGTGACGGACAGCCGGCTCATGTCGGACAGCATGGCTGAGATGTAGTCTCCGTGGCCGATCATACTGCCTCGCACGATGGTCTGGGGAGGAGGAGAGGCGGTTTGTGATTAATGCGAACTGAAACACGGCGCTATTTAAAGAGCGTGTGAATTCACCTGGGTGCGGATGAACTCAAAATCACACTTTCCTCTAAGGAGTCTATTTCTGGCTGATTTGTGTTTGAGAAACACTGAATGACTCGTCTGAGCTATTGCAAATAAAGACCAAAGTGAAGTAAAACCTTTTTAACAAAGAGCCTGTTTTGCCCATTGCCATTTATGTCGTCTTCATTTACAGATGATATGAATGCACACTCTAAAAAATGCTGGGTTAAAAACAACCCAAGTTGGGTTGATAATGGACAGACCCAGCGATTGGGTTGTTTTAACCCAGTGGTTGAGTTAAATGTTTGACCAACCTGTTGGTCAGTTTTATTTAACTTAAGTATTGTTTAAAAATGACTATATGGCTGACTTAAAATGAACCCAAAATAGGAAATTAAAAATCAGACACAAAATTACTAGAGGCAACAATATTCAAAAGGTAAACATTAATTTAATAAATGTTTATTGTTTAATTATTATTTATTAAACTTATTAATAAATGTTCATTTATTAAACATATTAATAAATGTTCATTTCCAACATACTTTGGGTTCATTTTAAGCAAGCAATACAGTCATTTTTAAACAATAGTTGAGTTAAATAAAACTACCCAGCAGGTTGAGCAAACATTTAACCCAACCTCAAACCCATTGGGTTTGTCCATATTTAACCCAACTTGGGTTATTTTTAACCAAGCATTTTTAGAGTGTATATGTTTATGTTATTTATAATAATATTATTTATATTTATTTATTTATTAGTATTAGTATTTGATTGTTATAAAGTGTTTTTTGTTTTGTTAAGTGTTAGGGAAAGTTACTTTTAAGAATCAGTGAAAAAAAATAAATATGTATTATAAATATACATAATATATGTATTGTACAGGTGTGTTATATACAAATACAAGGGAAAGTGAATAAGAGCTTAATAAATATGCTTGACATTAACTTTTTGTTCACCAGCCACTGTGGTTTTCCAAAATTACTATCCACTCAGCATTTTCACTGGCCACAATTTTGACACTGATACCACAGGGAAAAACTGCCATATAGATATTTTTAATATTATCTCATAATTTGGCAGCAGGTATATTAGGCTGCTGTCACTTTAAGACCTGACGCACTGATCCATTACACTGTTACACATGCGTTTTCTTTCTCAACTGTTTACATTCACTTAAAACATCACTTGACTGGCATTTTGACATTATTTTGTGTGTAACTCAGTTCAGTACTGAGAGGTGGCTTTATGTGCAAATTCAAACCCTGTAACATCAACAATATTAATCCGGAGCAAATGAAACAAAGCAGGTTTGTGTGTCGACTCGCTGTCGGAGAGATGAGAGAAAGAAAGTGCAGCTGGTATCGTATATCTATTCTGAGTTTTGGAAGCATTTCAGTATTGATATATATTGAAAAATCAATATTTTTTGACAGCACTACATTGCACTTAGTTTATTATTTCAGATGCCTTTTTAAAAGACTATTGAAAATGTATATATTCATTTCCGCCAAAGTGTCTAGTAGGAGTAACTGCGCTACACGCCACTGCTGAAATACACCCGCCTGTACAATAGAGGGCGCAGCTCAAACTAACCTTTCAGCTGTGCTGCCATTCTGGATTGCAGAAGAAGAAAGTTCAACACTCAATTTAGCACATGAAACACTAATGTGATGTCATTTTTGCTTATGCATATGGTTGAATTGGATCATCAAGCTCAGCAGCAAAGACTTTGGCAAGTAAAGTGAGATTAAGTACATAAACCCCTGGTTTAACAAACAATGCTTAAGCTAGTCCTAGACTAAACTGTATGTTTGAGCTGTTTTAACTGAAAGCAACTTCCACTGACATATCTTAAAATATGTCAGAGCCATTGTTTTGTCTCAAGATGCACACCAGTAATGTTTTTTACTAGGGTACATTTATAAAAGCTACTTAAATGCCTTAATTGAAATAAGACCTAATCCTGGCTTAGCCTAAGTCCTGTCTGTGAAACAAGGCCATAGTGTATTTGTATTACTTAATTATTGCAGGTTTGCGTAATATTCAGAGTTTGCATTTCACTGTTTTTATTCATTTTTAAGGAATACTGAATCTGTTTTTGTGCGAGTGAGATGAGTAAATGCTCACATTTAGTCTAGAACTGCAATAACCATCATGTTCACACATGTAATTTGCTTTACTTACTTGAAAATATTAATATTTTGTTGTAAATTTAAAGCTAATGTGTTACTTTACTAGTTACTTGAAAAAGTAATCTAATTACGTATTTAAAGTTACTTGTAATGCGTTACCACCAACACTGGTTTTGTTGCTGTTTTATTGCCATTATATTAAAAAAAGAAAGTGAGCTGCAAAAATGGCATTTCTGCTAAATAGATGGATGGACAGATTTATTTTCTTGCAAATAAAGACCAAAAACCTTTGAGAGCAAAAATGTAAAAGGTATAAATACAAATGAATCCATCCTGTTTGCAGAAATGCCATTTTTGCAGCTCACTTCTTTTTATTATAAGGAAAAAACATTAATAACAAAACAAAAACAGGCACTGCTTCCTAAGAATGACCCAATAAATTATACCAAATACAAGTTCAAACTGAGGACACACCGCACACTATTCTTATACTTTTCAGAAAAGACGTGACATTCATGTGTCTGTATTATATTTGCAGCATTTACTGACAGCTGTCATGTGCTTTATTCACAGAGGTTTTGACGGAAGTGACACGAGCTCAGGGCACATATTCACCAGCAGACAGAGAGAGAAAATAAGATGGAGAAGAGAAGGGACAACTGATGTCTAACAACATCCACAAATGAAGGTGCAGAGCACATTTCAGCAGAAAACAAAAGTCATTTTGCTTTTCAAGTAAGTTTGAAAATCATTCATTCAAAATGCATTTGATTTCCCCATCAAACACTCTGACATCACATGCATGAAGTAATTCAGAGCAAGCATATGTTCACGCATAGAAGAACAGAGATCTTTAGATGGCTCTTTTGCTTGGAGTTGCAGTTTTTACGCCTGAGTCTGGCAGTGGTGGCGGCCAGCATGCATCATTATTAATTGCCAGCGTGAGGTAATAAATCTTTTCTCCCTCCGAGGATTCAGCGCTCTGAATCGGTGTTCACAGCAGGGCTGTTAGTTGAGGCCTGTGATAGATAAGAAGCCAATGTGACAGAGGAAAAAAACATGTGTTTCTGAGCGCCGTTAGCTTCCCTCGAGGGGAAACGCACCGCCGCAAAGCCTGGAAAGTAAGTCTCTGAAATAAGATTAAGACCTGAATTCTCTACTTAAATTCAAGCCCTGTCCCAAGTGAGGCAAAAGCCAAAATGGGAACCAACGATAATGCTTTGCTGACAGATTGAGAAGGGTGTTGGGATTAAAGGTGCTGGTAAAATCATTATGAGTCAAGAGTCAGCATGCTATACGCTGAAAACAAAAAAGCAACTACATATTTTCCAGTTTATGTGCTTCAAACCCCATGTTAGACCAACAGACTCCTCCAAATGTTAGTCTCCGAACAAAGAGTTTTAAATTGAACAATATTGCTGAGATGTTATGGGTTTCCATGCATGCATTGCAGCACAAATAAATTATGCGGTTTCTGTTATAGGATTATTGTTTCGCTGTTTGCTGACTTTTGGTTACATTTTTGTAGTTGTTTTGTCGTTATTGTTAGTTATTTGTTGGGCTCTTAATATCACAACACATCTTTTTACTTTTGTTGATTGTCACCATTCTTGAGGTCTGTGTGTCAGCTGATGCGGTCTATGTACAACCTTCGAAAAATACATCCCAAATATCTTTGCTGTGTGAAGTAAGTGAATACATCTTCAGAAACTAGTGATGTGAGAAACGAAGCTTTTTGAATCAATTGCTTCACTAAATGATTCAATGAATGCCACATGCTACTGACGCCTGCTGGTCAGAACAGTGTAAATACAGCAAAAATAATAGCAATATATAATAATAATAATAATAATAATAATAATAATAATTTTTATTTATAAAGCACCTTTCCCAAGCTCAAGGTTGCATAAAAACATGCATAAAAACACCTTTAACCAACTTTTATCTATTAAATCTATTAAATGCAATTAACAAATCATTTAATACCATTAAATATGAAGTGTCTCACAGAGTTCCCCTAGTGGCGAACCACTGCAATTTCAAAACAGTTACCACATAACGAAGCCTCGTTTACTGAAATCATACGTGCTTTGAATCGAAACAAATGATTCACAACAGTTTTGAAGCTTCACGAAGCTTAAAGCTTCAAAATCAGAAACTAACATGGATTGAATGTCCTATAAAATATGGTTACCAAATGATAGATCATAATGTATTGTGATACTACTTGAAAATTTGCGAAATAATCCAGTTCCTTGATGAATTTATTGGCTGAATGAGGCATTTTGCATTTGGTGAATTAACCAATTCAAACTGACGGACCATTTTTAGTTGAAATAACCCAAAAATTTGAATGCATCATGTTGTTTAACTTTTAAGTTTTCTCAACAATTCCTTTTTTTTTTACAGTGTAGAAATGAAGCTTCTGCATTAATATATATCTAGTTCATCTTTTACATGCAATCTGCAAACAATCACATGGCACAAGCTGACTGGCCTCTGCTGATCCTGTAGCCAATGAGATTGCTTGCTCAACATTTAAATAGCCTGGTTCATTGTTTGCTGTAAGCTGGTCCTGCAGCAGTTCCTCTGAACCCCTCCACCTCCCCAGCTCCACCTGCCTAAATCTGCTACAGGATTTATGTATGTCTATTTATGCAGCATTGCCATATTCAATAACATTCTAAAACTATGTATACTGGGGAAAAATTATACACATCTGTCGCTCATAATGTTTTCCTATGCAGTTGCTGAGGTGGTATGGATGGTTTTCCAATCAAATGAAAGTGAACTGAAGTGGTCTGTCATAGCATTGTGGGATATTTCTTAACATACGAGATGTAATTCTGACCTTCTTTGGTTTGAGCTCCACCGGTGTTATCCTGGAAGGGTCCACCATTGGTTTGGGTCTCCGGAGGTTTTCTATTAAACTCTGCCATTGTGTCGGAAGGCCGACGAAGACCCCTCGCTTGGCGTCAAAAGACGTATGAACACGATGCTCAAAGTTCTTCGGTGCCGAAATCTCCGGCCTCTTCTTCTTCTTTTTGCGAAACATTGTCAGATACTACAGCAGAGACCTTTCAAAACGAAGAAATATGAAGAAAAATAATTAGGTAACACTAGAGCTGCATGATTCTGGTGAAATTGAGAATCACGATTTTCTTGCCAAGATTCTGAATGGAGAACGAAACAAAATAACGGAATTAACTAGCTGAAATCTATTTAAATAAGTGAATGATTCAATGACTCACTCATTAAGACTTCACTTGTTTCATTACTGCATGAATCAGCGTTTTTGAATGAATCTCTTGAGTGAATGATTCAATGACTCACTCATAAAGACTTCACTTGTTTCATTACTAGATGAATCAGCATTTTTGAATGAATCTCTTGAGTGAATGATTCAATGACTCACTCATAAAGACTTCACTTGTTTCATTACTAGATGAATCAGTGTTTTTTAGTGAATCTCTTGAGTGAATGATTCAATGACTCACTCATAAAGACTTCACTTGTTTCATTACTAGATGAATCAGTGTTTTTTAGTGAATCTCTTGAGTGAATGATTCAATGACTCACTCATAAAGACTTCACTTGTTTCATTACTAGATGAATAAGTGTTTTTTAGTGAATCTCTTGAGTGAATGATTCAATGACTCACTCATAAAGACTTCACTTGTTTCATTACTAGATGAATCAGCATTTTTGAATGAATCTCTTGAGTGAATGATTCAATGACTCACTCATAAAGACTTCACTTGTTTCATTACTAGATGAATCAGTGTTTTTTAGTGAATCTCTTGAGTGAATGATTCAATGACTCACTCATAAAGACTTCACTTGTTTCATTACTGGATGAATCAGCGTTTTTGAATGAATCTCTTGAATAAATGTTTTGGTGATAAATACATTTTTTTAACAGTCTCTTGTTGCCACTTACTGATGTAACAATGTAAGTGATACAATCTTTATTTGAAGAGCCAAGTTACTTTCAAAAGGTGATTTATAATTATAATACATTATAATACTTCTATTCATTGTTACACAGAAAATATAATTCATTAAATCATCACAAACAACAAATTTCAAATGTAACAAGGAATCTGCAGATATACTTATTTATGACCATATATAATGCAGTTCAACGTACATTATGAACACCTTAAATAAACTGTAACCAAAAATTGTTTACAAATTGATATAATAAAATTAATATAGATACAAATCACCATAGTACTCTATAATTTGCCATAATTTTGTATCCAGACTCCAGAAAACAACACTATTGCATATGCATACATGTCCCTGAAAGATCACTATATTCATGTACATTTACTTCAAAGAATACAAGACTACTACCATGGAACAAAACCTGTTGAAAGTGAAATGTATTGCGCTATTTTTCAATTAAAATGAGCAACACTATACTACAGAATACACATTTCTATTTTTGTCCTTTTGTTGCATAGTTGCACTAAATCTGGCTTAATTGTGTTGCATTGCCTCAAAGCAAAAGAAATATCAAGCCATCTTTGTTCTTAAAATAGAAAGCCCAACACAGACATATCTACTGATTCACTGTCAGCATTTTTAATCAGCAAAGAGAACGTTGTCTGTGACATGCACATCTTCTTTTGTCTGCTCCTCCTGTTCATCGAAGGCTATTTTGTGCTTGAGAGCACCGCTATTGGCAGCCATTCGTATGCGTGTGTGTGTGTGTATGTGTGTGTGTGCTCGCATGTGAAATGAAGTATATCTGCTCAATTAGGGCTTACTCATTCTGCCTGCCCTTTAAATGACAGACAAGGAACGCTGAAGGCCTCCGGCCCGTGCCTTTGGGTTCAAAGTGCATTAACTTGATAAAAGACCAGAAAGCAGCTGACCTCCCATCACACTGAAGGACTGCACTGAATAACTCTCTCTCTCTCTCTCTGATGTTCAGGGAAACATCCATTCATGCCATTGTCTTCTTGCTGCTGAGTTTTCGGAAAGGCAAGGACGGTGACTGACCTTGTATATTTTATGTCATTTTTAGTTTCTAGTTTAGTTCAGGTAATGAATCTATTGGTCATTTTAAAATGATTTAATAATGCGTAGCATTTAAAGGGGTCACATTCTTCTTCATTACTTTTGTTATGAACACTGTGAAGTGGTAAATAAAACAAAGATTATTGGGGTGTGTTTTACAAGAAAATACTATTTCAGTCTTTCTACCTAAAAATTTCATGTTTAATCCAATGTGTATGTTGCTGTTTCTCTGGGTTGTTTTAACCCAGCAATTGGGTTGTTTTAGCCCAGTGGTTGGGTTAAATGTTTGACCAATCTGCTGGGTAGTTTTATTTAACTCAACTATTGTTTAAAAATTACTTATTGCTTGCTTAAAATGAACCCAAAGTATGTTGGAAATTAACATTTATTAGTTTAATGGATAATAATTAAATCGCCCAATCGCTGCGTTAAAACAACCCAATCACTGGGTTAAAACAACCCAATGGCTGTGTTAAAACAACCCAATCGCTGGGTTAAAACAAACAACCCAATCGCTGGGTTAAAACAACCCAATGGCTGTGTTAAAACAACCCAATCGCTGGGTTAAAACAACCCAATGGCTGCGTTAAAACAACCCAATCGCTGCATTAAAACAACCCAATCGCTGGGTTAAAACAGTCCAATCGCTGGGTTAAAACAACCCAATCGCTGCGTTAAAACAACCGAATCGCTGCGTTAAAACAACCCAATCGCTGGGTTAAAACAACCCAATGGCTGTGTTAAAACAACCCAATCGCTGCGTTAAAACAACCCAATCGCTGGGTTAAAACTACCCAATCGCTGCGTTAAAACAACCCAATCACTGGGTTAAAACAACCCAATGGCTGTGTTAAAACAACCCAATCGCTGGGTTAAAACAACCCAATCGCTGCGTTAAAACAACCCAATCGCTGGGTTAAAACTACCCAATCGCTGCGTTAAAACAACCCAATCGCTGGGTTAAAACTACCCAATCGCTGCGTTAAAACAACCCAATCACTGGGTTAAAACAACCCAATGGCTGTGTTAAAACAACCCAATCGCTGGGTTAAAACAAACAACCCAATCGCTGGGTTAAAACAACCCAATCGCTGCGTTAAAACAACCGAATCGCTGCGTTAAAACAACCCAATCGCTGGGTTAAAACAACCCAATGGCTGTGTTAAAACAACCCAATTGCTGCGTTAAAACAACCCAATCGCTGCGTTAAAACAACCCAATCGCTGGGTTAAAACAACCCAATCACTGGGTTAAAACAACCCAATGGCTGTGTTAAAACAACCCAATTGCTGCGTTAAAACAACCCAATGGCTGTGTTAAAACAACCCAATCGCTGGGTTAAAACTACCCAATCGCTGGGTTAAAACTACCCAATCGCTGGGTTAAAACTACCCAATCGCTGTGTTAAAACAACCCAATCGCTGGGTTAAAACAAACAACCCAATCGCTGGGTTAAAACAACCCAATGGCTGCGTTAAAACAACCCAATCGCTGGGTTAAAACAGTCCAATCGCTGGGTTAAAACAACCCAATCGCTGCGTTAAAACAACCGAATCGCTGCGTTAAAACAACCCAATCGCTGGGTTAAAACAACCCAATGGCTGTGTTAAAACAACCCAATCGCTGCGTTAAAACAACCGAATCACTGCGTTAAAACAACCCAATCGCTGGGTTAAAACAACCCAATGGCTGTGTTAAAACAACCCAATCGCTGCGTTAAAACAACCCAATCGCTGGGTTAAAACTACCCAATCGCTGCGTTAAAACAACCCAATCACTGGGTTAAAACAAACAACCCAATCGCTGGGTTAAAACAACCCAATCGCTGCGTTAAAACAACCGAATCGCTGCGTTAAAACAACCGAATCGCTGGGTTAAAACAACCCAATGGCTGTGTTAAAACAACCCAATCGCTGCGTTAAAACAACCCAATCGCTGCGTTAAAACAACCCAATGGCTGTGTTAAAACAACCCAATCGCTGGGTTAAAACAACCCAATCGCTGGGTTAAAACTACCCAATCGCTGGGTTAAAACTACCCAATCGCTGTGTTAAAACAACCCAATCGCTGGGTTAAAACAAACAACCCAATCGCTGGGTTAAAACAACCCAATGGCTGCGTTAAAACAACCCAATCGCTGCGTTAAAACAACCCAATCGCTGCGTTAAAACAACCCAATCGCTGCGTTAAAACAACCCAATCGCTGGGTTAAAACTACCCAATCGCTGGGTTAAAACAAACAACCCAATCGCTGGGTTAAAACAACCCAATGGCTGTGTTAAAACAACCCAATGGCTGTGTTAAAACAACCCAATCGCTGGGTTAAAACTACCCAATCGCTGGGTTAAAACAAACAACCCAATCGCTGGGTTAAAACAACCCAATGGCTGTGTTAAAACAACCCAATCGCTGCGTTAAAACAACCCAATCGCTGGGTTAAAACAACCCAATGGCTGCGTTAAAACAACCCAATCGCTGCATTAAAACAGCCCAATCGCTGGGTTAAAACAACCGAATCGCTGCGTTAAAACAACCGAATCGCTGCGTTAAAACAACCCAATCGCTGGGTTAAAACAACCCAATCGCTGGGTTAAAACAAACAACCCAATCGCTGGGTTAAAACAAACAACCTAATCGCTGGGTTAAAACAACCCAATGGCTGCGTTAAAACAACCCAATCGCTGTGTTAAAACAACCCAATCGCTGCGTTAAAACAACCCAATCGCTGGGTTAAAACAAACAACCCAATCGCTGGGTTAAAACAACCCAATCACTGCGTTAAAACAACCCAATCGCTGGGTTAAAACAAACAACCCAATCGCTGGGTTAAAACAACCCAATCACTGGTTTAAAACAAACAACCCAATCGCTGGGTTAAAACAACCCAATGGCTGCGTTAAAACAACCCAATCGCTGGGTTAAAACAAACAACCCAATCGCTGTGTTAAAACAACCCAATCACTGGTTTAAAACAAACAACCCAATCGCTGGGTTAAAACAACCCAATGGCTGCGTTAAAACAACCCAATCGCTGGGTTAAAACAACCCAATCACTGGGTTAAAACAACCCAATGGCTGTGTTAAAACAACCCAATTGCTGCGTTAAAACAACCCAATCACTGGTTTAAAACAAACAACCCAATCGCTGGGTTAAAACAACCCAATGGCTGCGTTAAAACAACCCAATCGCTGGGTTAAAACAAACAACCCAATCGCTGGGTTAAAACAACCCAATCACTGCGTTAAAACAACCCAATCGCTGGGTTAAAACAAACAACCCAATCGCTGGGTTAAAACAACCCAATCACTGGTTTAAAACAAACAACCCAATCGCTGGGTTAAAACAACCCAATGGCTGCGTTAAAACAACCCAATTGCTGGGTTAAAACAAACAACCCAATCGCTGTGTTAAAACAACCCAATCACTGGTTTAAAACAAACAACCCAATCGCTGGGTTAAAACAACCCAATGGCTGCGTTAAAACAACCCAATCGCTGGGTTAAAACAGTCCAATCGCTGGGTTAAAACAACCCAATCGCTGCGTTAAAACAACCGAATCGCTGCGTTAAAACAACCCAATCGCTGGGTTAAAACAACCCAATGGCTGTGTTAAAACAACCCAATCGCTGCGTTAAAACAACCCAATCGCTGGGTTAAAACTACCCAATCGCTGCGTTAAAACAACCCAATCACTGGGTTAAAACAAACAACCCAATCGCTGGGTTAAAACAACCCAATCGCTGCGTTAAAACAACCGAATCGCTGCGTTAAAACAACCCAATCGCTGGGTTAAAACAACCCAATGGCTGTGTTAAAACAACCCAATCGCTGCGTTAAAACAACCCAATCGCTGCGTTAAAACAACCCAATGGCTGTGTTAAAACAACCCAATCGCTGGGTTAAAACAACCCAATGGCTGCGTTAAAACAACCCAATGGCTGTGTTAAAACAACCCAATCGCTGCGTTAAAACAACCCAATCGCTGCGTTAAAACAACCCAATCGCTGCGTTAAAACAACCCAATCGCTGGGTTAAAACTACCCAATCGCTGGGTTAAAACAAACAACCCAATCGCTGGGTTAAAACAACCCAATGGCTGTGTTAAAACAACCCAATGGCTGTGTTAAAACAACCCAATCGCTGGGTTAAAACTACCCAATCGCTGGGTTAAAACAAACAACCCAATCGCTGGGTTAAAACAAACAACCCAATGGCTGTGTTAAAACAACCCAATCGCTGCGTTAAAACAACCCAATCGCTGGGTTAAAACAACCCAATGGCTGCGTTAAAACAACCCAATCGCTGCATTAAAACAGCCCAATCGCTGGGTTAAAACAACCGAATCGCTGCGTTAAAACAACCGAATCGCTGCGTTAAAACAACCCAATCGCTGGGTTAAAACAACCCAATCGCTGGGTTAAAACAAACAACCCAATCGCTGGGTTAAAACAAACAACCTAATCGCTGGGTTAAAACAACCCAATGGCTGCGTTAAAACAACCCAATCGCTGTGTTAAAACAACCCAATCGCTGCGTTAAAACAACCCAATCGCTGGGTTAAAACAAACAACCCAATCGCTGGGTTAAAACAACCCAATCACTGCGTTAAAACAACCCAATCGCTGGGTTAAAACAAACAACCCAATCGCTGGGTTAAAACAACCCAATCACTGGTTTAAAACAAACAACCCAATCGCTGGGTTAAAACAACCCAATCGCTGGGTTAAAACAAACAACCCAATCGCTGGGTTAAAACAACCCAATCGCTGCGTTAAAACAACCCAATCGCTGGGTTAAAACAAACAACCCAATCGCTGGGTTAAAACAACCCAATCACTGGTTTAAAACAAACAACCCAATCGCTGGGTTAAAACAACCCAATCGCTGGGTTAAAACAAACAACCCAATCGCTGGGTTAAAACAACCCAATGGCTGCGTTAAAACAACCCAATCGCTGGGTTAAAACTACCCATTCGCTGGGTTAAAACAAACAACCCAATCGCTGCGTTAAAACTACCCAATTGCTGCATTAAAACAACCCAATCGCTGGGTTAAAACAAACAACCCAATTGCTGGGTTAAAACAACCCAATCGCTGGGTTAAAACAACCCAATCGGCGGATTAAAACAACCCATTTGCAGGGTTAGGGTTAGTTTTTAACCCAGCATTTTTTAGAGTGTAACACTTAAAAAATCTTAGACAAAGGTTTAACATTTCAGAAAAAAACATTTTATGAACAATGTATAAATAACGTTTTTGTGCAAACGTTTTGAGAACATTATTAAAGACCAGATAACTTTCTATTAACTTTCTCAGACCGTTAGCTAAAGTTCTGAGAGCATTCCATTAGCTGGGTTTATCTCAAAAATTGATTCCTTGTAGATATACTATCTTCAAAGATTGCTTTGAAGAACAGCGAAAGTCTTAATCTTTTCTCCTGAAAAAGAGAAGAGCGTGTTTTATAGGAGCCTGTAAGATGATTGAAGAAGAACAGAAACACAGCCTGGAGGAGATCGACCCAACATGCCTGGGAAGAGACAAGATGGTTTGTGTGAAAATCGACAAAACCACTAACCACCTCGGATTCTCTTTGACTTTACTCGAGCGATGTCAGAAGCCCTGAACATGCAACAGCATTCAACCATTTAACTTCTGTAATATAACACGTTTCTGAGAGAAACAGGTTATTCAATCAGACAGAAATGCAGCTATAGGGTTGATGTGAGTTGATATGAAAAAATGGGTCATATTACAAGTACGATGGTTGTCAGTTTGTTAAAACAATACCTAAATAGCTATTTGGCTGTTTAATTAGCGACATCTGACAGGGACATTATGAAGCTGATGAGTTGAACATAAGGAGACCTTTCTCTCTTCAAGAGTTTCAGAAAATATCTCAACATTCATTTTATCGCTCTTTATTTAATCATTTGTGTATATTTTTTTTCTCCCAAGAAATTTCAGGAGAAACATCTGAGACAAGATTGATACTTTAGTGTTACATAACTGAGCAAACTCTGACATTTTTCCTCTGTTTCTTTATAAGCAGCATCACTATATGATGTCACACTGTCTATTACAAACTGACAATAACACTAAATGCCATTTAACTGATTGTCCTTGAGAATAAATGCTTCTCTAGATGGCAAGACTATCTGTTTCTGTTTGCATGAGGGCTCGGGGCGAATATTGATCTGTGTGTGTTAACTGAATCCAGGAACTTCATCTATCAGTCAGATCCTTAAAACAAAGATAGCCGTGTTGAACATGTAACGTTTGTGTTTAATAGAACAGAACTGATGTAATTGAGCACATTTCACATCAACATCAGCGCTCAATATTACTCTTGATGTTTTCATCAGTCTGTGTTTATGGTATAATTTAAAGCGTCTGCTCCCTGGCGGCAGCTGAAAACAGCCCTTTATATGGGAGTCTTTGGTCCCTAAATGGATTGTTTTGTTTTTACAGCTATTGTTTCTTTTTAAGGACTTTGTGGTCAAGTTATCCAAAACCAAAGCTGTCACTTTTAGAACCTCAGCCAGACTAACATTCCAGCTAACAAAAATACGTTCTAAGAACATTTAGCTAATTGACCCTTCACCAGGAGTTTGATTGACAAGTGATCTAACCAATCATAAAGCCAAATCCGCCATTTTGTCTGACAAAGCAGTCAGGTGTTAGAAGATTAACCTCGGTGAACTTGAACTTGAAAAATGGTGTGTACTGATGTTTTTCCAAGTTTGAAGCAACATTCCTTCTGATGTTCATTCATGTTTATTTGATGCTATAAATTAACTAGTAGGAAGAGATGATTGGTTCACGAGCCGCTTCATCTGAGGAGCCACAAAACGTTTTTTATTGTTCAAATTTCTTAAAAAATGACAGTTTGAAAGCTGGGACTTGGTTTAATATCATAAGTAACCTGCTCTGTCTTGTCTGTCGACGTGTTGTCAGTGTCCTCTTTGCTCCGCGATGTATTTTTGTGTGGCGTGACAGCGCCACGGCTTGTCGAACAAAGCAACAGTAACTAAGGGGGGCGGGTCTTTGCGAAGGGTCAATTAAGTTATAAAAACACTATTTCTGAATGTTCTCTGAACATTCAAAACTTCCAGTGTTTTAAAAAACACTTTTTATTATTTATGCAATGTTTCTGCAAACATTATGAAATTGTTACTTTTGAATGTTCTGAAACAAGTAGTAACATTTTAAAAAATGTTAGAGGAATGTCCAACTAAATGCCCCGATATACTTCAAGTGAAATCGAACGAACTGGTGTGACGTAATTTCGAACAAAATCAGGCCAAAATAAAGTTTATTTGTTGTTCAGTTCAGGAGTTCAAAACAGCTTGCCAAAGCGAACTCTCCGGAAAAGTTTGCTCTAGCTGGTAAACGCATTCGAACTACCATTGGTCCGTTGCAATTACATAATAGGTAGGTGTGGCTATGAGGCTCCGCCTTCTTTGAAGTGGAAATCTTTTCCGGTTCATTTCTTCTGTTCAGTCCCTCGAGGTCAGACGTCCGTGAGTAAAAACATGAACACACTGGAGAGCCGCTTTGTAGTA
Organism: Ancherythroculter nigrocauda; assembly: GCA_036281575.1. Taxonomy (NCBI): domain Eukaryota; kingdom Metazoa; phylum Chordata; class Actinopteri; order Cypriniformes; family Xenocyprididae; genus Ancherythroculter; species Ancherythroculter nigrocauda. The sequence continues at coordinate 38,744,165 of VTFQ01000019.1, forward strand.
GAAAATGAAGTTGTAAATCTAATTGAAAGATATACTGACACTGTTTTTTCATGTTTAATATTGTAAAGCTATTACAGAGTGTGTATGTGAAGTTTTAACTCAAAATACCCCATAGATCATTTTTATAGCATGTTAAAATTGCCGCTTTTTGGGTGTGAGCAAAAACGGCAACAACAAAACAGGACAATCTCACGCACTGAAAATGTCAGTAATGGTGTTCAGCCTTATATGTCCGAACCGGAGTTGGACACTGATGGAGAGACTCAAGAAGAAGTGACAACATGTAGAACACAACAAGATGTTTCTGAATGGTTAGAGGATGAATTTATGTAGTTGATGTGGAGCTAACTATCTTCAAGTCATCGACTAGCATGTTCTGTTGTGATAATCTATAACATGCTGTACAGATGCCCATGTGGGAACTGTTGTAAGGTCTATATAAGCTGCATGGAGATATAGCAGGTATAGTTTAGTTTAATTATGGTTATAACTTATGTTGTCATCTTGCTTTTTTGACATGCTATTGCATTTGCGCAAAATATTGCATTTGGGTGAAAAGACGGATGCGACAGCTTGAGCAGACCCTCGTTTGTGAAGCAGTCTGGCACAAAATGATTGGTGCAATCGACCGATTTTCTTCAAAAATGAAACTACGATGTCCACAGTGACTGAGATAATGGGAATCTATGGAGACTCTTATGTGCATTGGTACATCCCAAAACACAACATTTGTAAAGCCTCTTTGGCGCAGACATCTATTTCGAACTTCTTTTTATCCCAAAACGAAGAACGAAAATTAACTTTGCATGAGTGTATTTAGAAAAAAATGTTGTATAAGCAATGTATAAGTCGCATTTTTGTGCTGTTTTTGGGAACATTATTAAAGACCAGATAGCTTTGAATGAACATTCTGTTAACATTATTGGAAGAAAGTTTGGTTATAACTTTGAGAGAACCTTGCCAGAATGATCCCTGTTAGCTGAGATGCATGAGAAATCAGATTAGGATTTCCAAACATAAGAGTTTGATTCAACAGCTTGACATTGCCAAGTTGTAGTGTTTCAAAACTTTCTCAATGACACACTCAACTCCAACGAGATGTAATCAGATTTTGCATGTCCTTTGGTATTAATCGGATATCATTATTAAAAGCTGTTGTCAACCTTACTTCATCCATTAATCTCAGGAAAAGCACAATGTTTATCTATCTTAATATTGTCCAGCACTTTATCCCATGTGGCTCATAATCCATTTAAATACTGCAGCTAAAGCAGCAATATCAGCTTTCAAAAAGACTAATCCGTTTTCACTGTCACAGCATTTAATCCAGATTTGATATGATGACAGCAATTGAAATGGAGCAGAGGCCGGACTGAGTGACCTGAGCAGTTTCAAATGGGGAAAAATAATGTTGCAATCAGTCCAAATCGCTGTGTGTTGAGAACAGAATAGTGCATATTATCTGTCTGCTGTAATAGAAAAGGTAGAAGGATTATGTTTGTCCTCTCATCGTGTACATTTTTTTTTGTGTTTAATAAGACTTGGAAAAAGTCAAATTCTTTTTAAAGGCAGATTTTTTTTTTCAGGTGCTTATTCGTACCTGGGAAGCATTTCACATTTCTGTGCATGTTCGAGAGAGCATAAAATCCTCTGTGTGTCCCACAAGTCTCTGTCTGAGGCCCGTTTGTGTTGCCCTCAGGTAATATAATCCATTATCATTGAGATAACACTCATAGTTATGCTGGTGTTCAGCTTTCTGTGAAGACAGACTGATGCACTGAACCACAGGGGCTTTTTGTATGCCATGTAAAACAATTTACATGGTTTTTTAAGATTTTATATTTTCAGATTATCTGCTATAAATGCATGTTAATCTTTCAAATGAATCCGAGAAGGCATTAATGCATAGCACAACATATATGTGAGTGTATGCATAAGGATGCAAAGATGATACTGTGCTCATGGATTTGAGTGTTTTATTCATTTATGTCAACAGTAGTGTTACACACACACAGTCTGGGACTCTTAACAGAACACACGCCTCTTCACCGATCCAATTTTGGACGAGCACTCGGCATTTATGCAATAATTGTGTCAGGTTTTTCACTGTGGCGGTGAGACACGAGCTAATCCTCTTTTTGTGTTTGTCGATATAGGAAAATCATCACAGGTCGCATGTTTGAGATGAAGAACGTCTCTGCTTGTGTTTGTGGCTGCAGTGCAGTATGCTGAATCCTGCATTAGATTCATTATAGTTCGTGTACAGCGTCCTCTCTGTGGCTCAAACAGTAGAACAAGGTCATGGGAACGCATATAGTGTACAGCTTGAATGCAATGAAAATCGCTTTGGAATAAAAATATCTGTGCCATATGCATGAATGTAAATCCTCTCACAGATGCTTTAAAATCAAACATGTAAATAATAAATATGTACTGACTCTGTTATGGTCATTTTGGTTCCTCCTCTCTATTTTTGACTGAACATACAGAATTTAAAATGCTACAGAATATACTGTAACCTACAAATGCATGAACATGCTCTGCATATCTGTTAAACATCTCACTTGTTATCTCATAACATACTGTAAGAGTAAGCAGCATGATAAATTTAAAGGTGCAGTAAGTGATTTTTGAGAAACACTATTGAAAGTGCATCGGACGGAGCAGCACAACACACTTGTAGCCAATCAGCAATAGGGGGCGTGTCCTCATGATGTGGGAGGAGAGTGAGCCAATCAGCAGTAGGGGGCGTATCCACTAATGATGTTGGGGGAGGAGCGAGAATGAGCCAATCAGCAGTAGGGGGCGTGTCGACTCATGATGGGGGGAGGAGAGAGAGTGAGCCAATCAGCAGTAGGGGGCATATCCACTCATGATGGGGAGGAGAGAGAGTGAGCCAATCAGCAGTAGGAGGTGTGTCGACTCATGATGCTGGAGGAGAGAGAGTGAGCCAATCAGCAGTAGGGGGCGTGTTGACTCATAATGAGGGAGGAGAGAGAATGAGCCAATCAGCAGTAGGAGGTGTGTCGACTCATGATGCTGGAGGAGAGAGAGTGAGCCAATCAGCAGCAGGGGGCGTGTTGACTCATAATGAGGGAGGAGAGAGAATGAGCCAATCAGCAGTAGGGGGCATGTCCACTCATGATGGGGGGAGGAGAGAGAGTGAGCCAATCAGCAGTAGGAGGTGTGTCGACTCATAATGAGGGAGGAGAGAGAGTGAGCCAATCAGCAGTAGGGGGCATTTCCACTCATGATGGGGGAGGAGAGAGAGTGAGCCAATCAGCAGTAGGTGGTGTGTCGACTCATAATGAGGGAGGAGAGAGAGTGAGCCAATCAGCAGTAGGGGGCATTTCCACTCATGATGGGGGGAGGAGAGAGAATGAGCCAATCAGCAGTAGGGGGCGTGTCCACTCATGATGGGGGGAGGAGAGAGAGTGAGCCAATCAGCAGTAGGAGGTGTGTCGACTCATAATGAGGGAGGAGAGAGAGTGAGCCAATCAGCAGTAGGGGGCATTTCCACTCATGATGGGGGGAGGAGAGAGACTGAGCCAATCAGCAGTAGGGGGCGTATCCACTCATGATGGGGAGGAGAGAGAATGAGCCAATCAGCAGTAAGGGGCATGTCCACTCATGATGGGGGGAGGAGAGAGAGTGAGCCAATCAGCAGTAGGAGGTGTGTCGACTCATAATGAGGGAGGAGAGAGAGTGAGCCAATCAGCAGTAAGGGGCATGTCCACTCATGATGGGGGGAGGAGAGAGAGTGAGCCAATCAGCAGTAGGGGGCGTGTCCACTCATGATGGGGAGGAGAGAGAGTGAGCCAATCAGCAGTAGGAGGTGTGTCGACTCATAATGAGGGAGGAGAGAGAGTGAGCCAATCAGCAGTAGGGGGCATTTCCACTCATGATGGGGGGAGGAGAGAGAATGAGCCAATCAGCAGTAGGGGGCGTATCCACTCATGATGGGGAGGAGAGAGAATGAGCCAATCAGCAGTAAGGGGCATGTCCACTCATGATGGGGGGAGGAGAGAGAGTGAGCCAATCAGCAGTAGGAGGTGTGTCGACTCATAATGAGGGAGGAGAGAGAGTGAGCCAATCAGCAGTAGGGGGCATTTCCACTCATGATGGGGGGAGGAGAGAGAATGAGCCAATCAGCAGTAGGGGGCGTGTCCACTCATGATGGGGGGAGGAGAGAGAGTGAGCCAATCAGCAGTAGGAGGTGTGTCGACTCATAATGAGGGAGGAGAGAGAGTGAGCCAATCAGCAGTAGGGGGCATTTCCACTCATGATGGGGGGAGGAGAGAGAATGAGCCAATCAGCAGTAGGGGGCGTATCCACTCATGATGGGGAGGAGAGAGAATGAGCCAATCAGCAGTAAGGGGCATGTCCACTCATGATGGGGGGAGGAGAGAGAGTGAGCCAATCAGCAGTAGGAGGTGTGTCGACTCATAATGAGGGAGGAGAGAGAGTGAGCCAATCAGCAGTAGGGGGCATGTCCACTCATGATGGGGGGAGGAGAGAGAATGAGCCAATCAGCAGTAGGGGGCGTGTCCACTCATGATGGGGGGAGGAGAGAGAGTGAGCCAATCAGCAGTAGGGGGCATTTCCACTCATGATGGGGGGAGAAGAGAGAATGAGCCAATCAGCAGTAGGGGGCGTGTCCACTCATGATGGGGGGAGGAGAGAGAGTGAGCCAATCAGCAGTAGGAGGTGTATCGACTCATAATGAGGGAGGAGAGAGAGTGAGCCAATCAGCAGTAGGGGGCATTTCCACTCATGATGGGGGAGGAGAGAGAATGAGCCAATCAGCAGTAGGGGGCGTGTCGACTCATAATGAGGGAGGAGAGAGAGTGAGCCAATCAGCAGTAGGGGGCATGTCCACTCATGATGGGGGACGAGAGAGAATGAGCCAATCAGCAGTAGGGGGCGTGTCGACTCATGATGGGGGAGGAGAGAGAATGAGCCAATCAGCAGTAGGGGGCGTGTCGACTCATGATGGGGGGAGAAGAGAGAGTGAGCCAATCAGCAGCAGGGGGCGTGTCCACTCATGATGGGGGAGGAGAGAGAATGAGCCAATCAGCAGCAGGGGGCGTGTCGACTCATGATGGGGGGAGGAGAATGAGCCAATCAGCAGCAGGGGGCGTGTCGACTCATGATGGGGGGAGGAGAATGAGCCAATCAGCAGTAGGGGGCGTGTCGACTCATGATGGGGGGAGGAGAGAGAGTGAGCCAATCAGCAGCAGGGGGCGTGTCGACTCATGATGGGGGGAGGAGAGTGAGCCAATCAGCAGTAGGGGGTGTGTCGACTCATAATGGGGGAGGAGATAGAGTGAGCAAGAGGGAGATTTGAAGAAAGACTGTAGAAAGAGAGATGGCTGAGAGACATTACAAAAGAAAAAAGGTGAGAATCCCTTGGTCAGATCCCTAATATATCTGCTGATAGACGCTTGTTTTCAAACACTCCTTTGTATGTCTGTGTAAGTGCTCGGAAAAGATGGTCATTCACAAAGATGTCTATTTACAACATGTTTTTGAAGCGCTGATCATTGTAGCCAATCACAGACATATCTGTTGAGCGCGAGAACACAGTGGCCAATCAGAGGTGTTTAAGAAATCCACTCAACAGCGGGAAATGCTGTTAAGTCACATTTTTACAATTTCAGTACCGACTTGGTACCGAAGTTAGCACTTTTGACAACCCTAGAAGGGTTTTTGTTGATTTCGCATATGAACAGTGTTTCTCAGAAATCACTTACTGCACCTTTAATACATGTTCAGTATTTTATTAATGCATTATGCAGCCACCATCTGTCTCTCATTGATAATTCTTTCTGTATTACTCATGTCCAAACCACTCAATCAGCAGATCTAATTTAGAAGAAAATCACATTCACAGCTTTATTTTTATCACATTCTGACAGCTGACTTGCAAATAATTTGTTCTATTTTCTTTCCTATAATTGCTGCTCTCTCGACATCACAAACCTTGTAATGTGTGAGATAAGAACATTTTACATTCGAGTCAAGCAACACTTCAGCAAATGCATTGTGAAATGTTCCTCTCAGAAGAGACAGACATAAATTACATAAACTCTGGGCAATTATATATAAAATTTAGAATGTGTGCAAAGCAAACAGATATTTGTTTTTAATGACCCTGTAAGTTAAATTAAACCATCAAAATATGACTAAAATATTATATATATATATATATATATATATATATATATATATATATATATATATATATATATATATTAAACATATTAAATATATTAAATATTTTAAATATGACTGAAGCATAGAAAAAACAAAAAGCTGACAGGAAAAAGCAAACATTATCTACAACATAATCAGTTATTAATATTTGTTTTGTTCTCTCTTGTTTTTGTGTGTGTTCATAATTTCTGGTCTGGCCAAAAATAATGTTGGCACAATTTGGCATGTTTCATTGCATTATCATCACAAATAAAACAATCGACTCCAAGCACAACTACGCAATATGACTACGAAATCTTGAACACATTTTCATTAATATTTGAATAAAGGGTGAAGATGTCAATTTTCATCACTTTTGGCCACTAATGTATATCAGTTTTGAGTTCTTGAAAACGGAGAAGTCAAGTTCATTTTTGGACTAACAACACTGAAAGTTTGTTATTGACCTGAGAAGTGGATACGCTGTATTTCAGCTGCAGCTTCAAGAGGGATTTTGTGGGCGAGGAGTGTTTCACAGAGAATGTTTGACAGCCTGAATCCCAGTGACACAGATACGGCTTTCCTGTAAGACAACTGAAGGGATAATGTGTGGGTTTAAACTGCTGAACTAGAGATACAGAGATGAAATAACTGGATGCTACTCACTGAATTAAGCATGCAACATATTGAGGTCATGTGACCGAAATGTTTATCTACGCATTGGCATGCTGTTTCACATCATATCAACGCATCGCATGTTTTACATTCTATTTAAAAACAAATAGTAGACAGAAAAAGTGAGCTAGTATTTCATTCTCTTCTATTGTCAGTTTGAAGAGAATCTTTCTAAGCAAGTTAAACTGTTGATACGTTTATTGCAGCATATGGTTTAACACACAACTGAAGGAAACTCCATCATCACTTTGAGTAAAAGGTTCATTTCAGCCACAGTAACAGACTATTTACTATTTTAATTCACATTCCTGGTCTTACAGTAAATTATTTATCAGTGCACATTATTCTAATCATTACTAGTTCTTCTTATTTTTAATCCACCTGAAATGCAAACCTCATTTCATGTTTGCTTGAAAGTCACAATGAAACAGAAGTTGCAACGGAACTTTTCCGTATTATGATGTATATCCGAGATTATTGAAAAGGAAAAAAATGGTTCTATGCATTGATTGTTGATTGGATGTTAAGATGTGGGTGTGGCACTCAACAATGGAGGCAGATAAATCCAGTTATGACATTTTGATTAAAAATTACAAGGTCAAAATAAAAAAAACAAAACAAATCAACTCTGCTCAGAGTACATATGGTCCCTCTCTAAATAGTGTTAAAATAACACTGAAGCAGAGTTAAAGTTAATGAGATAATTAAGCAATTAATAAGGCTGTGACTGAAGTCAGTTGTAGTTCTTGTTTCTCTTTTCTTCAGTGATTCTGCTTGTTAACAGCAGGTGTTCATCACTAATGCACAATCATCACTTAATTGCTTGATTATCTCATTAACTTTAACTCTGCTTCAGTGTTATTTTAACACTATTTAGAGAGGGACCATATGTACTGAGTATCTGAGCAGAGTTGATTTAACTTTGGAGATTTTGCTGTGTACATGGATGAATCAATCACAGTAAGATCTATATAACATGCATTTAGAAAAATATGATGAATTTTCATTTAATATGCACAAAAGGACTGTGTTGTTCATGCATTGGCTGAATATTTATATATGCATTTGCATGCTTGTGTAGAATATGTTTTTGGGCAAATAATGGAAGTAACATTGTTTTTATTATATTTCTGCATAAAGATCCATAGAAAAAAAAGGTTTAATGGGGTTCTTGACTGAATTTTAAAGAACATTTTATGCCAAAAAAGGTCCATACAAGGAAAAATGATAGCCTTTATATATAATGCATTTTTAATGCATTAATTATACCTTATAATGCACTTATATCATGCATTACTGCAACCACAGTTATAATACATTATAATACCGATCTATTCATTGTTACACCTTTAGGAAGTATAATCCATTAAAGAACAATTAATTTCAGATGTAACAAGGAATCTACAAATATTATAATGCATTTACAATTATTCATGAAAAGATATAATGCATTATAACATACATTATGAATACCTTTATAATGCATTATAATACTTTCATGTTTAATCTATTTCAATGTTTTCTAGTGATAAAGTAGCTGTTTAATTTTTAAAATTTAATTACAATTAAAACTGAATCCATAAGAACCTTTATGAACCCTTTAATGTTCTAAATAGAACCTTTTCCTCTAAGCTTCTGCTTGTTCCAAATCCCAAACCAGGATATATTGTTGTGGCTGTTTGCCATGTTCAGCCTTTCATGAGAATCTGTCTGTTTATTTTCTCTTCTTTCTGCCACCTCATTCTCCAGGGAATGTTTGGATTCGGTCCCAAGCAGAATCCAATCCCCTGTTCCCAGTTCATATTTTAGATCGTTTGTCAGTCCCATCACAGTAACGGCAGTGAAGTGAAGTGTGAAGCAGGAGGACTTCAGATGTGATACGACCAGCTCTAAACGCCTGAGCCGCGTCGTCTGTCCTCATCCACAACTATAGTGCTCATCTGTCAGTCTGACCGCTGAAGAGTGAAGGAGTTTAAATCTCTCAAACACTATCGTCATATCTCTAGTGCTCTGGAATGAGATTGTCAGTGGCTGAAATTATTTCATAAATAGAAACATTGAATAAAACATGAAATTTTGAAGTAGAAAGACTAATAATATTTTCTTGTAAAACATAATCAAATAAGCTTCAAAAAATCTACATCTGTTTAGTTCCTGTCTCTATTAAACCCCGCATTCTGAAAAGCACAATGTGCTCTGATTGGTCGGCTGGAGCAATGTGTTGTGATTGGTGTTTGGGAAATGTCCCGCCCCTTACCATAACCGCCAGTTTCAACACACTACTAACTAACTCAACCAGGCCCCGCCCCTTTATTCTGTGCATTAATTATTTAAATGAGGAATATTGGGAAGAAAACTCAAGACTACAATGGAGGCGTTTCAGGGAGTTCAGAAACAGAGACACTGATATAGAGAAGAACTCCCACTGGAGGGTCTTTGGAAATCTTTTTCATGCTCAAACTGCAGCATTAAACACTAAAGAAAGATGAAAATGTAAAAAAGCAGAATGTGCACTCTTTAAATACTTCTAATATTCTCCTCCAAGACAAATATCTAGTGTAACACTGCAACAGCATTGGGTTGTTTCTGGCATTTGTGTAGCTCACTGTCTAATAAGATCAGTTCACATGATCGCTTGAGTAGGAAGGAGAATAAACACAGTCTGACAGCAGCAAATGGCCCAGTTCTGAGCAGCAGCCGTCCGTGAGGACCTTCACTTCAAAACATGTGGCACGAGAAGCACTCTGATATCTCACCTCAACGAGGTCAAGACACAGATCTTCGCTTGCACCGATTTTTGGCAGTCAAATGTCATATTTATATGAACCCTCAACACTGCAGTCTGATGACAGAAGTATGCAATTTGAAATCTGATATTTTTGTTCTGTTCAAGCACATCATTTTTTTTGAGCCAATCGCCACAGGAAGACACACAGTCACAGACAGCAAACAAAACAAATATAATATGACCATAACCCACTTTAACAGCCTCCAAAAAGAATCTGTTATTGTTGAAACATCTACTGGAATATGATGACATATTTGCAATTTATATGTTACTTGCATCAAATGTAATTTTGTCAGAATACATGGTTACTTTTGAATGATCGTCAGTTGGAAACGCTGCTTTTGTCTCTGTAGTTAATTGTTATTTACAACCTCCACCAGCAGATGTGAACTAACTCTGTGAACCAGCCAAAGCTAGAGGAGTCAGCTGATTAAAGAAGCCATATTTGTGTTTGCCTTTCTAACATGTCTAACCTAGAAAGTAAGATTTCTTGTCATGTTGCTAATTTAACAAACAAGACAAGAATTAAAAGTGTTGCAAAATTCATTCTTTTAAAGCCTCAGGCTCTTTCTCTCTCCAAAGCACATTGGTGGAAAAGAGTTGCATTGCACCACACATGATACACACGGATTGTGTTTTTAATATAGTATGCATTTCAAGAATATGAAGATTTATCAATATAAACACATTTCACTTGTGATCGTTCCCTTGCAAAGGTTTTGCCAATTTTAGTAGTGACGATCCTTTTTTAGATTCTGTCAGCATATTATTGTACATTTAAATGCCTGAAAATGCACATTTTACATATGCATAACCTACGAATACAAATGAGAACACCCTAGTATTTTTGAAACTCGAGTCAAATTTATACAAAATTCTGTCATGAAACTCTAGATGGCGCAGGCTGATAGCTCCTTAACTCAACCTGCTTGCAATCATATCATTCTCTATCAGGCACTGCTGATTGGTTCCTGCTGTATCAGTAGCCAATGAGCTCACTGCTCAACCTTTAAATGCTTGGTCAACATTTGCTGTAGCAGTTGCAGCACGCTTTCAGAAACCCTCCACCTTCCCCAGCTCCACCTGTATAGATCTTCTATGGGTAATTTATGTACGCTATTTTCTACAATCGCAGCATGTCTTGCACACAGCAGCGCATTGTATGTATGCGCAGTAGCAAGTCTTGTTCTTGCTCTGCAGTAGCAATAACAGCAGCAGCAATAATAACAGCAGCAATAATGGCAGCAGCAGCAATAATGGCAGCAGCAGAAGTAATAGCAACAGCGGCAATAGCAGCAGCAGCAGCAATAATGACAGCAGCAGCAGCAATAACGGCAGCAGCAGCAGCAATAATAACAGCAGCAGCAGCAGCAATAATGACTGCAGCAGCAGTAATAACGGCAGCAGCAGCAATAATAACAGCAGCAGCAGCAGCAATAATGACAGCAGCAGCAGTAATAGCAACAGCAGCAATAGCAGCAGCAGCAGCAATAATGACAGCAGCAGCAGTAATAACGGCAGCAGCAGCAATAATAACAGCAGCAGCAGCAGCAATAATGACAGCAGCAGCAGTAATAGCAACAGCAGCAATAGCAGCTGCTGCAGCAATAATAACAATAGCAGTAGTGGCAATAACAGCAGCAATAATAACAGTATCAGCAGCAGCAATAATAACGGCAGCAGCAGCAATAATGGCAGCAGCAGCGGTAATAGCAACAGCAGCAATAGCAGCTGCTGCAGCAATAATAACAGCAGCAGCAGCAGCAATAATGACATCAGCAGCAGTAATAGCAACAGCAGCAATAGCAGCTGCTGCAGCAATAATAACAATAGCAGTAGTGGCAATAACAGCAGCAATAATAACAGCAGCAGCAGCAATAATGGCAGCAGCAGCAATAATGGCAGCAGCAGCAGCAATAGCAACAGCAGCAATAGCAGCAGCAGCGGCAATAACAGCAGCAGCAATAATGACAGCAGCAGCAGTAATAGCAGCAGCGGCAATAACAGCAGCAATAATAACAGTATCAGCAGCAGCAATAACGGCAGCAGCAGCAATAATAACGGCAGCAGCAGCAATAATGGCAGCAGCAGCAGTAATAGCAACAGCAGCAATAGCAGCTGCTGCAGCAATAATAACAATAGCAGTAGCGGCAATAACGGCAGCAGCAGCAATAGCAACAGCGGCAATAGCAGCAGCAGCAGCAGCAGCAATAAAGGCAGCAACAGCAGCAATAATAACAGCAGCAGCATACCAGATCTATTCCACCAAGACCAAATGTATCAACATTGTCATATCCATTACCATGCCAAACACTCAGAGTTGTCATGACAGAAATTTGTTTAGCACTTTTCACAATACACATTGTTTCAAAGCAGCTTTAAAGAAAATCATGATGTTAATGTTTATAATATCTTAATATCTTCATGACTTATAGTTGCATTTTGCAGATTAGAGCTGGCCGTTAATATAGTTTACGATACAACCAATTAAGCAGTTGAGATTTGGATGTTGCTTTTACTGTATGTATGCAGATGAAGTTACATAGGCTATACATATATCTAACTTTATATTATACAACATTTTGCGATGATGCAATCATTTGAGATTTGCAATATAGTAGCTATATATCGGCTTTTGGACATGTATATCCAACTTTATAAAAACTGGGCGATATTGTAGTTTCATTTTGTGGATTATATAGAGCTGTGCGATGATATAAACAATCATGCCATCAAGATTTGCTATATTGTGAAAGTGCATGTTGTGCATTAATATTCAAAGATTTAAATGACAATTATTCAGTATCACAGTACAAGATCAGCACCAGCTCTTATTGGTCCATTTCAGGTGTTTGGATAAAGGCTTTTCATTCTGATGGAGCTATAAAATAACAACACACTCGGACTTCCTCAAATTGCCCTTTGGAGAACATCTAGGCATGCTTTTGAAGGTGCCTCAAATGTCCTATTATTCAACTTTAATACATCAAACCCTCACTATAATGGTCAACTGCTCAGATTTTGCACGTTCCAGCCATTTTTCAAAGGTTTGCCTTGTGGTTGCACATCTTTGCATGCAAATGTAGCGCGCGCAAGAGAGAGGAGGAGGAGGTGGGGATGGTGAGGGTGAGGGAAGGTAAAAGCATTTCCACATCAACGCAGTCCTTCAGAGCTTCACCTTCTCTTGAGCCTTTTCATTGTCGTCTAGGCGTTGTGCTTTAGCTTTCTCTGTCTGTCGTTCTCCAGCAGCGCTCAGCATCATCACAGTGCATGAACACAGCTTGCGTAAAGATGTCAAAACACAGGCTTTTCTTACCTTGCCGTTGTGCGGTGATGAATTTAGCAGCCTCTCCAGCTGGGAAGAGGCTTTGTGGGGCTGTGTGAATGCACGCACGCACGCGCGCGCGCGCTCTCAATCAGCCTCCCACTGCAGGCTGCCGTTCGCCTGAGAGAGCCCGATGCATTTCTGCCTCCAGCTGCACGCGTGCACGGCCATCTCAGAGAGATGATGCTCGAAGCCGCGCATCTGATCTCCCAGCAGCCCCTGCTACCGGTGCCGTGATGGTGCCATGGTGAAAACAAGGTACAATCCACATCTAGAGGATGCGAAAACAGCCTGGCCTGCCTCCTCTCCCTCTCTCTCTCTGTCTCTCCCTCTCGCTCGCTCCTGTGGGTTGTCTTTGCAGTGTGTGTGTGTGGCAGCATCACCTAGGAGACAGTTCACGCCCCCTCTGTCGCCTTGGTGAAGCGTTTCCACGTGAGCAGGTGATTTGAGACGGCAGGTAGTGTCGCGCGCTGATAAACCGGTCAGCTCATGAATAATTCATGAGATAATGAGGGTCATGTCATGCTACGAAATAACAACAGTCAGATGACAGAGGCTGAATAGACAAATATTTACCACGGCAAACAGTTTCCAGCAGAAATTGCTTCATGTAATGTGATTTAATATGACTGATAAATCATAATGCATTAATGGCATATGGGATAAACATGAAAAATCGTTTTATTTCAGTGTAAAAACACCAGTGTCAATATTTCTAGTTTAAATAAACTGTTATTTAACATGTTGAATTTATTAAAGCAATCCGAAATCTGAATTTTATTTTGAATTTGGTGGACAAATGTTTTTCCAATACTATTTTAAAACAGAACTGCTTTCAAAATCAAACTTTTTATTGAATTTTAATCAGAATTTTAATGCAATTTTCTTCAGACCCACACAAAAATAACCCAAATGATTTTCTATTCAAAAAAATAAAGCATTCATGACATCATTTAGCAGGTTAATCATGACATCGAATCATGAAAGCTACTTTACCACTGACTGCACCCGCCAATATAATCAACCGTTCATCTAAAACACAGACATTTGGACCTACATTTGCATCTTAATTAGTATAAAGCTCATCTATGACAGCCAGAGCAATTCAGAACTATCAATACATAAGATCAAATGTAAAATTATTGCAAAATTCCCTAATAATGTCTGTGAGTTAATCATCTCTAGTGTGATTTGCTCTCCTGCTGTTGTCTTTCAGAGCTTTTGTTACGCAGCATTAGGATCAGGGCAGTTTAAGTCCATCCCTAAACAATGACGCCCAGTGAGCTTTTGTCTTTTGACTTTAGCATATTAATAGCTGAATGATCCTCCATATGCACTGAAGGCTTCACGCAGAAACCAGATTTCACTGAAGAAAATGTAAATCTTTAACCTTACAACACATAGTTGGAGCCTCTAGAAAGAAAAAGCTAAATGTTTTTTGTACCATGTAAGCGCTTGACTGCTTTGTCAAGAATTTTTAAATACATTAATACATTTACTAAAGTTAAAGTTGCAGTTTAATGTTTGCTTTAGGTTGATATTAAAGAGGTGGTTGATTATGATTTGACTTTTTTAACTTTAGTTAGTGTGTAATGTTGCTGTTTGAGCATAAACAACATCTGCAAAGTTACGACGCTCAAAGTTCAATGATATTTTCCATTACAGAAATCGCTTTTTAAACAGCTGGTAGGGAGTACAACGAGCTTCTTCCTGGGTTGGTGACATCACAAACCCTAAAATTTACATAAACCCCGCCCCCGAGAACACACAACAAAGGGGGCGGGGCCATGTTGGGCTGCTTTAGAGAAGAGGGAGAGTTGTTGTAGTAGAGTATTGTTGTCATGCCGTCATTTTACACCGGACTGCTTCACAAACGAGGGTCAATTCAACACAAAAGATGAACATGACGGCACATGCTAGTGGATGAGTTGAATCAACTCCACAGCAACTACATCAATTTATCCACTAACCATTCAGAAACGTCTAAAAGTTGTAACTTCTTCCTGAGTCTCTCCATCAGTGTCGACTCCGGTTTGAACAATGTAAGGCTGAACACCGTTACTGACAATCCTCATTTTGGCTGCGTGAGATTCTCCAGCTTTGTTGTTGTTGAGCTGTTAAAGCTCCGCCCTCTTCTGGAAAGGGGGCGGGAGCAGCAGCTCATTTGCACTTAAAGGGACACCCACAAAAACGGAAATGCATTAAAGGGTAAATTCACCCAAAAATGAAAATTCTGTCATTGTGCTCTGAAGCTTCCTGAAGCAGTGTTTTGAAATCGGCCATCACTATATAAGTCGTTATTTTGTTTAAAAATATTCTTGTGGCTTTATAATATTAATATTGAACCACTGTACTCACATGAACTGATTTAAATATGTTTTTAGTACATTAATGGATCTTGAGAGAGGAAATGTCATTGCTGGCTATGCAGGCCTCACTGAGCCATCGGATTTCATCAAAAATATCTTAATTTGTGTTCCGAAGATTAACGAAGGTCTTACAGGTGTGGAACGACATGAAGGTGAGTAATTAATGACAGAATTTTCATTTTTGGGTGAACTAACACTTTAAAAGCTTCTGGATTTTTCTGAATATATTAGTTTAGTAAAATAGATAAATGTTTTAGATAATGCATTGAATCTACAGAGGCTTCAGACCTATATTTTCTGACTTTTCTTGAAGTTTATTGTTATTAACATCAAATTAAGAAGTTTCTCAGCTCAACTTTTGGATCAGAAGAGCAGCAACGACGAAAAGCTACAAACTGTAATCTGTCTGCAGTTAAATCTTCTTCATCTTAAAATACCACCAACACTGAAGATCAACAGTTTTAATGGATTTCCCGCAATCAGAATGTTTTCAAAAACAATATTCTAAAATGTTTTGCAATGGAATTGTTATAGCAATGGGTTTATTTTAATATTGTTTAAATATTACTTATTTGTTCAAAATTAACAAAATTTAAATAATGATTCAATACATCATCCAAAACAGATTCACTATGGTAAGCCTGTTATAAATGTTTATATTTTAGACCTGACGGGATGGTTTTCGCGGGAAATTGCGCACATGCGTCACTCGCCCGCGCATGTCTCGTCATATCCGTGACCCCTTAGAAAAGTTTGGCTTTCTAACAGAGTTCATTGTAAAGTGTTATCTATTGTGAAGCGTCATATTCATCCGCACAGTCACGCAGAGCCGAAGCACAACCAAAGCAATGTTCTTCCGCATGCAGTTTTGTTTTGTTTTGTTTTTTAAAAAAAACTCTTTTTTATTTTTTTCATTTTATTAAAATCACATTTTTGTTACCACTGTAACACAAAAGTTATATAATACAGATAAGTGTGTTAGTAAAGCAGGTCATAGCATACTTATATTATACTAAAGCATGCCACTCTTCATCAGTATGTAGATGGACAAGCTACTGTGTTACTGTTTTAAACCACATCGAGATAAATAAGAGCTCTTGTAAGTTCTCACTTGATAGACACTCGAACATCAGCAGCTTTCAGAGGCTCGTTTCTCAACCCACATCACCCTTTAGCGCCACCTGCTGATGCATCAATGAATTACACGTTTAGAGGTTTGTTTAAAACAGGTCAGATAATCTGTGTATATATGCATATTAAACTTAAGTGTGTAACTCTTCTGCAGCATTCATAGAGATTCACTTTCATATTCCACATTAGTGTCCTTGCCCCGTTTCGTTTTGCATTGTTTGGATATGCACTGAATTGGGTCAATGACGTGACGGGTCATTTTTTTGTCCAAAGGCCTTAATAATAATAAAAAAAAACAGAGATATGACATCCAAAGTATGTAAGGTAGTACAACTAGATCTCTTTTATTGAATACAAAAGGTTTAATTATACTTTATTTGCTTCATATAAAGGTATTTTAAAGAGTCAAAAGGTCAATCGCGTCAATAATACAGCCATTTCATTTGTGATTAAAATATCTTAAAATGTAATAAATGTATATATTTTATTCTGGCATGATTTTATAACATATAATCAACACAGTGCAAAATGACATTAAAATTATGTGTAGAAGTTGTTGCTTTGTTATGAGAAAGAATGTCTGGAAAAATGAATTTCATTGATGTCATTCAGAGTAACCAATATAAACGGACCATTTTTGGATCAAATCATGTGGTCAATATCATGTGACAGGATGTGACATCATTCAGACACCTGCAAAGGACCACATGGTCATGAAGCAAAGTAACTAACTCTCTCCTAACTATTTGATAAATTCATGTTTTCTCTTGATCATACGCATGTCCCGAAACATCAGGTCATTCGGTACAACCGCTATAAAACATGGAAAATGTTGTAATATTTTAAAAACTTGTACTAAATATAAAATGTTTGATTGTCCTTTTGCTAGATATCAGCCTGTTAGTATTGATTGAAGATATCGTCATTCGGTAAAACCGAAATTTTGGTTAAACCAAATGACTTTTTTGGTGACAAATTTTGTCCATCTTGTAAAAAAAAATTATAAAACGGTGTCAATTGATTATAAAAATTCCATTGTTAACACTTAATAAAACTTCAAAAAATAATTCTCTCCATTATGTTTTTTTTTTACACATTTAAAAACCTTATTCATCAATGACCCAATTACAAATGACATTAAAGTCAATGCAGTTAAAATACCTTTATCCTCTTCCAAATAAGCTCTGCTGATAGTGTAGAATAAATAAAGTGCAAATGCAGTTCCTGAAGTCAAAGTACAAGAGCAATTTGATGTTATGGAATCAGTTGCATTTATTGAAGCATTAATAACCACATCTACAAGAAATCACAATATTAAAAAAAACTGTTGCGTTACAAAAAGTATGTATATACAAAAAGAAAAAGTGTATGTACAAAAACACAGGAACAGTTATACACAAACACAACTACAACAAATATTTGTTGTGAGCAGCCTACAGCATTTTTAGGTGTCATCAGCGAGTTTCTAACATTAAGACTGCAAACACAGCTCATCTGTCTCCTTCAGTTTGTGCTGGAATCCTCAGGCCTTCCGGCGTCTCTCGTCTGGAGATAGTGAGCGTGTTTCTGCCAGTAGCGTTCGGCCCGCAGCTCCTCGAAGCAGAACTCTGTGGCTCCGCTGTCGAGCAGCTCTCTGCAGTACATGCTCTGTTCTCGGCTCTTTCCGTCTTCCTGCGTCTGGAGCTGCATGAGCTGCTGTCTCTCCTGCAGCTTCTTCAGCGGCGTCTGCTCCGGTCTGCAGGGCTTCCTCGCTGACAGCACCGGGTTCACCGCAGGATTGATTTTACAGGGAGTTCTGGAGGGGGAAAATGAGGTGAGCACATGGAAATAATAAACACTTTAGTTCAGTTCCAGAAGAACAAGACCCATTTAAATTCTACTTTCTCTGCATCTGCTTGGTCTTATTGCTTATGATTCATTAGTGCAGAGTTATTATTTTTACCCAAAACTAAAACTATTACAAATATCAACTGAAATAAGATTTTTTTTTTTTTTTAATTTGCTAAGACAACATTTTTAATTTTCATTTAGTTTAAAGTCCACGTAAACCGGAAGCTGCGACCGACTTCAGTATTGTGACGTATTTTCAGAGTGAAACAGAATAATGAGAAAAAGAGGGCGTGGCTTGTTTTTTTCCCCACTAGGAATTGATTGGATCTAGAAAAAAGGGGGAGGTACATTTTCAGATTTTGATTAAAGATTATAAACACTGGAAAGATTTTTATACATGGGTCAAAGACAAAAAAACAACAACAAAAAAGTAATACAGCTTTGAATTGTTGTGTATAATTTGTTTGTTTGTTTTTCTGAGCAAAATTAAATATTAATTTTTTACCATGATTTACAGAAGACACCTACTAAAATGTCATTCAGTGTAACAATCTTGTCAGGGATATTTCCAACAAAAATCTATTAATGCCATATTAAAGACTAATTACTTTTACCCCAAATGCTAATTACTTGTAATTTTACATTTTTAAACTTTGCCACTATTATAGGTTTTGCCCATTTGTCAGCAAGAATTTTTTACTAATTTAAAATGCAATAAAATTTAGTATGCTCACTTATTCTTTTATATATTTTTAATATGTACAGGTCAGGATAAGTATGTTGTTTAAATTTTTACATTAATATAAGTGTTACACTGAATGACAACAGAACATTTTTTAAAAGTAGATGTTTTACTTGCATTTAATTTGCTTTCTATGTATATAAAATCACTTTTGTAAATTTCTATTAATGCGGGCATTTAGATGTGTGTATAATGTACAGTACAGTCCAAAAGTTTGGGATCAGTAAGATTTTTAATGTTTTTAAAAGAAGATTCGTCTGCTCACCAAGGCTACATTTATTTAATTAAAAATACAGTAAAAAACAGTAATATTGTGAAATATTATTACAATTTAAAATAACTGTGTACTATTTAAATATATTTGACAAAGTAATTTATTTCTGTGATGCAAAGCTGAATTTTCAGCATCATTACTCCAGTCTTCAGTGTCACATGATCCTTCAGAAATCATTCTAATATGCTGATCTGCTGCTCAAGAAACATTTATGATTATTTTCAATGTTGAAAACAGTTGTGTACTTTTTTTTTCAGGATTCCTTGATGAATAGAAAGTTCAAAAGAACAGCATTTATCTGAAATACAAAGCTTCTGTAGCATTATACACTACCGTTCAAAAGTTTGGGGTCAGTAAGAATTTTTATTTTTATTTTTTTGAAAAGAAATTAAAAGAAATTAAAGAAATGAATACTTTTATTCAGCAAGGATGCATTAAATCAATCAAAAGTGGCAGTAAAGACATTTATAATGTTACAAAAGATTAGATTTCAGATAAACGCTGTTCTTTTGAACTTTCTATTCATCAAATAATCCTGAAAAAAAATATTGTACACAAATATTTTGTACAATTGTACACATCAAATGTTTCTTGAGCAGCAGATCAGCATATCAAGACTAGTAATGTGCACTAACAAAGTATATAGGGTCAATTTTGATTTCATGCCAACTTGAACTTCAAGTACTAAAAAACCTAAAGCTGAAATAAACATTAATAAAAGCTATAGACATTTAAACAAAAACAAAACAAAAAAAAAATAATAATAATAATAATAACAACTAGTAAAATGGCAAAAACACACAACAAAATTACCAAAACTGTAACATTAAAATGCAAACAGAAGAAATAAAATAAATAAAAATAACAGAAAATAAAAACTGATTGAAAATATTAATAAATATTATAAAAGTATATTAACCCAAAATATGATCATCCTTATCTTAAAATTTAAATGGCATCCATTTAGCTTCTCATAGAAATACCTAATTGATATTGTATAAAAAAATAAATAAATAAATAATAAAAAAATTATTTTATATTATATATATATATATATATATATATATATATATATATATATAAAATAAATGTCTAAAATCCGTTTTGGAAAATACTTTTTTCCCCCTAATCATAATACTGTATGATGTTATGATGCATTTATTTTAATCTTAATTTGTTCACTTTAATCAGTTTCAATATTTAGTTTCTACTAGTTTGTGTTACTGTTTTTTTTTTTTCTCCCTAATAATGTTTGTTTTATTAAATTTTTATTTTAATCTTATTTTATTTGTCTATTTTAATACAAATTTTATTTATTTGCTTTAAACCATTTTTATTTACTTTTTTATGTACTGTTGAAAACCCCTGCATTAGTGTTATTATACAGACTAAAAGAACAAATGTTATTATAAAGGAGCACAAAGACTGTCATGTGCTGAGAGACCATCGTCATATCCTCTGATGACACTCACACAGTGGGCGGCTGGTCGTCCTCTTCCACAAACGGCTGGAAACTGGGTTTAGGAGGCGGAACCGCGACACTGAGACCCGATCTGGACTTGAGGGGCAACTGGAATCAGAAACAAACACAATCAGTGATCTATCAGATAACAGCCTCCATTCTCCTTCAACCGCCTCCAGACACAAAACTCACTAAAACTAGTCAGGTGACCAGTTAAACGGGTAATATTAGCACACAGCTCATCAACACCGACTCGCACCTTCACATTGCTCCATTTCTCAGGTTTCTGTTCGTTCTCTTTGGCTCTGGCAGTAGGTGGCGCCGTCCAGATCTCAAATTTTGGTTCTTGCGGCTCAGTTTCAGCTTTATTCTCATCAAATATCACAAGGCGACTGTTCTGTTTGGGGCCCAACGGCTGTTTAAACTGGAGCCCACGTGCATCTGTGTGTCAAAGCGAAAGAGCGTGACTGAACTGATTTGTACACAGCAAACATTCACAACACGTTTGAAGAAAGTTTCTACTCACATCCGGCAGACGCGTTCACTCTGTTGATGGGGACGACGGCCTTTTTCTTCCCTCTGGCTTTGAGCTCAGCCAGTGACGATCGCTGAGGGTCTGCGGGTCCTTCATCATCATCGTCTTCATCTCTTTGCTGATCTGTCATGGATGACATCATCTGTCTGCAGACTCGTGCCTGCAAAGCTCTGGAGATCAACACATTTCATTATGAGACGATCTGAACCCTGAACACTGAAGTACAGTGACAGCAGTTTAAAGTCCACATTCACAACTTCCATAACGTGATATTTCTGATTCAAACAATATAATCAATGAGAACAAATGCAGGGCACCACTTTACTGTCAATGAGGAATTTATTAGATGGTGAAAAGTATGGAAGCTTGTTTCCGCCACTGAGTAAAAACATAAAGAGAATTATAACTCGCAATTCCGACTTTATTTCATGCAATTCCAACTTTCTCACTCAACTCTGACTTTACGTCTCGCAATTCAGACTTTTTCATGCAATTCCGACTTTACATCTCGCAATTCCGACTTTACGTCTCGCAATTCCGACTTTTTCATACAATTCTGACTTTATTTCATACAATTCTGACTTTATATCTCACAATTCCGACTTTATATTACGCAATTCCGACTGTACGTCTCGCAATTACGACTTTGTCATGCAATTCTGACTTTTTCATGCAATTCCGACTCTCGCAAATTCCGACTTTATTTCATACAATTCTGACTTTATATCTCACAATTCCGCCTTTATATTACGCAATTCCGACTGTACGTCTCGCAATTCCGACTTTATTTCATACAATTCTGACTTTATATCTCGTAATTCCGACTTTATATTACGCAATTCCAACTTTATATCAGGCAATTCCGACTGTACGTCTCGTAATTCCGACTGTACGTCTCGTAATTCCGACTGTACGTCTCGCAATTCCGACTGTACGTCTCGCAATTCCGACTTTGTCATGCAATTCTGACTTTATTTCATGCAATTCCCACTTTATCTCGCAATTACGACTTTACATCTCGTAATTCCGACTCTACATCTCGTAATTCCGACTTTATATCACGCAATTCCGACTCTCGCAATTCCGACTTTATTTCATACAATTCTGACTTTATATCTCACAATTCCGACTTTATATTACGCAATTCCGACTGTACGTCTCGCAATTCCGACTTTGTCATGCAATTCTGACTTTTTCATGCAATTCCGACTCTCGCAAATTCTGACTTTATTTCATACAATTCTGACTATATCTCACAATTCCGCCTTTATATTACGCAATTCCGACTGTACGTCTCGCAATTCCGACTTTATTTCATACAATTCTGACTTTATATCTCGTAATTCCGACTTTATATTACGCAATTCCAACTTTATATCAGGCAATTCCGACTGTACGTCTCGTAATTCCGACTGTACGTCTCGTAATTCCGACTGTACGTCTCGTAATTCCGACTGTACGTCTCGCAATTCCGACTGTACGTCTCGCAATTCCGACTGTACGTCTCGCAATTCCGACTGTACGTCTCGCAATTCCGACTTTGTCATGCAATTCTGACTTTATTTCATGCAATTCCCACTTTATCTCGCAATTACGACTTTACATCTCGTAATTCCGACTTTATATCACGCAATTCCGACTCTCGCAATTCCGACTTTATTTCATACAATTCTGACTTTATATCTCACAATTCCGACTTTATATTACGCAATTCCGACTGTACGTCTCGCAATTCCGACTTTGTCATGCAATTCTGACTTTTTCATGCAATTCCGACTCTCGCAAATTCCGACTTTATTTCATACAATTCTGACTTTATATCTCACAATTCCGCCTTTATATTACGCAATTCCGACTGTACGTCTCGCAATTCCGACTTTATTTCATACAATTCTGACTTTATATCTCGTAATTCCGACTTTATATTACGCAATTCCAACTTTATATCAGGCAATTCCGACTGTACGTCTCGTAATTCCGACTGTACGTCTCGTAATTCCGACTGTACGTCTCGCAATTCCGACTGTACGTCTCGCAATTCCGACTGTACGTCTCGCAATTCCGACTGTACGTCTCGCAATTCCGACTGTACGTCTCGCAATTCCGACTGTACGTCTCGCAATTCCGACTTTGTCATGCAATTCTGACTTTATTTCATGCAATTCCCACTTTATCTCGCAATTACGACTTTACATCTCGTAATTACGACTTTATTTCATGCAATTCCGACTTAACTCACAGTTGTGAGGAAAAAAAAGTCAGAATTGTGAGATAAAGTGTCACTATTTTTTTCATGGTGTAAACAAGCTTCCATAGAAAAGTGCCTTTATGTTTAGAATAACATGCACTGATTTAACCCTGTAAAGCTTGACAGTCATAAAAATGTAATTTAAAAAAAAAAATAGAACAGATTCAACCTTTAGACAAAATATTAAAGAAAATCTAAAAAGAAAGTTGCATATGTTTTACTTTTTGCATATTTAATACGCCAGGCTTTTATGGCTCATTTAGTATGATATAGTGAGAAGATTAATAGACTAAAAAGTAAAAACTGAGTGTAAGTTTCCAAACCTGTGAAACGCATGTAGTTTATCTGCAGGTTCTGCTCCACACTTGACACCATCCTGAAAAACGCTGTCAGCCATCTTTAAGTTCCCCCTCTTCTCGTGCTCTTCAGACCAGGCGATGTAAAGAGCCGCTTGCATGGTTCCGATTCCTTGAGCCTGCATGTAGCGGAAGACGTCCATCGGGTCAGAACAGCCCTCAGCCTGCAAGCAAATGGAAATAAATAAGTTAAAAATGATGCAATCTGAATTCCTCATCTAAACGTAAGGTCTGTCACTCACAAATTCGATCCAGAGTTCAACGTAGCGAGCGTCATTGTGATATTTCTTGTCAGCTGTGAAGCGTGTGACTGCTCTTTCAAGAAGCACTGATAAATTACTCTCCTTTCCACCCTGTGGGAACGTCTGCTTCGTCCATTTTATGTACCTGCAGAAACGAATAAGAAAATATGACTTCCTGCGATCTGCATATTAAAAGTCAACATGCATCTGCTGTCATAATCATCCATACCTGACCCACACGTCGAGAGGGTCGTCTCCGTCATACAGCCGCAGCTCAGACTCAAACGCTCTGAAAAAGAAAGAAAACATTAATATTAATGAGTTGTTCTGCAACATGCATTGTGTTTTAATTAAAAAGCCCACTCACTGTTTCTTCTGATTGAGGGCCGTGTGGTTCCCCTCCTGCTGCTGACACAGGGCCTGGTGCAGGGCCGATATAGTACGGCCTTGTCTCAAAGGCTGGATATTTTCTTTACATAATTCCCATTCGGCATCACACTCTGCCATGGCTGGAGGAGATCTGATCTAGAAGTGGAATAACAGATGCCACTTATCATACTGAATGGTTACCAAAATTCATATACAACGCAATGGCATCTAAAAGGTACTCCAAATATAAATATAATGTTCTAAAAACCAAGATATTACTATAGTGCCCCACATATAAAGCAGTAACGTTAAATGATGATAAACAAACAGCAGAGAAACACTTTTGATCAGGTGATATTGTACACAGCTGAAGAGTAAACAAATATAACTTACATTTTTTCCAACAGTAACCTCCTTAATATTGTTTTCTCCGTCGAAAGAAGCTTCTTTATACAATAAAAATGTTCAAATATGATCTTGATTTCATAAATCGCTCGCTCCTGTTGTCTGTTCGTGTTGTTGGAGCAAAAGACGTTTGAACAAAAACCGGAAGCGCGCCGAAGAGATTATGATTGGATGAACCGCTCACGTGACCACGCGAGGTTCACTGAAACAATAACTGACTTTTTTTTTTAATAAATATATGTATTTGTGTTTTTAATATAGTTTAATAGTGATTTTATTTTTTTAATCCGTATTTTTGTACAGTATAATCGACAGTTTGAGAGCCCTAAGCAAGCTACAGCGTGCCTATCATGTTGCATGCTGGGAAATGAGTACATTTCAAAATTAGATTTTTGATTATTCTATTCATAATTAATTTTAAGGTCATTTTAGGTCATTTAAAAAAAATAAATAAGAAGTCTCTACACTATTATGCTTGTATTGATTTTTTAAATCACTATAAGTCTCATCGCCGCAAGCGAGAAAAACTACATTTCCCATCACACCCCAGTTCTCACAGCGTTTCCTGTATTTACGTTCTCTGATTCAACAGAATGCAGCTGAAATCGCCTCATACAACACAGTGAATTAAATTATTATAATCTTAAACATTTAAAGTCATGTTTTTGCGATTCCCCGAAGAATCTCAATATGGATAATCGTTGTTACTGCTGTGCATCAAAGTTCACTCTCTTCAGAAAAGAGGTCAGCGACTATAAATACCGATTATTTCCTTTAAATACCTTAATAGAAAGTGTTTGACGCAGGTTTGTGTTTTTGCAGTTGGGTTGTAAAAGCTGTGGTCATTCTTTCTGCTCTGGGTGTCTGACATTCAGTGCTGTAGTGCCAAAATATGGAAACAGCCAGCAGAAAGTGTGCAAACAGTGTTATGGAAACTTAACAAGGTCTGGAAGCCAAACACAGATTACAATGTTATAGTATATTCACTAATGCACAACTGACAGGCCTTTTTGTACAGTTCAGGCAACCAGAATGATGCTGGCAGATGGTCTCCACCTGAAAACTACAAAAAGTAAGAATCTTTAACTGAGTATCGGATGTAAAAATGCCACAGGAATAACACAAATCTGTGTGCCTTACAGGCGGGTTGCTGCTCTTGAAGCCAAACAAGCTCAGCAGAATCAGCCGTCCAGACCTGGAGGTGGAAAGAACGATGCTGTGAGTCGGATTTCAACCCGAGGACTCAGTAAAGAGGACCTGGTCATCGCAGAACGACTGAACAAGCTGAAAGAGGAAACCAAGTCGAGTAAGATCTGGCAAAATCTGCTTGATTGTTTTGTCGTAAAATGTAATCTATATTATCGGCCTGCTTTAATCTGCTAAACGCACTAGAAGGAATAAAGATGCTATAAACATTAACATTAGTGATGCACCGATATGAAAATTTTGGCCGATAACCGATAATTCTTTATATTTGAAAGCCGATAATCGGTATTGGTGATCAACCGATATTGATTTTTTTTTTTTTTAGAACCGATACCGATAATTTGTGTGTTTATGTGCCCGATAACCAATATTTATTTACTGTTATACTTCTGTTTTTGACACGATTACAACACCACTGAACTGAACAAAACATTTTATTTATAACAATCACTCCCTCCTTGCATAGAAAACAAATCTTATTTATACACCAATAAATTTTGTTAATTTTTAATCTTCATATTACAAAAATTATTTTATTTATAAAAAGCATCAGCAGCAACACTAATGTTAACAATAAGCAAAATAAATGTAGAATATGTTTTCAAATGAAGAAAATAAATTAAAGACAGGAGTCATATCAACTTTGCAGAAATGTAATACTTCATTTTAAACTATAGTTTTAGTAGATTTATAAGCTGTTTAATAAGCTAAACTGAAGAATAATTCACTGGATAATGTGAAATAACTGAATAATATTCTCTGGAATATTGGAATATAACAAAACATTGTATTTTATTGCATTTCTCAACTGGTATGTTATATCAGAATTAATAATATTTTTTTGTGGTTCTAGATTATGAAATATCTGCTGACAAAGTGCTGTTTATCTATGCATTTACACAGAACTATACACAAACTCAAAGCAATTCTCA
This sequence comes from Ancherythroculter nigrocauda, assembly GCA_036281575.1. Classification (NCBI taxonomy): domain Eukaryota; kingdom Metazoa; phylum Chordata; class Actinopteri; order Cypriniformes; family Xenocyprididae; genus Ancherythroculter; species Ancherythroculter nigrocauda. The sequence continues at coordinate 38,771,249 of VTFQ01000019.1, forward strand.
AAACACACACAAGATGGCAGCGTTTATCTGTAAATCCGATATTACAAAACCGATATCTGATTATGGTAAAATGCTTCAATATCGGGGAAAATATCGGTAAATCGATATATCAGTTGATCTCTAATCTATATTATTGGCCAGCTCTAATCTGCTAAATACGCTAGAAGGAATAAAGATGCTATAAACATTAACATTAGTGATGCACCGATATGAACATTTTGGCTGATAACCGATAATTCTTTATATTTGAAAGCCGATAATCGGTATATTGAAAACCAGTGTGCATCTAAAGTGTCTCAGCTGAAGGAAACAATCCATTATTTATTGGCTTCAATATATCAGCCAAATTGTATTATCGATTCCGATATGGTGGCCGATATATCGGTCATCCCTAATAAACCTCATGATTTTCTATAAAGCTGCTTTGAAACAATGTATATCACTTATTAGATTGCATTTAAGAAACGAGATGTATTGATGATGTTTTTGGGTGAAATATTCCTTAAAGATTCAGTAATTGCTCAATGTTGAATATTCATAAATAAAAGGGAGTAAGAGTGTAAATAAGTGAATACAAATTAGAATAAATTAAATTAAAATACAATTGATTCACATAAATTAACAAATAAATAATGCATCTAACAGTGAGTTAAAAATATATCATAATAAAACTTAATCAAAACTAAATATTTTCCATATAATATTAATATATATTAATGTTAGACTTTATAGACATTAATATATATATATATATAGACATTAATATATATATATATACATAAATTATTAAAAAAATGTGTCTTTAATATAAATGTTTTTAAATTTTAGGATTTGGGTCCCTAAAACTAAAACCATAATTTAAAAAAAAAAAAAAAACTTGAAATAAAATGAACTATAACTGTAATAAAATAAAATATATTAAAAAAAATATATATATATAAAACATATTTTATTTAGTTGCCAAGGAAACATTTCTCATTTTCAATTAGCTCAAATTGATGTACTAAAATATCTAAAAAATAAAAATAAAAAATAAAAATGAATGAAAACAATCTATTTTTATAATTAAAAAATAATAAAAATGACAAAAACATGCAACAAAAGCTAACACGCAGCTAAAAGTTCAAAATATTAATAAAATCTATAGTATCTCAGTGATACTAAAATAACATTAGTAATAAATATATTCAACTAATAATAATAATAATAATATAATAATACATTTAGTTTGTATAATAACATGGACGAATGCAGGGGTTTTTAATAGTGTAACAAATTTAAATAATATAATTAAATTAAATAACGAATAATGTGATTTAAAATAAATACGATTAAAATAAATAAAAAAAAATATTAAAATAAACACATAATACATCTTAGAGTATTATGAGTAGAAAAAATTTAATGTAACCTAGTAGTAACTAAATATTTTATATCTTAGACATTCATAATCTTCACTTTTTTAGATTATAAAGATTATAATTTTCACAATATAAATGAGGTATTTCTACAAGAATCTAAAGAAATGCCTTTTAAATTTTAGGATGAGGATGATAATATTTTGGTGTCATTTTATGTACTATTTAATATAATTTTGATAATTTTTATTAATATTTTGAATGTTTTTAATTTTATTATATTTTATTTTTTCTGTTTTCATTTTAATTTAATTTTTTTTTATAATTTTGTGTTTTTTTTTTGTCATTTTTACTAGTAACTAGTTGTTGTTTTTAAAACATGTCTATAGCTTTTATCAATATTCAATTCAGTTTTAGTTTTTTTAGTATCAAGTAGGATTTTTTAGGATCAATAAATAAATACTGATACAAAAAAAACATGAAATGTCATTTATTATTTATGTTACAACATTATTCTGTATAGCTCCTCTTTCTCAAAGCAAAAACACTGATATTTCTCTCTGTCCTAACAGAGTCCATCCCCTCAGAGAAGGATCTGGAGTCTCGTCTCGCGGCCTTAAAAGCACCGATTCAGCCTGTTCCTTCAGATAAAGACATGGAGGAGCGTCTGGCTGCCTTACAGGGAAGACCTGCGCCCTCTCAAGCCCCACGGCCTGTAACTACAACATCAACTTTCACTTCAACTGCCTCTATTATGCTTTTTTTTGGATATGACCTTTTATAGAGCTGTTTGTGAATGTAAAAGCTCTGCAAAGATAAATGGAGTTATTGTCACCCAAAAGAAAGAAGCGATTCTGCCTGAACCTATGTAGGGTTTGTAACTAATTTGCATAATGCCCACCCATTGGCTAACAGCGAACAGTGTCTGCTTTGCCCCGCCCTCATTCACTGTAGTTGTGATTTCTGATTCGAGAAGACGCTGTTTTCTGTCAACGTTACTGTTCGTATCACAGTGAACCAAGAGCTGAGATTCAGATATGATAATGAGAGTTTGGTTTCTGACACGTGCTGTAAGCGGTCGACCAATCAGAGCAGAGCAGCTCTCAGAAAGGCGGGGTTTAGAGACACTGGTGTTTCAGACACTGTGAGAAAAGAGCTGATGCTGCAATGAATATTATGAGAAAATTAAAGTGTTTTATGACCTTGGATGAATGTAAATCTATTATAGGAGACTTTAAAATAGCAAGAACGTGCTTTTAAGTGTGTGTTTCATGTGTGCAGGTTCATCAGCCGCCCGACGGCAGGACTCAGACAGAACAGGCCAATGATTTGCTTACCCAAATGTCAGAGGAAGTTGCTATTGATAACCAGAATCCATCTTCAGAGGGTAGTTTTATGACTCTAATTGCATAATATATTTTCAGTTATGAAGTTTAATATCCTGATATGACTTGTATGGAAAATAATGCATGTTGCTTTGTTGGTTTTAGGACACTGAATAAAAGATTAAGCGTCAGTTTTACAGTTTATAAAGCAATATTGATTTTACAATGGTTAAGCTGATTTAATTTTCTTTTTCTCATTTGTGTAAATACAGACGAACCATTAAACGATCTCAATAAACAAGAGGGAGGGGGCGTGAATGAGAACGTGGATGATGGCGAGCTGTCAGTCAAACAGCTGGAGGCGGAGCAGAGCCGTGTGATGGAGGAGGCCATGCAGGAGCTGAAGAGAGACAAACACAACCAGGAGCAGATGCGTGAGATGGCCAAGAGACTGGCGGTGCTGCAGGGACACGACCCCGAACAAGGTGCGTCTCATACTCTTAAAGGGACAGTACACCCAAAAATGAACATTCATTTACTCTCCCTCAAGTTGTTCCAAATCTGTTTCTTCAGCTGAACACAGAAGAAGATATTTTGTGGGTAAACAAACAGTTGATGGTCCCCATAGTAGGAAAGAAATACTGAGGAAGAGCTGAAATTCAGATATGATAATGAGTGTTTGGTTTCTGACACGTGCTGTAAGCGGTCGACCAATCACAGCAGAAGTCAAATGTTTGGTTACCGACCTTCTTCAAAATATCTTCTTTTGTGTTCAACAGAAGAAAGAAGTTCATAGAGGTTTGGAACAACTTGATGACAGAATTTTCATTTTTTTTTGGGTGCACTGTCCCTTTAAATACATGTTAATGTGAAGGATTAATTAGTGCATTCTAAAAAATATTGTCATCCCAACTTTCTTTGACGTTCCTTTTCTGATGAAGAATAACGGGAGACCACTTTTCACAATCCAATCGAGTCTGTCTTAGATAACTGAAATTAAATGTATTGCAAAAGACGCTTTAAATAGATAGCAATGTTGTTGATGTGTTTGTTCAGTCAGACTGTCAGATTTCCAGCAGCCTGACAGTGATGAGGAGACAGAAGAAGAGGCCATCAGCAGGGTGATGAAGAAGGTCTGTGACGTTTATTAAAGTCCTACAAAGAACCTTTGTCTGTGGATCCATCTAGGCTGTGTCTGAAATCGCCCTCTGTACCTTCATTCACTAGTATTCCCTACATTAGTCCACTGATATAGTGAATGAGTGAATTCAGAGGGCAGGAAAGGCTGCCGTTTTGCATACTTTGTGGTTGCTGATTAAATATCATATGAAAACTGGCAGCTCCAGTTGTGCACTCATTACTGTGGTGCATTATGGGATTGGATGAGTGCACTGTGGTTTCGGACACCACTTCTAATGGTTGTCCCCTCAAATAGTGCCCTATTTAAGGGTATAGGGGGCGATTTCAGACACAGACCTAGATGCCACAAAAGACAATGTTTTTTAGGTCATTGCTGAAATAAACATCTATTACCCGTTTAGACACACTGAACTGAATTGTTTTTCGTGATCCTAACAACCTTTTGATCTTGAACAGTAGTTTGTTTGCAAATATGCATAAGAATATATACACAAAGAAGCTCAAATATGAGTTTTTCATTAGTTTCACATGTTTTCATCACTGCATCATTCACACACTTATTTCAGAGTTTCACGACTTTACTGTTATTCTAATAATTAAAGGCACAATATGTAAGATTTTTGGATTAAAGTATCCAAAAACCACTAAAACAGTGTTTTTTATATATATATATATATATATATATATATATATATATATATATATATATATATATATATATATATATATATATATATATATACAGTACAGTCCAAAAGTTTGGAACCACTAAGATTTTTAATGTTTTTAAAAGAAGTTTCAAGTTATATTCAAATAGAAAACAGTTATTTTAAATTGTAATAATATTTCACAATATTACTGTTTTTTACTGTATTTTAATTAAATAAATGCAGCCTTGGTGAGCAGACGAAACTTCTTTTAAAAACATTAAAAATCTTAGTGGTTCCAAACTTTTGGACTGTACTGTATATATATACACTACCGTTGAAAAGTTTGGGATCGGTAACATTTTTTATATTTTTAAAAGAAGTTTCGTCTGCTCACCAAGGCTGCATTTATTTAATTAAAAATACAGTAAAAACAGTAATATTGTGAAATATTATTACAATTTAAAATAACTGTTTTCTATTTGAATATATTTCACAAAGTAATTTATTCCTGTGATGCAAAGCTTAATTTTCAGCATCGTTACTCCAGTCTTCAGTGTCACATGATCCTTCAGAAATCATTCTAATATGCTGATCTGCTGCTCAAGAAACATTTAATGTGTACAATTGTACAAAATATTTGTGTACAATATTTTTTTTCAGGATTATTTGATGAATAGAAAGTTCAAAAGAACAGTGTTTATCTGAAATCTAATCTTTTGTAACATTATAAATGTCTTTACTGCCACTTTTGATTGATTTAATGCATCCTTGCTGAATAAAAGTATTCATTTCTTTAATTTCTTTTCAAAAAAATAAAAATAAAAATTCTTACTGACCCCAAACTTTTGAACGGTAGTGTATAATGCTACAGAAGCTTTGTATTTCAGATAAATGCTGTTCTTTTGAACTTTCTATTCATCAAGGAATCCTGAAAAAAAAAGTACACAACTGTTTTCAACATTGATAATAATCATAAATGTTTCTTGAGCAGCAAATCATCATATTAGAATGATTTCTGAAGGATCATGTGACACTGAAGACTGGAGTAACGATGCTGAAAATTAAGCTTTGCATCACAGGAATAAATTACTTTGTGAAATATATTCAAATAGAAAACAGTTATTTTAAATTGTAATAATATTTCACAATATTACTGTTTTTTACTGTATTTTAATTAAATAAATGCAGCCTTGGTGAGCAGATGAAACTTCTTTTAAAAATATTAAAAATCTTACTGATCCCAAACTTTTGAACGGTAGTGGGTGTGTATATAATATATAAGTCAAGTCAAGTCAAGTCAAATTTATATAGCGCTTTTTACAATTGGTAATATATATACACTACCGTTCAAAAGTTTGGGATCAGTAAGATTTTTAATATTTTTAAAAGAAGTTTCGTCTGCTCACCAAGTGCTCACTTGTGTTGGCAAAGCTGAATTTTCAGCATCATTACTCCAGTATATATATATATATATATATATATATATATATATATATAATATTCTTTTTTTAATTATAATTTTATAATTTTTATTATAATTTTTTTTGTTGTTGTTGTTGACTTGTGTACTTATATTATCCCAGATGTTTCCAAGAATGTTTAAATCCAGAGCCATGCCTTTGTTTTGAATCGGTGACCTCTTGTGGTGAAAATCTACATATTGTGCCTTTAATTTATAAATGAAAAAGTAGGATCTGAAGTTCAAATGACCTTTTTCAACCTTATTAATCTTTGAAGTAATTACATCTTTAAAAAAAAAAAAAGGATAGTTTTGTATGTCCATGTGGGCAAGTTTGTATCTTTACGATCCTAGTTGCTTTTTTAAAAAGTTGTTTTACTGGTAAGAATAAAACAGAATAAAATCATTTCCATTATAATTTTATAATTATAATATTTGTCATTTTAATATTCTGTGGAAAATGATACAGAATGGGTAGATGTGTGTAAACTTTTGATAGTGTACAGCATTAAAGGGTTAGTTCACCCAAAAATGAAAATTCTGTCATTTATTACTCACCTTCATGTCATTCCACACCTGTAAGACCTTTGTTAATCTTCAGAACACAAATTAAGATATTTTTGATGAAATCTGATGGCTCCGTGAGGCCTGCATAGCCAGCAATGACATTTCCTCTCTCCAGATCCATTAATGCACTAAAAACATATTTAAATCAGTTCATGTGAGTACAGTGGTTCAATATTAATATTATAAAGCCACAAGAATATTTTTGGTGCGCCAAAAAAACAAAATAACGACTTATTTAGTGATGGCCGATTTCAAAACACTGCTTCATTAAGCTTCAGAGCGTTATGAATCTTTTGTGTCGAATCATGATTCTGATCACGTGTCAAACCGCCAAACTGCTGAAATCACGTGACTTTGGCGCTCTGAACCGCTGATTCGACACAAAAGATTAAACCTAAAAGATTAAACTTAAAAATTAAACCTAATTTTTATTATAATATAATAAAAGCACATAATGAAATTGCTAAAAATGTTATTAAATTTAATGTAAAATAAAAATTAAAATAAAAGCTAATTCAAAATATTAATGAAACTTCTGTGGCACTTCCTATAATGACCAGCAGAGGCCGCTGTTCAGACAGATCCATCAGAGCTCAATCTGAAGTGTGTGTGTGTGTGTGTGTGTGTGTGTGTGTGTGTGTGTGTGTCAGTTATCAGAGGAGGCGGCTCTAGATGAGGCCAGCGGCTACAACATCCCACCAGAGCTCAGCGGCCCGATGAACAGAGAGAAGGACACGTCTGGCAGGAAACCGGTACAATCCCTGCACACTTTAAACACACGGAGTCACATTTAACCCTCGGGATTGTTCATTCAGGGGTCACACTTGTATTGTTCGTGATAAAAACAGACCAGAGACCATCATTTTTATTTTATAGAATGAATCTACTATATTTCACAGTAATGTTTTTTTCTTTCACATCTAAATTATGATTAAAAAAATATTTTATACTATTTTTCCATTCTATTTTAATGCAGTATTTATGTAAAAAAAATGCAGAAATTAAAGTGCCCCTATTATTGTATTTTTAAGGTTCGTAATGTTGTTTTGGAGTCTCCTACAACAGATTTACAGGCATCTAAACTCAAAAAACACTTTATTATTCTCATAATATCCACTGCAGCATCAGCTCTTTTCTCACAGCGTCTGAAACGCTTCGTTCAAAGATTCGGTCTCTCTAAACCCCGCCTTTCTGAGAGCTGCTCTGCTCTGATTGGTTCCAGTCTGTTATGATTGATCGACATCTTACAGAGGGCGGGGGCAAAGCAGACGCTGTTCGCCGGCAGCCAATGGGCTGGCATTATGCAAATTAGTCCGTAGGTTCAGCAGGAAGTGAGACTGAATTACTGACGAGCAGTTCAGAATCACTTCTTTCTTTTAGGAGACAAAAACTCCATTTATCTTTGATCTTTGAAACTTTATATTCACAAACAGCTTTATTACACTCTACATGATGGGTAATATCCCAAAAAAGCTTTAATATTTTGTAGTTTGAGGGATTTCATCTATACAAAATTCATCAATTACAGAGCAAAAGTTTTTAAAATCCATTGAATGGAGGCAGATTAGTGCCACCTGGTGGAAAGACATAAATAAAATCATCTATGTAACCACTAGATATAATTTATTTTTGCTCGCATATCAAGGGTTACAAAAGTAACCAAGTTTCGTGTCACTCTGATGAAGTAGATGGGTTTTGTGTCTGTATGATCAGCGTTTGTCTGATGTGCGTCATGTGTTCATTTGTGTCCAGCGGTCTAAATCAACGCTGCCGGCTGCCGCCTCACAGATCCAGCGCTGTAACGATGAAGACAGCGATGAGGAGGATGATGAAGAGCTGCCGTGGTGCTGCATGTGTAATCGAGACGCCACCATCCGCTGCCACACGTGTGAGCGCGACCTGTACTGCTCCCGCTGCTTCAGGTGCGTTCACGCTGTATTAAATATAATAATATTTAATATAGTATTTCACCTTCTTTACTCACTAAAGTAATGGAAGGCCATTTCTGCCACATGAGAAAAGAATTCATGCTGTGGTAATTGATAATTATGAGTTAAAAATATCTAAATTATGAAATGCTCAGTCATAATTATCATTTAACATCAAAATTATGAGATAAAAAATCATGCTTATGGCATGAAATTATGAAATACTAAGTCATAATAATGGGATTATGAGAAAAAAAGTCAAAATTATGACCTGAAGTCATAGTTGTGACATACTAAGTCGTAATTATGAGATAAAAAGCCATAATTTTGAAATCAAACATCAAAATTAGAAGCATAATTATGAAATAAAAAGTTGAAATCATAACCTAAAAGTCATAATTATAACAGGTCAAAAAGGCATAATTAACAAGTCAAAATTCTGACATACAAAATCATAATTATGAAATCAAAAGTCAAAATTATGACCTAAAAGTTGAAGTCATAATTATAACTATTGTTATAATTATGACTTAGTATTAGACAAAATTATGAAATGGAGGCATAATTATGAAAATAAAAAGTTGAAATCATAACCTAAAAACTAATAATTATAACAAGTCAAAAAGTCTTAATTAATAAGTCATAAATATGGCATAAAAAGTCAAAATGACGACCTAAAAAGTCAAACTTTTTATGTCAATAACTTAGAATCTTACCATTTTGACTTTTTATGAAAAAATTATTTTTATGACATAATTATGGTTTACCAAAGCATGATTTTTTCCTTTTATGACATACAAGTTGTAGTTATTGGGTAGAAAGTCAAAATTATGAAATAAAAAGCCATAATTATGAAATCAAAAGTCATAATTATGAAATCAAAAGTCATAATTATGAAATCAAAAGTCATAATTATGACTACTGTTTATGATATAATTATGATTTACCAAAGCATGATTTTTTTCTTTTATGACTTACAAGTCATAATTATTGGATAGAAAGTCAAAATTTTGACATACAAAATCATAATTATGAAATAAAAAGCCATAATTATGAAATCAAAAGTCATAATTATGACTTTTGTTATGATTATGACTTAGTATTAGACAAAATTATGAGATAGAGGAATAATTATGAAATAAAAAGTTGAAATCATAACCTAAAAACTAATAATTATAACAAGTCAAAAAGTCATAATTAATAAGTCATAAATATGGCATGAAAAGTCAAAATGATGACCAAAAAAGTCATAAACTTTGTCAATAACTTAGAATCTTATAATTTCGACTTTATGACAAAATTATTTTGATGACATAATTATGATTTACCAAAGCATGATTATTTTCTTTTATGACATACAAGTCATAATTATTGGATAGAAAGTCAAAATTCTGACATACAAAATCATAATTATGAAATAAAAAGTCAAAATTATGACCTAAAAGTGCAGGTCATAATTATTAGTATCTCACAATTTTGTCTTTTTATGACATAAATGTTTTTGGCATGATTATTATTTACTAAAGCATGATATATATATATATTCTTTTTAAATAACTTTTTGACTTATGTTATAACTGTGACTTTTTAGGTCATATTTTTGACTTTTGATTTCATAATTATGGCTTTATTATCTTATCATTTCAACTTTTTATGACATAATTATAATTTACCAAAGTCAAAATGATGACCTAAAAAGTCACAATTATAACATAAATCAAAAAGTCATAATTATGACTTAAAATCTTATCATTTCAACTTTATATGTCATAATTAGGTTTATAATTTTTATAATTATGATTTACCAAAGCAGGATTTGTTTTTCTTTATGACACAGCAGTCTTAATTATTGTTTACGGAGTTGAACTCTGAATCTTGACACATTGAATCATTCACTGGGATTTTTCCATGAGATCTGCTGCTTATTGACACACTGATCCTGCAATATTAATCTGTGTCATATTCTGCCACAGGGAAGGCCACGACAAATACGACAGGAAAGAGCATCGCACTTCCACATACACGGCTCCTAAGAAAGGCAAGAAGAAAACATGAACCTCAGTGTGCAGCAGCATATATATAGATAGATATATTAGGTGATTAACATATTAAACTCCTCATGCTTTTGACCTCTCCGATAGCCAGCAGAAGATAATAATGTTGCTGAAACATGTTAAGCACAACACAAAGCAGCCTTAGACTCACGATTGTTAATATCATGTCATTGTGAGCTCCAGTAAAACACTTGAACTGACAGCAGGTCATGTGCTCGAGAACCAGTCATGTGTTTTATCATTTCAGCTGCTTCTTCTGATCTGTGCGGCTGTATTCTGGGCGTTGGTGTTTATGTCAGTTGTAAAGCGCGTCGCTCTCATTCATTTACACACTCAAGAAAGATGAAGAATAGCTTGTCTGTGTCGGTTAGACCAGCTCTGTACATCATCTTCCCTGTGCTGGCATTTCCATGTCGTCATGAATAATGAAACGGACAGTATTGAGAGCAAGCAGACGCCGTCGGGCCGTCACACAAACACAGACGTATGACAGGAAGTGGAGTGCATTAGTGTTTGAGAGCGATACTGACGCTCTCTAGAGACATTGAAGACGCTACAGGATTTGTTCTTGCTGTGTTGTTGTTGTTGTTGTTGTTGTTGTTGTTATTGGCTGTTTTGTGCTTTATATTTTTCTCAGATTCACTGGCACTGGCTCAGATCAATAAAAACTAACTCAATACAAATAAATGGAGAAAAGTGTGTGTTTTGTGTGAGATGTGTATTATACACACACACGGGTTTATCAGCACGTCAGCTGGTTTCAAGTGTTGTCACTTTATGACCTCATTAACATATTGTGTGTGTGTGTGTGTGTGTGTGTGTACAATAGACCAGTGTTTGTCTTTCAGCCCACATACATTCTGTACTCACTTCACACACCAACGACATGGTCATGAACTAAAACGCCTTTAGTCATGGTTTTTACTTTACTATTTTATTTCACTGTTATTATTTTATTTATTTTGTATTTTATTTTTACTTTATTTTAACTTATTTTACTTATTTTATTTTTTAACTTAATTGTTTTTTCTTCTATTATTTTCTTTTATCTTATAATTTGATTTTACTTTTATTATTTTAGTACTTTTTATCACTTTATTTTATCTCATATTTTATTTTTTACTTTTTTATTATTTTATTTTGCTTTATTTGTGATTTTATTTTACTTAAATTTTATTTATATTCTTTTACTATTTTATCTTATTTATATTCTATTTTGTTTTACTTTTATTTTATGTTACTATTATATTTTGCTTTATTCTGTGATTTTATTTTACTTTTATTATTGTACTATTTTTATCTTAATTGTTTTTCTTTTCCTTTATTGTATATTATTTTTTATTTTACTTTACTTTTATGTTATTTGGTTTTATTTAATTATACTTTTATTTTATATTACTTTTGTTTTATACAGAAGAGGATTAGGGCCAAGCAATAATAAAAAAATAAAACCATCTCAAGATTAAAGTTGTTAAATTTCAAGAAAAAACTCGTTAAATTTCAAGAAAAAAGTTGAAATAAAAGGTTGAGAATAAACTCGTTAAATTACGAGAAAAAACTCCTTAAATTTCGAGAAAAAAGTCAAGATAAAATGTTGAGAATAAAGTCATTAAATTACGAGAAAAAAGTCGTTAAATTACGAGAAAAAAGTCGAGATAAAATGTTGAGAATAAAGTCATTAAATTACGAGAAAAAAGTCGTTACATTACGAGAAAAAATTCGTTAAATTATGAGAAAAATGTTGTTAAATTTCGAGAAAAAAGTCGAGATAAAATGTTGAGAATAAACTCGTTAAATTACAAGAAAAAAGTCGTTAAATTACGAGAATAAATTTGTTAATTTAATTACTTTATTCTCAACATTTTATTTCGACTTTTTTCTCGAAATTTAACGAGTTTTTTCTCGAAATTTAACAACTTTAATCTTGAGATGGTTTTATTTTTTTATTATTGCTTGGCCCTAATCCTCTTCCGCAGTTTTATTATGTTATTTGATCTTATTTTTTTATTTTATTATTTTATATTTTAGATTAATTGTTTTGCTTTTATTTTATTATTTTATCTAATTTTATTATTTTATTTGATATTTTATATTACTTTTCTTTTGTTTTATTTTATTATTTTGCTTTTATTTTATTAATTTATATTACTTTTATGTTGTTTTATTATTTTATTTATTTTTTATCTTAATTGTTTTGCTTTTATTTTATTATTTTATTTTATTTTACTTTTCTTTATTATTTTATTTGACCTTATTTCTATTTTATTTTATTTTATACAGAGCATTACACTTGTATTTAACGGCACTGGGCAGTTCTGAATGTGTGGAAGAACATGATCTCTGGTTTAACAGCACAGTTGTTCCTCCACCTTAGGCAACACTATCACAGTAAACAGCGGAGGGCAATGACTAAACCGAGAAATACCACCATAATAGTTAACATTCAACAAGCCTCTTTACTTTTATTACCACTCCATGTACTTTAGCTTTCTTCAGCTTCACTGTTTACTGCTCTGTTGTTTACGGGTGTGTTATATTGTGTTTTATATTTCACTATTCTCACGCACTCTACTTTGTGTTTATGTATAATCTGCTTTTGAATATCTGACCCCATAAACCTCCATTAGTTAGAGCAAGTGCACATATTTCCTTCAATTTGGACGAAATTGTTCGATCACATATTCTTCTGTCACAGTGTTAATTGAGTTGTGCAGTGAATATCAGTGTAGAACTGAAAAGAAAGATATCCTGGATTCTTGATTTATTATCAAGAACTGAATCTAAAATCTTGAAATGGTTTATTGTTACATACAACACTTGTCAGAACAAAATATATATAAATAGGGAACAAAATGTACATGTCACAAAAAAAACATCTCCTTTGAGTAATAATAGACAATCTGCAATGCAACTCTACATCAGCTAGGAGAAACTGTACAGAATTCTGAGTGGTCAAAAACACTGTTTGTGGAAGCTTCCGTCATTGACCCGTGTGTGCAGTCAAATATTACAGTTCTACTGTAGAAACATCCACAGACAGACACTCAACGCTCTACACATACTGGGGGGACTGTGGGCGGGGCCGTCGAGGGAGGGCGGGGCCAGGGGCGGGGCGGTTCACGTTATCAGGAAAAATCCAGACTTTGACCTAATACTATTTCTTCAGAGATCCTGACATCTTACGAAGTCCCTTCATCCGATAGAGCAGCCCGTTGATAAAGTCCTGTGGAGTTAAAACCATCTGTGGTGATGAAACTTATCAATAAACAGCTTCTTACAGTTGCATTTTATCAGGTTTTTACTTATTTTTATACTTAGTATGTCGAAATTCGACTTTTCATCAGACAAATATGACTGTCATAACTATGACAGAAAAATTGAAATTATGAGATAAAAAGTCAACATTAGATATGCGAAGTCATAATTATGAGATGAAGTTGAAATGATGACATACTAAGCCATTTGACAAAAAGTTGAAATTATGAGATAAAATGTTTAAAATATGACGTAATTAGTCATGAGATGAAAAGTTGAAATTATGATGTCATTTATGATGAAAAATTGATATTGTGAGATAGCCGAAATTATGACATACTTAGTCATGAGATGAAACGTGTAAATTGAACTTACTAAGTCATTATTGAGATAAAATGTCAAAATTATTACATACTGTCATATTTATGACATAAAAAGTTGAAATTATGATGTACTAAGTCATTATGAGATAAGTCATATTTGACAAAAAGTTGAAATTATGAGAAAAGCCAACATTAGATTTACTAAGTCATAATTATGTGATGAAGTTGAAATTATGACATACTAAATCATAATTGTGACATAAAATGTCAATTCTGAGACAAAAAGTCAAAAGTTTACATACTAAGTCATTTAACAAAAAGTTGAAATTATGAGATAAATTGAAATTATGACATAATTAGTCATGAGATGAAAAGATGAAATTATGATGTCATTTATGACAAAAATTCAATATTATGAGATAAAATGTCAAAATTATGACGTAATTAGTCATGAGATGAAAAGTCGAAATTATGATGTCATTTATGACAAAAAATTGATATTATGAGATAAAATGTTGAAATTATGACGTAATTAGTCATGAGATGAAAAGCTGAAATTATGATGTCATTTATAACAAAAATTTTATATTATGAGATAAAATGTCAAAATTATGACGTAATTAGTCATGAGATGAAAAGTGGAAATTGACATAAAAGTCATGAGATAAAACGTCAAAAATATTACATACTGTCATATTTATGACAAAGTTAAAATTATGACAATTATTTATGACAAAAAGTTTAAATTATGTGATAAAAAGTCAAATTCACATGCTAAGTCATTTAACAAAAAGTTGAAATTATGTCATTTATGACAAAAATTAGATATTATGAGATAAAATGTCAAAATTATGATGTACTTAGTCATGAGATGAAAAGTGGATAATTGACATACTAAGTTACTATGAGATAAAATGTCAAAAATATTACATACTGTCATATTTATGACAAAAAGTTAAAATTATGAGATAAAAAGTTGAAATTATGAGATAAGTCGAAATTATGACGTACTTAGTCATGAGATGAAAAGTTGAAATTGTCATTTATGACCAAAATTAGATATTATGAGATAAAATGTCAAAATTATGATGTACTTAGTCATGAGATGAAAAGTGGAAATTGACATACTAAGTTATTATGAGATAAAACGTCAAAAATATTACATACTGTCATATTTATAATAAAAAGTTGAAATTATGAGATAAAAAGTTGAAATTATGACGTACTTAGTCATTATGAGATAAAACGTCAAATGACTAGGTGTGTAATAATTTTATGACAAAAAGTTAAAATTATGACAATCATTTATGACAAAAAGTTTAAATTATGAGATAAAAGTTGAAATTATGACATACTAAGTCATTTATGACAAAAATTTGAAATTATAAAATCAAAATTGACGTCATTGAGATATAAAAAAAAATCGGCATTAGACAGTCATATTTTTGACATAAAAAGTCGAAAATAATGTCATACTAAGTCATAATTATGAGATGAAGTCAAAATTATGACAATCATAATTATTACGTAAAATGTCAATTCTGAGACAAAAAGTTGCAGTTGTGACTTAATTATGAGATAAAGTCGAAATTGACATACTAAGTCATATTTATGAAAAATCAAATATAAATTATATAAGTCATATAAGTCGAAATTATGATTTTTTTCCCCCTGATGTGGTGAAATGGGCTTCCAGAACTGAACTGAACGATACTATCATCTTCAGATTGTATTTGCTCCATAACTGAAGAACTGAAGCAACATTAACTGTTATTGAGTCGTTCATCACTGCGAAGCTGCTTTCAAACAACCTCGTATAAAGCGCAATAGAAACAATGAATAGGTTAATAACTGGAAGTGTCAGTGCGTAAGAAGTGTTTTTAATGTCTTACAGAGTTTGTCTTACCTCCTTTGGCTTTCCACATTCTTGCAAAAGCTCCTGTTAAAACAGAACAGCAGGAATGTTTGTCATAAAGTCATGGATGCATATTGATACATATTATATGTGATACATATGATGCATATTATAGCTGAATGTGAGCGTACATGCAGTCTCGATCTCTGCTCTTCATCAGTCAGCTCCAGAAGTTCATCGATGTCGATCTCCAGCTCAGGAATCTCTTCCTCCTGCACAGACAATCGATTACAAATCAATTCATTATGATGAAGGCTGCTGGTCCACAGACACTGCGGATGTCGTCAAACTATACAAACCGCATGATAAAATATCCTTACTTAAATGTGATTCATTATGTTTCAGCATCTCACACTTAATGTATGTTATATATCACGTATATATCTTGAGTGAGACTGTCCTTTGAGTTTAAGCTCAAAGTGTTTCCGCATCTCATCTCTGCTGGAGTCTTTAAATGGCATCCGCTCTTAAAAGCCTCTCAAATTAGAGGGATAAGAGAAATGACGACCCCCAGAGTGACACCGCATTACCAACCGCACGATTAATCGCTGCACATGAATATTACAGGAACTCCGAGATGAGAACTTTAGAGGAACCGCTGTGTTAGCAGGGCACTAATGACCCGCGGGCGGATTTTAAAGAGCTGGGGTTTCTATTGGGATACGCTGAACTTATTCCTGTAATTTATTCAAACATAACTATTGCATATCATGTTTTTTAGATTGGTAATGTGATGAACAGACATGGAAGTTAGTGTTTTTATTGTTAATCTAAAAGTATTAAAAATAGTTTTGTTTATTGAAGTAAAGCTATATAAATATAAATATTAGATGAAAAACTTAAAAAGTTTAAATGAAAAATTAGAAATGTTGCATTGACAACTAACAAAAAATAAAATAACACTGAAATATTAAAATTACTAAAGCTAAAATGGAAATAAAAATAAATTCAAGCTAAATAGAAATATTAAAAAAAACTAATAAACATAACAAAAGCACAAATGACTGAAACTTAAACTAAAAGCTACTTTGAAATATGAATACATAAATTAATGCATTAATATCCGAAATTAAATAAAAATTCAACTTAAAAAAAACTTAAAGGAAATAGTAGTTTACAACTAATATAAATAAAGTTTAAGAACTAAAATTACTAAAACTGAAATAAACATTGAATTAAAGCAAAATAGAAATATTTAAAAAAATAAATAAAGCAAAAGCACAAATTACTAAAACTTAAACTAAAAGCACATTTAAAATATGAATACAATACATTAATAAATATAAAAATAAAATAAAAAAATTAAGCTTAAAAAACAAAAAATAGTAATGTTGTCTTTACAACTAATTGAAATAAAATAAGTTTAAATACTAAAATAACAAACTAAAGCAAAATAAAAAATATTTTTAAAAACTAATAAAATGGCGAAAATATGAATATATACATTAATACATTTAATAAAAATTAAAAATCTGAAATAAAATAAAACTTAAAAATAAAATAGTGATGTTGCCATGACAACAGAAATATTTGAAATTGGACTAAAATGTCTAAAATTGAAATAATATCATTTTTAAAAAACATTAAAAATTTAAATGAAAAATTAGAAATGTTCCATGGACAACTAACAAAAAATAAATTAATATTGAAATATTAAAATTACTAAAGCTAAAATGGAAATAAAAATAAATGAAAGCTAAATTGAAATATTAAAAAACGCATAAACATGACAAAAGCACAAATGACTGAAACCTTAACTAAAAGCTAGTTTAATAAAACGACGAAAGCACATATTAATAAAAACTTAAAAGCTTATTAAAATATGAATATATACATTAATGCATTTAATAATAAATCTGAAATAAAATAAAACTTAAAAACAAAATAGTAATGACAACAGAAATATTTGAAATAAATAGGACTAAAATGTCTAAAACTGAAATAAAAATAACTATATTAAATATATATAATAACTAAAATTAAGAAGACTTACTATGAAAATGAAAACTGAAGATAAGAAATGAAAGCTATTTAAGTACGAATAGGCCTCCAACACTTTAATGCTGATCAAGTAAAAGCATTTACTCAACCTATATGACTTCTTTTTAGCATCATGAATGATAGTGTATTTTTTACAGCTCCTGATCTCTGTCTGCTTTCATTAAAACACAACGTTCTGACTGACATCAAAGTCATGAAGGTGAATTATTCCTCTGATGCTAATAACCGTACAGTCACAGTAAAGGAGGGCGTGTTGTGTTTTGTCTGAATGAGATTTCACGGGATGTCGGGCAGCGCTGATTCCCTAATGTGGATCCGTTACTAATCTGATCTTCCTTCCCGGGTTTCCTGCCACAGCTCAGAGCATCAAAACACGCTGCTGGACACAAATACTACAAGCCACCTTCACATAATGTGGAAATGTTCTCCTGAAACACTGTTTGACCCGGAGAAAATGACCATCTGCACAAAAACAAAAATAATTCCACCTACTTAAAGGATTAGTTCACTTTCTAATTAACATTTCCTGATAATTTACTCATCCAAGATGTTCATGTCTTTCTTTCTTCAGTCGGATTTTTGTCCATATAGTGGACTTCACTGGAGCCCAAACGACTGAAGTTTACAGCGATCCCAGACGAGGAATAAGAGTCTTATCTAGAGAAACCATCACTCATTTTCTAAAAAAAAATTTAAAATTATATACATTTTAACCATAAATGCTCATCTTGAACTAGCTCTCTTCTTCTTCTTCTCTATTAGAATTCAGTGTAGACACTGCTAAGTGTATTACTGCCCTCCACAGGTCAAAATTTGAACTAAATTGTCATATACAATATGCTAGTGCAAGTATATAACAATTAATTCAAACTTTGACCTGAGGAGGGCAGTAAAACACTATAAGGAGAATAATCCTGGAATGTTTTCATCAAAAAACCTTCATTTCTTTTCGACTGAAGAAAGAAAGACATGAACATCTTGGATGACATGGAGGAGAGTAAATTATCAGGAAATTTTAATGTGAAAGTGAACTAATCCTTTAAGATTAAAAACTTAATTAAAAGTCATTTTTAACTGTCAATATATCAATATATAACCAACCCTTCTTCAAAATCGTGTTTTTGTCTTACCTTGATTCATATTTTAAACCTGACGGGATGGTTTTTGTGGAAAAAATCACGTGCATACGTCACTCGCCCGTGCGTCTCATTTCGGTTACTTTGACACCGAATACTTTGACTTAAGAAAAAAGGTTTTTTTTTGATGAGTTTCAGTAATGGGGAAAACATGTTGCAATGACTTATTGATCAGTGTGGTAACCTTTGACTGCCAAATTACCAACTATCATAGTTACTGCAATTAGCTTTACTATTCTGGTGCTACAAATGATAAGATCAAACCTCTAGCTCTAAGTATTAAAGGCACAGTTTATGCAAAAATGAAACTTCAGTCATTAGGGGTTTGAGGGTGTAGCGCTGAAACTCTTATTGTAATTGTTAAAATTTCCAAGGATCAGCGTTCTCCTCTAAAAGTGATCAGGTGGACCAAACCGTTAGTCGTAGAGACTTGAAACTTTGAGGGCTGGTAGTGCTCACATCATCTACAACGTCACCAAGGTTTGCCCTGATTGGCCTGATGGGGGCGCTACAGCGGTCAAAAGTACGAAAACGCTCAACTCCTAAATTTTGGTGAAATTTTTGGGTATTTTGGATTTTTTGAAAAACTTTTGTGAACTAGTCCTAGTTTTTTGACCCGATCAGAACCAAACCAGTGCAGCGAGATTCTCAAGAATCTGATTGTCAAAAGTTATCAAAAAAAAAAAGTTGAAATTTCGATTCATGGTCCCAAAGGACCGCCAAAACGTTCAAAGTGGGCGGAGCCACTTTTACTCAAATGGCTATAACTCGTAATGAGATATTTTCACCAAACTCAGCACACATATGTAAGAACTCATTCTGTGGTCACGTGAAAAAGGATGCGGTGACTGGCCACTTGGTGGTGCTATAAGAGTAAAAAAAAACGTGAAAATGGCTATAACTACTTCATCGTTAGTCCAATCGTCTTGAAAATTGGCATGTAGTGTCTTTGTCAGAGGTGCCATGATTGTCTATGAGGACATTGATGCATCTCAAAAAACATGTCCGCTATCGGCCAATGATGTTTGATCACCTATTAGACAAGGTTAACGAAGGCCGATTGGAATGAGACTCAGTGGGCATGTTCGACTCATCTACTTTTGCGAACCAGTCCTAAGTTTTTTGCCTGATCGGAACCAGGCCGGTGCAGTACAATTCTCTGGACTCTCTAGATCAATAAAAAAACTTGAACTTTACCCTTTGGATAGCTATAACAGGGTCATTTAGAAAAGGGGCATGGCCAAGTGCCCACAAAAGCCTGTAACTCCTAAAAGAAAACTTGGAACTTCACGAAAATAGGTGAGCACATGCAGCATATGACTCTAAAGAAGCATGCCAACTTTTATGGAGATCGGACCATAGGTGGCGCTATAACTGTTAAAAAGCTTTAAAAAACATATATTTCCTATGGTAAACTGCCTGTATTGGCTGTAAATGGTCATTTCCTTCTATGATTTAAGTGGTTGCATGCTTGCTAAATAAAATATAATACTTTTCTATGCATTGGTGTAAATTTATTTTAGTATTATTCTCAGAACACAAAAGCAAAAGTCATGTTTGTGCTTGTTCATATAATGGCAGTAAATGATGCCCTTTGAGCTTTAAGAAAGAATGCAAAAGCTTCATAAAATAATCCCATGCAACTTTTAAATTGCTCTTTTTGTGTTCTGAAAAAGAATAAAGTTCACACAGCTTAACACAATGAGTAACACAATGAGTAAATGACTGATTTTTCATTTATCCTTTAAAGTTGAGTGTGTGAGACATGCAATCATATGTCATGTGTCTTTTCACACCGGACACCTAGCAACACTCTAGCGACCCCCTGGCAACCACTCATGAAAGTTTCTTCAAACTCATACTCATATATCATGTTAACAAAAGCCAAAAACGTGATTTGAAGTCAAGGTTGGGCAGAGTAACTGCAGGATCCAATGAGCTCACGCATAAATTAGAGATGCTCATGAATAATGCAGCGGTTGACACAGTGGGCGGACTGTTACCGGCTTCCACACGGAAGCGTCAGAGAACCTTCGGAGTGAAACCCTTCCGCCTGGCCATGAAATATTCATCATCATCGCCAAAACGTGGACAAACGCACCGCCACTCCCAAACCACAGCCAGCTGAACTTTGTATTCTCAAGCTCTTTATAAAAGCTCTGTACAGTATCTGCTGCCTTAAAAGAACAAATGCACTGATCTGAACTACATATATAATTATCCACTATAATCTACAGGCAAAAACACTGTTTTTCATGCACTGCTCAAACTTTTCATAATGTGCTGTTTCAGGCTAGTGGAAACAAAATATCCAAAATAGTGTTTATTTTATTGCACTTTATCTATTCTCGTCTGTAGATTTCAATTTTGAGTTAGAAATCTCACTTTACCAATCTTTACAGTTTATTCTTATCTATATTCAGAAGATTTGTTCATATTCCTAAAAACATGGTGACAATGTTTTTTTTCTGTCAGTTGATATCAGAGATATCAGATATTTTCTGATTTATAGAGTGATAAAAAGACTCTAATAACTATATGAAATAACTATATGGCTTTAGTTAGTGTGTAATGTTGCTATTTGATCATAAACATCATCTGCAAAGTTACGACGCTCAAAGTTCAATGCAAAGAGAGAGATTTTCTTTTAAAGTTCCCCTGTAGTCAATAAATTTACCCCTAAAACTCATCTTTGATCACCAAAATTATATATTTAAGTGTTATATCTTAATGCCTTAAAATAGCTTGAATGTAGCTGTACCCTTGCCTCATTTCATATACGCAGATCAATGAATATGCAAATTAGCCCCTCCTCATTTTGTCTGCGTGAGATTCTCCAGCTTTGTTGTTGTTGAGCTGTTAAAGCTCCGCCCTCTTCTGGAAAGGGGGCAGGAGCAGCAGCTCATTTGCATTTAAAGGGACACACACAAAAACAGCGTGTTTTTGCTCACACCCAAATAGAGGCAAATTTGACAAGCTATAATAAATGATCTGTGGGGGATTTTGAGCTGAAACTTCACAGACACATTCTGGAGACACCAGAGACTTATATTACATCTTGTGAAAGGGGCATTATAGGTCCACTTTAAGTCTAATATGTTAACAAAATCAAACAAGAAGAATTTTGATGCAATGTTCATACTTCTGCTCTGGAAATGTATGCAATTTAGTGCATATTTAATAAAATAATGTATCATTTGCATATTTAAACAACATTTGTTTGCAATTCTTAATGTAATCAGTCAACTAGTGAAGTATGATGATTTTTTTTTCGTTTATTTTTATCCTTTTGTGTCTTGCCTTAAGCTTGTATATCTTCAGTGTAGAGGGATTATATCAGAGATGCAGAAAACATGAAAGCGTTGCTCTTTAAACGGAGCTGCTTTAGCATGTATTTAGGACACAGCAGACGTCTTCCCCTCAAAGCCTGCTCCATTTAAATCCCCTAGAAAATAATGATATAATCCAGTGTTTCTGTACATGTGTGTTTGTCAGCAATCAGTCAGCGTGTCATCTGACAGCTGCCGCAGAGTAAACACACACACACACACACTGAAGAGATGCTGGACATCTGCCACTTCTCTCACACACACCATGCTGAAAGATCTCCGCAGCGAAATGCTTGAATGTCCCACATGTCCTTGAGTTTAATAGTAACAGGGTCAGACATTAACCAGCACCGACACCAGCGATCCGCATATTCATAATGTGGGAGCTGAAATGATTTAATCTGTTCTTGTAATCTGTTATCTAACATTTGATTTATTCTCATCTATTCTAGTGCTGCTAATGTGTTTAGTGACCTCGCTCTTTCAGAGGTGAGTGTTGCTGAATGTCCCAGCTGACAAAAATATGTTTCGCTAATGTTCATATTAAGTTATGAAAATGTTTTCCTGTGAACATTCACAAGGCCAGGTTTTTTTTAAAAAGCTTTTGTACGAACATTCCGTTTTAGCATTTTCAAACATTATGAGAATGTTACATTTCAATGTTCTCTGAATGTTCTGAAACAAGTTTGCAACATTTAAAAATGAATGTCAAACTAAAATGTTTCAGAAAACACCATCCATGAATGATGTATAAATAATTATTAAAGGATTGGTTCACTTCAGAATTCAATGTTATCCAAGGTCATGTCTTTCTTTCTTCAGTCGAAAAGAAATGAAGGTTTTTGAGGAAAACATTCCAGGATTTTCTCCATATAGTGGACTTCACTGGGGTTCAACGGGTTGAAGGTCCAAATGTCAGTTTCAGTGCAGCTTCAAAGAGCTCTACATGATCCCAGACAAGGAATAAGAGTCTTATCTAGAGAAACCATCTGACATTTTCTAAAAAAAAATAAAAATTATATATTTTTTAACCACAAATGCTCATCTTGCACTGCTCTGAGATGCACCACACATGACATAATCATGTTCAGCTCTTTGAAGCTGCACTGAAACTGTAATTTTGACCTTCAACTGTTTGGGCTCCAGTGAAGTCCACTATATAGAGAAAAATCCTGGAATGTTTTCCTCAAAAACCTTCATTTCTTTTCCACTGAAGAAAGAAAGAAATGAACATCTTGGATGACATGGGGGTGAGTAAATTATCAGGTCATTTGAATTCTGAAGTGAACTAATCTTTTAAAGACCAGATAACTTTTAACAAACATTCTCTAAACGTTACTGGAAGAACATTTGAGAGAACCTTGTCAGAACGTTCTGAGAACATTCCCTGTTCGCTGAAGTGGAACTAACGTAACATGAAGTGGATGTTGATGAAAATGCAATAAAAGACTCTCCAACAACTCTAAAACCTGAAACAGCCATTATATTAAAATCTACAGTGATGGTAAACAACGGAGAGCTGAAGAATCAAATACAGTGACATATTTTACATAGATTATTGCAGTGAGTGACTTTTTTTGCGGTTTATTTACAGCTACTTCTGTATTTGATGTATTTGTTTCCATTTCAGACATAATTGTTCATAATATTAAACATTTCTTTCGGTTTATTTGAGGTATTTGTTGCAATTGCAAGACAAACAGTGCGATTACATAAGAAATACACTGTCATAAAGGTTCAAATGCCTGTAAAAATAAGAAATGATTATTTTTTCCTTGATGCATTTATGCATTTGACATTTGCAACATTGCATTCAAGTTATACGTTTTGTTCAGTTCATGCATTCTCTTACTAGCGTCATGCTCTAGTGCTTGAGCCATGTATTGTTCTGGTAGCTTTACTCCAGTGTACGGCCTGCAGTCATATGCAAGATATCATATCACCAAAGCACATGGTGCAGTTTATCATGTTATCAGGGTGGGTTAGATGGTAAGTGAAAGGCTGTAGCTTCAAACCCCCTTATCATCACTGAGAAAAACACCTCACTACACCAAGGAGATTGTCACAGGAATAAATTAAATGATAAATACTGTATCTCAAACACTAGGGCATGGCATTGGCAAAGCAAAGGTCATGGGTTTGATTCCCAGAGAATGCATGCACTGATCATCGCATGCACCTGCCAAAATGCATGAATGTAAGTTAGTCCTACTTTGCTCCTGTTATCTATATTTTTAGGCAAAGATGTGTTTATATAACCAAAAATCTCAGTTTGCAACATTAATAATTTTCAGCTGACAGCTCGAGCATTTAAAGCGGCAGATGACAAAACTGCAGCACACACTTATAATAAACAGAAGGTTATCGTGCGTTAATGTTATCATTCTTACTGAGAACATGCCTTAACAGTCTAACCACAAACTGTAAAGGTGCATGCAAAAACCGTGGCGCGCTGGGTGATATGTGGGAGGAAGAACCGTCCACACGTGTGAGAGGGAATGTTGGGATCTGTTCAAATATCACCTTCTCCTCTAATGTCATCGTATCTGCAGTGCATTCGAGTAAATGTCACTGTCACATCATGTGTCATCATCACACGCATCTCATCAATGCTGCCAACCGGAGTCCTGTTTCCATGGCACCTCAGATACAGGCTCTCTGATGTAACGTGACAGATGTTGCACGTCCCCAGATGTTTCATCACCAGTGAATCGTGACGTCAGTGGAGATGCTGATTAGAGTCTGATCTCTGTGTGCTTTAAGGAATATTCTGGGTTCAATGCAACTTAACCTACATGAGCGGCATCTGTGACGTGATGTCGTTTGCATTCACTCCTCAGTCTGTTAAAACAACTGGGAAGGTCTGTGGAGCTCTTATGTATATTGCATGGTGCAAAAATGATGTTATTTGATCTGTAAAGTGTCTAATTCATCTTTTTTTATGTGTTTAGGATGATAGCTCCTGAATGTAGACAGTGCCCTTTTTAGTAGTCTTACACATGTTGTAGGCTATTACTATATAACCCTCTGGTGTTTGGTCATTTTAGACCAGAAGTTTAGAATTTTTAAAAATCGCTACTTTATCGGTGACTTTTGTGGCAATTGCTATGTGACCACAAACAAAATTGTGTACTTGATTTGAAAAAGCTAATTGGCTAACACACACACAAATGAGCTGGTTTGGCTGTAACAATATGGTCAAATTGAGCCAGAGGACTCAAATAAGAGGATGAAATCAGATCAGACCCAGATTGATCTAGCTCTGATAAAGAATTTTGTTACATTTTTATTGAAGTTGGATGTTATATGTAAGTTTGACTGTAGTAAAATTAATGGAAAATCTGACACTTCAAATCAACATTTCAAAAAAAAAAAAAAAAAAAATCCTAAACCTTGACAAAAAAATAGTCTGAGAATGCATATAAATCCAAATCCACAACCTAATAAAAGTTAGTAATTATGTCTAAAAAAACACTAGAGAATTTATAAGCCACTTTTTATAGAGCTCTGTAGGCATTACAGATGTTTTTCTTTTTTTAATCTCCCACCAGATTACACTAATCTGCCTTCAGAAAATTGGATTTCAAAGGCCTTGTCTCAATTTTAACACGAAATACAGCTTTAATTGAAAAATAAATTTAAAAAAAAGATTTTTTTGTATTATTTTCAAAGGGAAAAAATGGATCGTAATTATTGCATGAATATTAAGTAGTAACATAAAAATTTTTCAAAATGCAAAAGAAAAAAGAAACAATATTATTGAACAAAAATATGTTACATTGACTTTACTCAAAATAAAAAAAAAGTTACATTTCAGGTATTCGATCACTTTGTGACTTCCAAATGAACAATACCAGAGGGTTAAACATACATACATGCTACATTAAAATATATATAATTACAATTTTTGGAATATATATATATATATATACACATGTAGACATGCTTGTTTTTACAAACTGAGGAAGGATTCAGAATTATTTTCTGTGGTAATCTACATCATGTCATGGATTTATATGTTGGTTCATGTCAGTGCACTGAGACATTCAGACAAAACTCTAATTAATCTGCTAAAAGAATAAATGTTCATGTAAAACTCATTGCTGACTCTTTAAGCAGTAAACTGTCTCATGTTTACTTGCACTTCTTTTAATAAAGTTTTATAAATGAGGCGAATGATCTCTGAACGATGAGGCAAATAATGAAATAATATTTTAATAAGTGCTAATAACAATGTTCCTACTGATGACAAATAATAGTCAATTTGACTTATATGTTCAAATTATATTTACTGCAAGAAAAACAGAAAGCATACTATGGTGTTACCATAGTAAACTAATGTATTTCCTCTAGGAAAACTTCTCTTAATGATGTTCCTCCACAGCCATCAGATTAAATCGAGGTACTCGCTGCAGTCTCAGATGTTTCTCCTGAGAAAAGACCTCATGTGTGAGTGTGTGAGGAGATCTCAACAACGTCTGCATGAGCTCAAACACTTCTCCCCAAACATCTGAGCTGCTCTTCACACTCATTTCATAGAATCTGTTTTAGGAGGATCATCTGTCTTGCTGTTTATATTGGTGCATTATTAACTTCAGTCTGATGGCAGGGAAGGTGCTG
The DNA here is from genome assembly GCA_036281575.1 of Ancherythroculter nigrocauda. Lineage (NCBI taxonomy): Eukaryota > Metazoa > Chordata > Actinopteri > Cypriniformes > Xenocyprididae > Ancherythroculter > Ancherythroculter nigrocauda. The sequence goes on from VTFQ01000019.1 coordinate 38,798,309, forward strand.
TAATGCGTCTCTCTGGATCTGTCTTACCTCGCAGTCGAACAGCAGGTGCAGCTGCCCGTCGATCCACTCCTCGATGTCCAGCCTCCTCTGGAGGTCTTTGCGGTTGTATTTGACCGTTAGTTTGCCCAGTTTGCGTTGGGCAGGCTCCTCCTCTTTGGTCTGAAACTTCACTATGGACTGGGTGCCCGGCTCCGACGCCATGCCTGCCACAACCTCACGCGGACGGGGAGAAGTCCAAGAGGCGTCTGTCTGTCTCTCTGTCTGTCTGTCTGTCCGTCTCACAGATTCAAACACAGGGTCCTTCAGTCTCAGTCCTGCTGTCGTTTGCTCCTCTGTGACTCTCTATACTGCAGTGTGTTTCTGACTCATGATCGTGTTGTTTCTGTCCAACAGCTTCCTTTAGCGCCTGTCTTCTGTCTGTGCTGTACTAACACTGCCTCTCTCCCTCCCTCCCTCCCTCCTTCTCTCTCTCTTTCTCCCTCCCTCCACCCCTCTCTCTCTCTCCCTCTCTCCTGCACTCACTGTCTGCTGCCTTTATACACTAGCAGTGAAGACGTGTTGTTGTTGTGTGTTCATGTGTGTGTTAAGGAGGAACATAGTTCAACTCAGGACTGATAACATGCAAGATCAGTGTCAGAGGTCAAAACACTTGTTTTAAAGCTCTCGTGGCTCTTACTGTAATTCATATGCAATGGGAGAATTTAAAAAATACCATTATATTTATTCATTTAGCAGATGCATTTGGCAAAAAACATTTTAAAATATATAAATAAATAGTATTGTACGCTTTTAAATTGCATGCTTTTAATGGACTGAAACTTGCCGTTTGTTCTGAGTGATTGATAGCACGTTGGTATGAGGTTGATACGATGTTCTGAGTGGATGTTAGTGTGTTGCTATGTGGTTTCCGGGTGCTTAGAGTGTTGCTAAGCTGTTGCTTGGGTGTTCTGAGTTATTGCTATGCGGTTGCTAAGCTGTAAAAAATAAATAAATAACATTTTAGAAAATAAATAAATACATTTTCAAATAAATGTTAGTGTACTGCAGGGCTGGTCGCTAGGGGGTTGCTAAGCTGTATTGAGGGTGGTGTGGTGGTTGCTAGGGGGTTGCTAAGATATTCTGAGTGGCTGTTAGTGTTCTGTTATATGGTTTCTAGGGAGTTATGGATGGTTGCAAGAGGTTTCTAAGCTGTTCTTTTGCTAGGGTGTTCTGAATGGTTGTCAGGGTGTTGCTATGTGGTTGCTAGGGTGTTCCGGGTGGTTGTTATAAGGGCATTGTTAAAAGGTTGCTAAGATATTCTGAGTGGCTGTTAGTGTATTGCAGGGGTGGTCACTAGGGGGTTGCTAAACTATTTTGAGGGTGTTCTGGGTGGTTGCTAGGGGGTTGCTAAGATATTCTGAGTGGCTGTTAGTGTTCTGCTATATGGTTTCTAGGGAGTTCTGGGTGGTTGATAAGATTGCTAAGATATTCTGAGTGGCTGTTAGAGTATTGCTGTGGTGGTTATTAGGGGGTTACTAAGCTATTTTGAGGGTGTTCTGGGTGGTTGCTAAGATATTCTGAGTGGCTGTTAGTGTTCTGCTCTATGGTTTATAGGGAGTTATGGATGGTTGCCAGAGATTTCTAAGCTGTTCTGTTGCTAGGATGTTCTGAATGGTTGTCAGGGTGTTGCTATGTGGTTGCTAGGGTGTTCTGGGTGGTTGTTATAAGGACATTGTTATAAGGTTGGTAAGATATTCTGAGTGGCTGTTAGTGTATTGCTGGGGTGGTTACTGGGGGTTGCTAAACTATTTTGAGGGTGTTCTGGGTGGTTGCTAGGGGGTTGCTAAGGTTGCTAAGATATTTTGAGTGGCTGTTAGTGTTCTGTTATGTGGTCTCTAGGGAGTTCTGGGTGGTTGATAAGGTTGCTAAGATATTCTGAGTGGCTGTTAGTGTATTGCTGGGGTGGTCACTAGGGGGTTACTAAGCTATTTTGAGGGTGTTCTGGGTGGTTGCTAAGATATTCTGAGAGGCTGTTCATGTTCTGCTATATATTTTCTAGGGGGTTAAGGGTGGTTGCCAGAGGTTTCTAAGCTGTTCTGTTGCTAGGGTGTTCTGAATGGTTGTCAGGGTGTTGCTATGTGGTTGCTAGGGTGTTCTTGGTGGTTGTTATAAGGTTGCTAAGATGCTCAGTGTATTGCTGGGGTGGTCACTAGGGGTTTGCTAAACTATTTTGAGGGTATTCTGGGTGGTTGCTAGGGCAGTGTTAGGGTTGCTAAGATATATCCTGAGTGGCTGTTAGTGTTCTGCTATGTGGTTTCTAGGGAGTTCTGGGTGGTTGCTAGAGTTTGCTAAGCTGTTCTGTTGCTATGATGTTCTGATTGGTTGTCAGCTGGTTTCTATGAGGTTGCTAAGCTGTCGCTATGGTGTTGCTATGTGGTTCCTAGGTGTTGAAAGGTTCCTGGGGCATTGGCGTATATATATATATATATATATATATATATATATATATATATATATATATTATTGGAGCACACTTCTTTTGTTCAGACACTTTGCTCCATTATCAGAGGTAATGGTGCTTATCCTGTGATATCCTTTGCCAGGAGGAAATGGAGAGTAATGGATGTGACTTTGCACTGTTTTGATTAAACGGGGTTGAGCAAAGAGCCATATATGTCAAAATCTTCCTCTCTTACCAGCTGATATGTCAGTTGTCACTTAGAGTTGCTTGCCCGATCATAAAGTTTCCATTTACTGGTACTGAGATCATTTTCCCGTAAGGCTGAAGAAACACTGGTTATGAATTGATGTGCAGGCAGGTTACTCACAGTATTTCCAGGATGTTACGATGATAAAATGATTATTCTCATATCAGCAGTTAACCGTGGAGCTGCAGGTGTCAGAAAACGTGCAAAGAGAATCTGTGTCTCTGTGTTTGTTTTCCTTTGGGAGCATCCCTGATGGATCCATTTAAATTCATAAATAAGATAATTTAAGGGCTGGTTCACACAGAACGCGTTATTGCTGTTAGAAATGTAAGACATAAGTCAGTGAAGTAAAACAAAAATGCAATGTCTAAATTTATTTTATTTTATTTTAACTTGAGTGCTGCGTTTTTAGTGCACTATGTAATTAAGGGCGGTTCACACAGAACATGTTTCTCCATTCCATTTTCCATTTCCATTCCAATGTTTTTCAATGTAAACACACACTAGACTGACACCTTTAACTATTGCGCTTACATCTCGAGTCTTTTACAGCGTCTTGTGCATGGTACATGGTATTTTAAAAACGCAACGCTCAAGTTAAAATAAATTTGACTTTTAAAAAATGTGCTGCATTTTTAGAATACTGTGTATCATGCACAAGATGCTGCAAAAGAGATGCGAGTGCAATGGTTAAAGACGTCCGTCTAGCGTGTGTTTAAGTCGAAAAACAATGGAAAAGTAGCACAGTAGAATTGAAAAACGCATTCTTTGTAAACGTCCCCTTCTATTTATCTTGCATCTGTATTGCGCTCAAGTATGACAGAAGCGCAGTCACCTGTGTCTACCAGTGCAGATTATCTATATGTTCAGCTGTCAGAAAGCCTCCAACATGCATTAGAAATCAACCATGTCTTTTATAGCTGCCATTATCAGGCGTGTGACTGATAAGGCCTGAAACTAAATGGGCGCACCTTAATAAATGATGAATGAGGAGACGCAGCAATGCAGCAGTCTGTAGTGGTTTGGACAGAGCAAAACTTGATATGCGAGAAACACATTTATGGTGCCCTCAGCGCATCAAACATTGCTTCAAGCTGTCCAAACAGAATTCTGGGGTGTATTCCCATGTCAAAGTGTACACCGGGCCGGACAAAAGGCAAGCTTCGGCTATTCCAAAGATCCGATTTCGATAAAAACAATGACTACTTCTTTTTCCTTTTGTTTTGGCATGACATATCAGTCAAGTGCAGCTCCGCTGCTTCTCCTGTCGATGTGCCGTCTGTTACAAACTCTGAATTATTAAGCAACATGGCAGCTCATCTTTCACAGCCAACAAATTCATTCATCCAAGCCAAGGCTCAAAAATAGGGCCAGCCGATGAAACCGGGCACACATTCCCTAAAAACACTGTGCTTTCAAGAAAAAAAGAGTGCTTTTTGAAGAAAATGTGGTGCTTGTCCATTCTTGGGTGTTGTGGATGGTTGCCAGGGTGTTGCTATGCAGTTGCATATGTATATTGTGAGTTACCATTCAGATTCTAGTTTGTTGTGGATGGCTGCCAGGGTGTTGCTATGCAGTTGCATGTGAATTTTGTGGGTTAATTGTATGTTGCCATTCAGTTTTTAGGGTGTTGTGGATGGCTGCCAGGGTGTTGCTATGCAGTTGCATGTGAATTTTGTGGGTTAATTGTATGTTGCCATTCAGTTTTTAGGGTGTTGTGGATGGTTGCCAGGGCGTTGTTATGCAGTTGCATGTGAATTGTGTGGGTAGTGTGTTGCCATTCAGTTTCTAGGGTGTTGTGGATGGTTGCCATGGTGTTGCTATGCTGTTGTATATGTATATTGTGGCTTAATAGTGTGTTGTCATTCAGTTGCTAAGGTTCTGTGAAAGGTTGCCAGGGTGTTGTTATGAAGTTGCATATGTATTTTGTGGGTTGTCATTCAGATTCTAGGTTGTTGTGGATGGTTGCCAGGGTGTTGCTATACAGTTGCATGTGAATTTTGTGGGTTAATAGTGTGTTGCCATTCAGTTTCTAGGGTGTTGCTATGCAGTTGCATGTGTGTTCTGCAGGTTAATAATATAGTTGCCATTTAGTTTCTAGGGTGTTGTGGATGGTTGTCAGGGCGATGCTATGCAGTTGTATATGAATTTTGTGGGTTAATAGTGTGTTGCCATTCAGTTTCTAGGTTGTTGTGGAAGGTTGCCAGGGCGTTACTATGCAGTTGCATATGTATTTTGTGGGTTGCCATTCAGATTCTAGGTTGTTGTGGATGGTTGCCAGGGTGTTGCTATACAGTTGCATGTGAATTTTGTGGGTTAATAGTGTGTTGCCATGCAGTTTCTAGGGTGTTGTGGAAGGTTGCCAGGGCGTTTCTATGCAACTGCATGTGTGGCCTGCATGTTAATAGTGTGTTGCCATGCAGTTGCTAGGGTTTTGTGGATAGTTGCCAGGGTGTTGCTATGTAGGTGCATGTGGGTTCTGAATTGGTAACAGTGTTATGCTATGCAGTTGCTATGGTGTTCTGAGTGGTTAATATTGTTTGCCATACATTTGCAAGGGTGTTGTGGATGGTTACAAGTGCATTTCTATGCAGTTGCACGTGTGTTCTGCAGGTTAATAATGTGTTGTCAAGCAGTTGCTAGGGTGTTGTGAGTGGTCGCTTACTGGTCTAAATGAAAAGAATATTCTGGTCTCTAGATATGGCTCTCTCCTTCAATGCACAATGTGCTTAAAAGAGTTACAGTATGTCAATGATGTAAATGCATGGTCACCCTCATCACAGTGCTTACATAATAACCTTCAGAAACACAGAGAGGGTGATCTGGTGTGTGTATCTCTTTGTCTCTTCATGGCATCAGTCCAGAATGAGTCAACGAGTGTTGGCTCCGTTATCAAAGCTCAACACTGTTGTTTTTAACAATCCCACAGAATGCTGATGACAGCTTTATGTGTGACTGCCATCTAGTGTCTGTAGTGAAGAGCTGTAGGTTACATGAGCTTTGGCTTTGAAAACATTTCACATTTTTATGCACTTCTATCTAAAGTGACTTACATTGCTTTCAAGGTGTACCTTTTATCAGTTCATGCATTCTCTGGGAATCAAACCCATGACCTCGGCACCATTTGAGCAACAGGAATGAACACATTTTGCAAATATGCAAACAGAACAGCTTATTGCAAATAAACAATAACAAAACACTGTTCATCAAGATTTATGCTTTTTTCCTGGGTTCTTTAATGCACCAATACATAGACAATTTTCTTGCGCTTACATCTTGAGTCTTTTACAGCGTCTCGTGCATGGTTGAGTTAGTTTACTGAAGACCTCTCCACATTTCCAAAGACTGTAGAAAATGAGTAAAAGGATTCAGCCTTGAACTAAGTTAGGACAGAAAAAAACATTGGTGTTTGGTTTTTACGCAAATGTGGTTTTTAAAGACAATATCTGTTCTCATTCGTAAGCAATTATCATAAGAGTCACAGGTGAGTCATAAATCCATTGAGGACACATCTCATCTGGTGAATAGAATACAATGCTGAATAAAGTCGTAGTTTTTGTTATTTTTGGACCAAAATGTATTTTCGATGCTTTAAAAACTTCTAACTAACCCACTGATGTCACATGGACTACTTTGATGACGTTTTTATTACCTTTCTGGACATGGACAGTCTACCGTACAAACATTTTCAATGGAGGAACAGAAAGCTCTCGGACTAAATCTAAAATATCTTAAACTGTGTTCCGAAGATGAACGGAGGTCTTATGGGTTTGGAACGACATGAGTCATTAATGACATAATTTTCATTTTTGGGTGAACTAACCCTTTAAGATTAACCAATGGAAGATGACGTATTTAACTGATGAAGTTATTATAGGGGGTGATTTTAATTTGGTCCCCGATAACGTCTTCCCTCCAGAGGGCTCCATCACACCTTTGATGACATTTTCAATAATATGGTTTCTAATATAAATTTGATTGATTGTTGGAGATTTAAGAATCCTGGAATTAGAAAATACACATGGTTCAACGCATCTAATAATGGTCAGTGCTCCAGGTTAGACTACTGGCTTATTCCATTCAACTTGATTGATAATATCTCTAAATGTGAGATCTCGTCAGCTCCCCTGACTGATCATTGCTCAGTGACTTTATTCCTTACTATAATTAAGAACAAGCGACCTCAAAATACAGTTTGGAAATTCAATAGTAATCTTTTAGTTAGTAAAGAGTTAAAAAATCTCCTTGATGAGGTGATGTCTTTAGATTCTTCTCCACTTAATAAATGGGAGTGGTTTAAATTTAAAGTTAAGGATGTAGCAATTAAACACTCTGCTCAGCAAAAGCGGGTCAAACTAAATGAAATTGTTACTAATATTAATAGGCTATCTTCTAAAGCTGTGTTGTCTAGGGAGGAAAAAGCCCAATTAGAAAATTTCAACTTTATACTTTATTCCTAGATAAAGCTCGTGGTGCTTTTATTTGGTCAAGGGCTCGATGGATACTTGATACTTCCTACTTTTTTAATCTTGAGAAACAAAGGCAAACGAAAAAGAAAATTTCTAAATTAAGCATCAATGGTGTGGTTACTGATGATTTAGGTTTAATCAACAAGAAAGTTAGAGATTTTTATAATAACTTATACTGTTCCAAATACTCTGAGGTAAGTTGCAAATCCTTTTTTCAAGCAATTCAGTGTTGGATTGACTTAATTAAGGATGACTTTAAAAACACTATGGAGGATAATTTAATAATTGAGGAGTTGGATAAAGCTATTAATCAAATGGCCAAGGGCAAATCTCCTGGCTTAGATGGCTTAACGGTCGATTTCTATGTTTTTTTTTGGAAGGACATCCGTCAACTTTTATTTGAAGTTCTTAGTGAATGTATTTTAAATCAAAATCTCTCTCCCACAATGAAGCGTGGTCTCATTACATTGATCCCAAAGACAGACAAAGATCTACTTTCTATTGAAAATTGGAGACCGATAACCCTTTTAGGTAACCCGATAATAAATAATGTTCAGAATGAGGTTAAATATTTGGGTTTAACAATATCTAAGGATGTTCGTAAGATTGAGGAGGTTAACTTTGAAAAACGTGTTGCTGATATGAAAAAATCTCACAGAGATCTCACAGTGTTTGTAAGAGTTATCTTGTCTAAAGCTGAAGGTGTGTCGAAGTTAATATATCCATGTCACTCCTTGTTTATTTCGAACTGTAATATTAGAAAGGCCAACTCAGTCTTAATTCAATTTTTATGGAGGAATAAAACGCACTATTTAAAAAGAGCCCAGTTAAAGATTATAAAAATGGCGGTTGAAGCCTTGATAGGTTCATTCAGAATTAATTGGTTAAGAACTTTTTTTGCTTGCTCCAACTCTATGTGGTTTCACATACCTAGGGCGATTTTTGGAAAGCTTGGCGGTTTAGATTTTTTGTTAAGATGTGATTTCGGCATTAATAAGATTCGACTTGCGTTGTCTAAATTTCATAGTCAAATACTATTGTTTTGGAAAATGATATTCACTCACAATTTTACTCCACACAGTTTGGTCCTGTGGAATAATAGAGCAATACTTGTAAACATAAAATCACTATTCAAAGTTGATTGGTTTGACAAAGGAATTGTCTTTGTGACAGACTTGATGGATTGTAAAGGTGTTTTACTGACTCATAACAGTTTTGTGGAATGATCTAATATAATCTGTACTCATAGAGTTTGTAAAGCTATTCCTTTAGCCTTGATCCAACTAATTCAAAATACTTTGACTTACTCTAATGTCACTCCTGTATTGCCGAATTTGGTCGTTATAAATTACTTGATAATTTTAATAATAAGGCTGCTACGGATGCTTTTAAATCCAAATTGTTCCATGATTATAATAAAAACTGTGTGTCTTTAGACCTTTCTGAACTGCTGGGAAAGGCATTTCCTAAGTATGTTAAATGGCCAATTCCACCTAAGGTCAAAGAAACACATTTTAAAATTTGTCACAAAATTTTTCCAGTTTCCAATTTTCTTCATAAGTGCTTTTTGTGATTTTTCTGATGAATCTCTAGAACACTTATTTTTACCTGTTCCATTTCAAGCCGGTTCTGGAGTGATGTTAGAGACTAGCTAACCTTCAAAATGTCAAACATCCCTGTATTTTGCATTAATCATATTCTGTTTTACGTTGAGGGTTAAATAATTCAACATCAGACATTGTGAATATTGTTTTCCTACTTGCTAAATACCATATACATTGTTGTAAGTGGAGAAATTCTCACCCTTGCTTTGAACATTTTAAGAGTGAATTCAAACTATTTTACTCCTCACTGAAATTACTGAAGAACTGTCGTGCTCTGAAAATATCATCGGCCATGTCCAAATTTCTTGTGCTTTAAATTTTTTTTTTTTTTTAATTTTATTGTGGATCCCCTTACTATTATTGTATTTGTGTTCATACTATGCTGTTACCTCTACGAGTTCTTGTATTCTATGTTAAAGGTACAAAAAAAAAAAAAAAGTAGTTCAAGTTTGGTGAACTCTGACCTGCGAATTCGCATCATGTGAAGACGTGGTGCGACCAGTAATTAAAAGAATTATATTTTTACAGTAAAGTCGAGTAGGTTATATATTTTTACATTTTGAATGTATTACTTTAAGTTGTGTGTCGAATTCATGTTTATAAAAGAGACGCTGTAGACCCTGACGTCATATCACGACCGTTAGAAATTTCGCGCGTTCAAAGTCTAGTGTGACCGCGGACGATGAGCGTCCCAGAGTCTTTCATGGTCCAGCGGTCCTGGAGGAGTTTGAACAGCGTGAGGAAATGTCATCTCATCACTCAAACTTTTCATGAGGTGAGTAATGTTGTAGGTCAACGTGCAGTGCTTCCCACACATAAATCTGCGGTCACACTAGACTTTGAACGTGCGAAATTTATTCGGATGCTGTAACGGTCGTGATATGACGTCACGGTCTACAACGTCTTTTTTATAAACATGAATTCAACACACAACTTAAAGTAATACATTCAAAATGTAAAAATATATAACCTACTCGACTTTACTGTAAAAAAATATAATTCTTTTAATTAAGCCAAGAGGTCATGCCGTGACGAATCGATCTTCTACTGGTCGCCAAACTTGAACTTTGGAACGCAGCGGCCTTACTTGGGCGGGCCGCCCACGTATATTTGGAGACACATTTTTGCTTTTATTATTTTTATCCTCTTATACTTTTATATCCACGCAAGATAATGAAACCATCCGCGATCGATTAACGTACCTGCTCGTTATGTGTGCGTAAGAACTGTTTACTCCCGCTAACATCCAAACGGGCGCTGAATTTTGGAAAGTCACAAGGGGGCGCTGTTGCGCTTTCTACAGGCTCGTACAACAGCGCTTCAGACTGCTTAAAAGTGATTCTCAATCAATGAAAAGCGCGGGTTTATGCCAAGCGATTGCTAATGAACTCAAGTTGATGACGTCAATTATTACAATGTCTACTTTATGGCCTTTATATAAAATGTTTTAGACGATTGTAAGAATCTGAAGGATCAGCCTGCAATAGTGCAGACATTTCAAAATAAGAGTCCCGGTGTATTTCGGGCCTGTTTATAATTAAAAGTCACACGCTAAGTTTTTTTCTTTTTCTTTTGGGCATTATTGGTATTTTGGTTACACAATAAATTGTATTTAATTTGATTTTAATTTAATTCATAGTAAATTATTGTAGTCTCCCCCACAGGAAGAAAAGACTAAGAACATTATTTGACACATATTTATTTTATAAATTTTACTAGTAAAATCTGTGTCCCATTCACTGAGAGAGACACTATATGACAGCAAGGAGAACATAGGAAAAGGTGAACCATTTAAATGCTGTAATTTTGCATAATTTACAATGCATAATAATAGTATGTAATTAAATGTATTATTTAATTAAAACTAATTTCAATAAATAAAAATACTGTTAAAAATCACACATTGTTTGTTTGTCACATGTAGTAGACCATTTTTGTGCCGTGGGTAATAGGAGGATTTTTCGCCCGGCTACCACCGCAAGTATAGACCCCTTAAAAGTTTGTAAACATTGCAACGTTTCATGGTGGGCGGGGCTTAGCTGGAGGCAAAAAGAGGCACTGGACGCAATGTTGACAAGCGTAAGCTAGCATGTTTTAGGAGGGATTTATTAAACATGGATGCAGAAGAAGGTTCGGAACTGTCCGAATATGTACAGTCACTGACTCTGCGGGTCCGTGACAGCTATTTTTGTAAATTAACTTAAGTTTTGGATATTTCCTAGATAACATATGAATTACTTTTATTTCATTAATTTATTTTTTATTTTTATTTTTTTAGCAACATATTCAACAAGACATGAATACAGATATCTACAGAAGCACCAAATCCATCATAATTAGACACCTGACCAATGATTTTTGTTCCACATACAGTGTTTTCTTGCGTTCTCCTATCTGAATATATTAAACAAAGTCTATTTTTTGGGGTACGTGTTTCACTTTACCATGCACATCCCTTCAACACTGAATAGCTTCTTGTACTTTTAAGACCTGAAAAGTGAATGTAGCAATGTTCAGTTTAAGGAAGGAAGAGGACAGGGTCGGCTTGACTGCTAACTGATTCTTTATTTCAATAATTCACTCATTTAACACAGTGCGTTGTCAGTGCCGGCCCTAGCCTTTTTGGCGCCCTAGGCAAGATGTTTTTTGGCGCCCCCTTATATTGCGATTTATATCACCAAGTATTTAGACAAAATAATAAAAAATTAATAACACTTGTATAGCTCTTTTCTAGATACCCAAAGATGCTTTATGAGAAAACATGAGCCTAAATTATTTTGCCATTGACGTTTTCATTTATTTTGTAAAAAAAGGGTTTCAAACTCACAAGTTTAAATACTGTAAATAAAAGTGCAACACTTTTGGTAAAAAAAAAAGCAACACAATAATAACAAAAGCCACTTTAAAAATAAATCCAAATAACTGGATCATAATTTACTCAAATATAAAAACACCTGCTGCCAATATTGAGCTCCGCACATGGTTCAGGATTGACTCTTCAGGAGGTCACCATCCTGCCGCTTGCTGGACACTCTGAAATGTTCTGAAGGCTTCTTCATTGCAGTTGAATTTCTCAACTTGAAGTTCTTGAGTAAATGGTTCTCTCAGATGCTTTGCATCAAAATGGCCTCACATGCAAAGAAATTGCTGCAAAGCTATGATGGGTACATGTCTTTCTTTAGAGGTAACCATTGAAGACGCAAGAACACAATGACTGGAAGCACTTTTTCCTCCTGACTAGAACTTGTTTGCACTTTCCCATGTGCTGATGTGATTAGTGAAATTATGCTAGCTGATCACTTTTTTACCAGGACCTCAAACAGGTTTTTTTTTTTTTTTTTTGCCAATGAAGCATTTACTGTATGTACTGTAAATACTGTATGTAAAATGCATCTGATCAACTCCACAACTGAAGCAGCAAACTTTTAACAAGCAGTTCATCTAATGAGGGTTTCTGAGACTAAAACCCACTGCAGAGAACCACCAAAACTTTTGGCCATGGCTTTAGCCTATCATTCAAGTGGGGGGCGGGACCATAATAAATTGCTGTTTTTGAAAGGTAATGTACCTCCTTGTGGTTGAGAGACAACAGAAGAGAAAACACTAAGAATCTCATTCTGAGCAGGATGTCTCAAAATTAGGATTCTCCTCATCAATGTTTTTGTGAGAATTATGAGATATGAGATCATTTTTAAGAAAAGACTTAGTGTGTCAATTTTGACTTTTCAATTTCATGACTTGGCATGTCATAATTTCGACTTTGTATAAAAATTTTGACTTTATGCTATAATTATGACCCAAAAAAATAAAAAAACATAAGGCTCCAGTAAACGAAGTTCTTTTTCGTTCTTCGTTTAGGGGTAAAACGAAGTTAGAAATGCGTGACCAGCGATATACTGTAAACGAACATCTGACACCGCCCACACTGCTGAGAGCGACGTTTAGATGAATATGTAAATATGTGCAGTGCACTTTCTTCTCAGTAACAAAATAAACAACAAAAATGAGAAAACAGCAAGCATTTATTATAGAAAGCATAAGCGTCTGATCATAACAGCATGGGTATTAGGATGAGCTCTGCAAAGTAGCACTCCAGTCACGTCATGTCTTCATAAAGCACTTTATTCAATAGATTGCTTAAAATCAAGCAGCTTTACAGTATCAAACATGAAAAACTGTAACGAAGGCGGGACTCAGAGTGAGATCCATATGCAAAGCTTTATTAAATGTTGAGCGTGGTCGTACAGGCATGGTCAAACGGGGCGAACAGGAACATCAGAGACAGGCAGAATCGTAGTCAGAGAACAGGCAGAGGTCAAAAGGCAGGCAGCTATCAATCAACGAACAGTAGAACCAGACAGGGATCAGAAACAGGAACCGTAACAGACAGGATAAACAGGATGAACGCTTGGAAATGTTACACAGGGAAAACAAGACCTAGCAGTGAGGTGGTGTGTGTATGAGTCTTTTATAGTCCGTGTAATGAGCTGCAGCTGGGTGTGGTGATTGGTGATTAGTGTGAAGTGTGTGCAGGTGAGTGGCAGAGAGGATGATGGGAGATGTAGTCCGGGAACTGACAGGAACAGACAGTGATCATGACATAACGCCCCCCTCCCGGAAGGCGCGTCCTCGCGGCGTAAAAGGAACAGCTAGGGAGGGAGGGTGGGTGCATTGGAGACCTGCATGCAGACAGAAACGGGGTCCCCAATGCAGGTCCAGGAGCCTCGGGCGGCCACGGCGGGTCAGGAGGCTCAGGCGGCCACGGCAGGTCAGGTGGCTCGGGCGGCCACGGCAGGTCAGGTGGCTCGGGCGGCCACGGCAGGTCAGGTGGCTCGGGCGGCCACGGCAGGTCAAGAGCCAAGGGCGGCCACGGCGGGTCAGGAGCCAAGGGCGGCCACGGCGGGTCAGGAGCCAAGGGCGGCCACGGCGGGTCAGGAGCCAAGGGCGGCCACGGCGGGTCAGGAGGCTTGGGCGGCCACGGCGGGTCAGGAGGCTTGGGCAGCCACTGCGGGACAGAGTCCAAAGATGTCCATGGTGGGTCAGAGTCCATTAGTGACCACAACAAGTTGCAAACCAAAGGTGGCCGGGCATGGTCCCCACCCACAAGCTCCCCACCCTTGGGTATACTGCCCCCCCCCAAAAAGTTCTTGGGGATTTCAGCAGGGTCCTTAGTGGGTTCGTGGACAGAAGGCCTGGGTGGCGCCAGCAGGGCAAAACGCTTGGGCGGCGGCAGCGGCAGGGCAGGCGGCGGCGGCAGGGCTGGCCAAGGGTGCTCAGTGGCCATATCAAGGAGAGCGGACAGCTCAGTGATGGCAGCAGGCTCAGGCTGGGGCTGCTCTGAGACGACAGCGGGCTGCTCTGGGACGACAGCGGACTGCTCGGGCTGCTCTGGGACGACAGCGGGCTGCTCGGGCTGCTCTGGGACGACAGCGGGCTGCTCGGGCTGCTCTGGGACGGCAGCGGGCTGCTCGGGCTGCTCTGGGACGGCAGCGGGCTGCTCGGGCTGCTCTGGGACGACAGCGGGCTGCTCTGGGACGACAGCGGGCTGCTCTGGGACGACAGCGGGCTGCTCGGGCTGCTCTGGGACGACAGCGGGCTGCTCGGGCTGCTCTGGGACGACAGCAGGCTGCTCTGGGACGACAGCGGCCTGCTCGGGCTGCTCTGGGACGACAGCGGCCTGCTCGGGCTGCTCTGGGACGACAGCGGGCTGCTCGGGCTGGCAGACTGCTCCAAAGTCAATAGGGCTCGAGTTCCTCAATGCACGCATGACAGCTAAGACATAAAAAGTGAGCACAGCCCTCTGGGCCAGGACAGGACAGACCAGGAGAGCAGGCTGCGCTGGAGCGGACTCACTGGCTGGATCGGGCTCTGGAGCGGGCTCACTGGCTAGAGCGGACTCACTGGTTGGAGCGGGCTCACTGGCTGGAGCGGGTTCTGGAGCGGACTCAATGGCTGGGACGACCCCTTCTATTCCAGACACTGAAGGGGCGGCCATCTTGCCCGTGGGCACTGGCGAAACGGCCATCTCGTCCTTTGCATCCAGAGAGTTTGAGTGCGTAGCAATCGGCGGACTCGAACTTGAGTGCGTTGAAACAGACGAGCTTGAGTGCGTTGAAACAGACGAGCTTGAGTGCGTTGAAACAGACGAGCTTGAGTGCGTTGAAACAGACGAGCTTGAGTGCGAAGCGGCCGGCTGGCTTGAGAGCGAAGCGGCCGGCTGGCTTGAGAGCGAAGCGGCCGGCTGGCTTGAGAGCGAAGCGGCCGGCTGGCTTGAGAGCGAAGCGGCCGGCTGGCTTGAGAGTTTCGGAATGCCAGCTGCTCGTGCTGTAGTCAGTGGAGGATCATTCGTGCTGGATCGCAATCCTCTCTGCTCTCGGGCAGGACCAGCGACGTGACGTGACTCTGGGCGATCAGCGGAGACGTGACGTGACTCTGGGCGATCAGCGGAGACGTGACGTGACTCTGGGCGATCAGCGGAGACGTGACGTGACTCTGGGCGATCAGCGGAGACGTGACGTGACTCTGGGCGATCAGCGGAGACGTGACGTGACTCTGGGCGATCAGCGGAGACGTGACGTGACTCTGGGCGATCAGCGGAGACGTGACGTGACTCTGGGCGATCAGCGGAGACGTGACGTGACTCTGGGCGATCAGCGGAGACGTGACGTGACTCTGGGCGATCAGCGGAGACGTGACGTGACTCTGGGCGATCAGCGGAGACGTGATGTGAAGTCGTAGTGACCGCCATTTTGTGAGTGTTCTCTGATGCTGAAGCGGCGGCCATTACGTGGTTTACTACGGTGTCGCATTTCCCCGCGACACCCACCGTAAAACGTGAACCAACGGTAAGCAGGGCAAAGTCCAAGAATTCCATAAACGTCCCTCGGGGACCATTGGCGATTAAATAACCCTTAAGAGGTTCATTTAGTCCATAAGCAAAAAAGTCAATGAGGGCACAGTCCGGTAAATCAGAAAAATGGGCAATGTCCAGGAATTTCTGGATATGAACCTCCAGGGTGCAGTTACCTTGACGAAGGCTGACCAGATGTGTTGCGGGATCCATGCTGGGACTAGGACGCCCAACAAAGCTGCTGGATCTTGGTGGGGCTAGGTCTTCTGTAACGAAGGCGGGACTCAGAGTGAGATCCATATGCAAAGCTTTATTAAATGTTGAGCGTGGTCGTACAGGCATGGTCAAACGGGGCGAACAGGAACATCAGAGACAGGCAGAATCGTAGTCAGAGAACAGGCAGAGGTCAAAAGGCAGGCAGCTATCAATCAACGAACAGTAGAACCAGACAGGGATCAGAAACAGGAACCGTAACAGACAGGATAAACAGGATGAACGCTTGGAAATGTTACACAGGGAAAACAAGACCTAGCAGTGAGGTGGTGTGTGTATGAGTCTTTTATAGTCCGTGTAATGAGCTGCAGCTGGGTGTGGTGATTGGTGATTAGTGTGAAGTGTGTGCAGGTGAGTGGCAGAGAGGATGATGGGAGATGTAGTCCGGGAACTGACAGGAACAGACAGTGATCATGACAAAAACAGTGTTACTGCCTCATTTTTTTTTACAAGCACAACTTCATGTACTATAAAGTGGCTTATCCAGTGTGTTCATGTTTTCACCCGCGGAGCTCTTACCTCGACGAATTCAAATACACGAAATGAATCAGAGTCGCGCCCACGCGAGTGAAGGCGGAGCCTCAGCGCACACCTCCTATTACGTTATCGTCACTGTCCAATGGTAGTACGAAGGTGTTTTGCAGCTGGAGCGAACTTTTCCTGAAAGTTTGCTTTGGCAAGCCGTTTCGAACTTCCAAAAAGAACACAAAACAAACTTCGTTTTGGCCTGATTTTGTTCGAAATGACGTCACGTCAGTTCGTTCTTCGATTTCGTTTGAAGTATACCGGGGCCTTTAGTGTCAATTTTGGCTTTTTGTCATACTTTTGAATTTTTAATCTCATAATTATGATTTAGCATGTCATAATTTAAATTTAGTATGTCATAACTGACAAAAGTCTAAATATTGACTTTTTAATCTCAAAAATTTCGACTTGGTGTCTATTAGGGCTGGGTATTGTTAGAAATTTCACAATTCGATTCGATTCTTGAGGCTTCGATTTCGATTCGATATTGATTTATTAGCTTCGATATCAATTCAATAATAATACACAATTAATTAAGTAACTGAGTATATTTTTACATAATGTGTGCAGTATTTCCAATGTTTAAGAACAAATTGACCCCAGCATGTTTCCTGTCATGGTTTATTTAGCAGAACAAACTGTACAATATTGTACATGTGTTGAATACAAACCACAACTGTAACAAACAGGTGCTTTATTAACACCTCTAAAGTGCATGTAACTGTAAGTAGTAGAAAGTATATTACTTTCTTCCTATACATTCAATAAAAATTATCATTATGAAATTAGTATAATACAAAACAACTGTCTTAGAATAAAGTGTCATAATGATAATAAATACCTTTTCTGGAGATCCTGATGCACAGCAGATTTCATCTCCTTCACCATCACAGGATCACTCGGGGCCGGATGCATCTCTTCCAGAAGTCTTGCTCTCAGAGCGGCGATGACAGAGAGAGTTGGGGTTCCTTCTTGAGATATGACTAAGGTGTCTTTCTTCAGTGGCTTCAGAGCCAGTGCAACAGCCTCTGCTGCTGTTATATCTGCCTCTGTAAGGGAGCTCAGATCTTTCTCTTGTTTTCTTATCTCAGGGGCAAGTAGTGCTGCAGAGATAGCAGCTTGCTGTTCTAAAAATCTTTCCACCATGTCAAATGCACTATTGGTACATCGGTCACTAACTTGTGCTGTGGCAGGTCCAGCAGTTTCTGTTTTTTTTTTTTAGTTCGTGGCTGGCTATGGTGCTCCGGTGGAAAAATGCGGAGATCCGCCTCAGTCTGCCTAGAAGCCTTGATACTGCAGGCATCAAAGTTTATATTAAAATGTTTGTAATTTTATTGTTTTGTAATTTTTATCAGTTATATAGTTTTTATTGATTAAAATATGTTTAAAGTTTAAAATAAATACGTTTTTTAATATTTTAATAATTTATTAAAGTTTATTTTATTTCAGTTAACTGCACTGTAAAAAAGAATTGTTTTTTTAACTTAAAAAAGTAAGTTACCTGGTTGCATTAATTTTGAGTTTATTGAAAATAAAAATTTGATTTAATACAACGAAGGCAATTGAGTTAATGAACAGAAACTCAGAATATTATGTTATCTGAACTACATTAATTATCTAAGTTGATTTGACAAAGGAAAAAATGTTATGACAACAAATCATGAAAACTATTTTTTGTGTGTAAATAGCATGCATGGCATACAAATGCACAGAATACATAATAAAAAATGTATTTATTTAAAGGTTGGCGGTTGTAATGGTGCCAGTGGTTTGTGGAGTGTGGAGGCCTACAACCCACTGACTAACATCTGCCGTAATGTTGCAGAAATGAAAAACCCACGCAGCAACTTTGGCATTGAGGTGAGGTCTGGACAATTAATATCTGCATCTGGTGAAATGACATTACAATAATGATTTTATGATAATGAATATGGGGGACAAAGTCTGATCCCATATTAACTGCACCATAAAATTGTAGCAATCTTCAAAGATCAATGTGTTTGACTAAGAAAACATCTACCTAATTCCAATAGTAAAAAAATTCAACCATGTTTAATTGAAGTGTTGCATCTTACTAAGATTTATTCATGTAAAGTTAAACATGATTTATTTTTCTTTTACCTCCCTCAAAATCCAGGTAGTTGATGGTAAATTGTTTGCTGTCTGAGGCTTAAATGGATTTGGCTTCACCTGTGACGTAGAGTCCTACGATGAGACAGATGAATGGTAACTTCCACAAACACTAAATCTCACAGATCATTTCAGATTGCATTAGATATCTGTAAGTCTATAAGTATTATGTAGGCTATATTTCATTGCACATTGCATATGTGCTCACCTACAGGTTCAGCCAGGATCACTTGGAGCTCCTATTTAATTCAATCAGAGCGTCAGGTAGGGGTTGTTGCCAAACTTCAGCAATACAAGCTCCTAAGGTGTCCACAGTCACACACATTGTGCAGGAGGAGACTGGGACAGAGGATGTTTTCCTTCTTGGGGAGCACATTGAGGAGACCCGGTTTGGCATTGACAACCATCAGTCTGATTTGTTGTCATTGGTTGTGTCCGTGTTTCTAAAGATAAGGCTGCCAAACTCGCCTCTCTTGAACTACAGAAAGGGAGCACGAGAAAGAAGCTCTGCAAAACAGTCCTCTTTCAGGGGTTTTAGTGTGTGTGTGTGTGTGTGTGTGTGTGTGAGAGAGAGAGAGTGTATGTCACAAATCATTATAAATTGTTTCTTCAACTTATTAAAATATCTTATTTTACTGCAACTATCTGTTTCTGCTTCTTTATCATATTTATAGTGTGTGATTTATAAATTACCTTATATCCTACATCACATATTTTGATTTTGGACGTCTGGTCACTTTATATCTTATATCAGAATATTATATAACTGTTAAGCCTACTATGAATATTAAAATACGCTGAACCATGTGTCCTGTATCATAGCTACATGAATGACCTTTGCAGCAAAAAAAACCCGCGTCAGAATCAGTTAGGTATTCAGTAATATAAGGTTAATTAAATGCGCTGACAGCTCATTGCACCTGGCAAACAAGTTACGCTGAGTGGAGCTGGCGACCGATCCAAGATGGCGGCTCCACGGCTCGACTGTGCCAATAGGCAGTAGCGTTCGATAGGGCGTCTACCTATAGACCTTATTTACCAGAGAAACAAGCGCGCCGCCATCTTTATAAAATTGTCTTTGAACTTCTGTTTTGCGGTAGCTCTGTACATTTCTATGGCATCACTGTCAAAGAATTAGTTGGTTAAGTGGATTTACTTGTTGTAGAGTTAATGAAAGTTATCATGAGCATTGTAATATTTAAAGCAGATGTCTTAACAAATGTCAGTAGGTCGGGAAGATTTTAAAACGAGCAGTTCATTCATAAATGTAATATCGCTGTGGAAATACAAACCGGAAGTCAAAAGACAACGAGCGCAAAGCTGAAAAGGGGCGGGGCTACATAAGGTCTATATGATGTCTATGGTGACGTCATTGATACCCATGTATAGGCTTGTTCGACTTGATGCAGCACCTATGGAAAGCCGTTTTAACATTTAAAAGTTAAGTTCGACTATCCGGAATTAACGTTGTAGATATCACCAATGTCTTTCTGACTAGTCGTAATTACATTTTGGATAGTCGGAATTGTCATTTGAGATATCTGTAACGTAATTGTGACTAGTCGAAATGACAGATAGAGATATCTGTAATGCAGTTTTGACTAGGCAAAACTGAATTACAGATATCTGCAATGACGTAATTGAAAACGACATTCAACCCGTCACACATCTTAAAGGAACACTCCACTTTTTTTGAAAATAGGCTCATTTTCCAACTCCCCTAGAGTTAAACAGTTGAGATTTACCGTTTTCGAATCCATTCAGCCGATCTCCGGTTCTGGCGGTACCACTTTTAGCATAGCTTAGCATAGTTCATTGAATCTGATTAGACCGTTAGCATCGCGCTTAAAAATGACCAAAGAGTTTAGATATTTTTCCTATTTAAAACTTGACTCTTCTGTAGTTAAATCGTGTACTAAGACCGACGGAAAATAAAAAGTTGTGATTTTCTAGGCTGATATGGCTAGGAACTATACTCTCATTCAGGCGTAATAATCAAGGAACATTGCTGCCGTTCCATGGCTGCAGCAGTGCAATGATATTACGCAGCGCCCGTGAGCCCCTGCTTGCACAGGGAACGTGCCCTGCAACCATGGAGACGTTTGTGAGAGACGCTGCGTAATATCATTGCACTGCTGCAGCCATGATACGGCAGCAAAGTTCCTTGATTATTACGCCGGAATGAGAGTATAGTTCCTAGCCATATCAGCCTAGAAAATCACAACTTTTTATTTTCCGTCGGTCTTAGTACACGATTTAACTACAGAAGAGTCAAGTTTTAAATAGGAAAAATATCTAAACTCTTTGGTGATTTTTAAGCGCGATGCTAACGGTCTAATCAGATTCAATGAACTATGCTAAGCTATGCTAAAAGTGGTACCGCCAGAACCGGAGATCGGCTGAATGGATTCGAAAACGGTAAAACTCAACTGTTTAACTCTAGGGGAGTTGGAAAATGAGCCTATTTTCAAAAAAAGTGGAGTGTTCCTTTAAATGATAATTGCAGATATCCATAATTCAGTTTTGCTAATATGGCAAGCCGTTTTAACATTTAACAGCTAGACTGGATATGTGTTGCGGATATCTGTATTTCAGTTTTGCCTCGTCAAAAAGAACATTTCGGATGTCCGCAACTGCATTCTTCCTATCCGTAATTGTCATTTCAGATATCCACAAAGACATTCTTCCTAGGACAAATGACATCACTTTTGCCATTCATTTGTATGGGGTTTATCATTACAGATATCTACAATTCAGTTGCAGATATCCACTGTGTAAATTACGGATATCTGTAACTGAATTGTAGATATCTGTAATTCCAGTTTGAGATATCTACAATTTGATTCTGACTAGTCACAACTCCAGTTCAGGATATCTTTAATTCAACTCAATTCAAGATATCTACATGTTCCTTTTCAGATATCTCAAATTAAGTTTTGACTAGGTGAAATGACGTTGTAGATATCTGTAACTGGAATTATGACTAGTCAAAATGGCGTTGTAGATATCTCAAACTGGAGTTAGGGATAGTCATAATTTAATTGTAGATATCTATTATCAAGTTATGGATATCTTGAAATGAATTTTGATTAGAGATATCTGAAATTTGAGATATCTGTAACTTTCATTCCGCCTAGTCAAAATGTAATTGCAGATATCTCGAATTAGAGTTTTGACTAGGCGAAATGATGTTGCAGATATCTTTATGCAAATTAGGCCGGCACTTTTAGGCGGGAGCAGAGCGTGTTGTTGTTCTAATCATTCAAATCGCATCTGTTAACTCGTAATTAGCACTGATTGGCACCATGCCGTCACTAGTCATAATGACGTTTGAGATATCTTTAACCTTCATTCTGCCTAGTCAAAACTGAATTACGGATATCTGCAATTGTCATTTAAGATCTGTGAATGTCGTTTTCAATGACGTCATTGCAGATATCTGTAATTCAGTTTTGCCTAGTCAAAACTGCATTACAGATATCTCTATCTGTCATTTCGACTAGTCACAATTACGTTACAGATATCTCAAATGACAATTCCGACTATCCAAAATGTAATTACGACTAGTCAGAAAGACGTCAGTGATATCTACAACATTAATTCCAGATAGTCGAACTTAACTTTTAAATGTTAAAACGGCTTTATTATCATTTAAAAGTTAAGTTCGACTATCCGGAATTAACGTTGTAGATATCACAAACGTCTTTTGAGATTTTAGCATGCTTCAAATTGCATGAAACTTGACACACACATCAAAGATTTCATCCAGTGAACATTGACAAAGAAACGGGAGGGGAGGAGGGGCACTATAGCGCCACCTTTTGACCAAAGAGAGGGGGATAGTTTTGCCTACAGTCACCAAACTTGGTACATATATTGATCTCATCAAGCCGGACAACTTTCTATTTTACAGTCATTAGCTTCAACCAACAAGAAGTCAGCTATTTTGGTTTGAATGTGGATTTTTTTAATGCTTTTTTCCTGGGTTCTTTAATGCACCAGTGCATAGACAATTTTCTAAATAAATTGCAAATAAAATGTTCTTTGTGGGACTTTTAGAGGTTCTCAAATGACATCAGTAACTTTTTGTTGTATTAGCCCCAATTTTAACCTTTTTAATTTTCAAAAAACAAAACAAAACCCAGATATTTAGATTTGCTTCTTTTATTACTACATGTATGTTCCTACAAAATAAACTTAATTTTATGTCTTAGTTTGTGTCTTTTAGTACATTAATTGTCTGTTGGGATCACAGTTCGAGCCCATAAAGAGAGACTAATACGTTCAGTGAATATCAGGAGTCAAATCTGAATAAGTTCAGTTAGTTTACTGAAGACAGTTCTCCACATTTCCAAAGGCTGTAGAAAATGAGTAAAAGGATTCAGCCTTGAACTAAGTTAGGACAGAAAAAAACATTGGTGTTTGGTTTTTACGCAAATGTGGTTATTTAAAGACAATATCTGTTCTCATTCGTAAGCAATTATCATAAGAGTCACAGGTGAGTCATAAATCCAGCGAGGACACTTCTCATCTGGTGGCTGTTGATTCCTGCTGCTGTTTGTGTTCTTAAACAATTCTTGCAAGCACACCATTAGACAAAACATGGAAGATATACATTCCCTTTAAGGTTGAGTCACAGAACAATACATTCACACAGAGCAAACCTGAACTTCTACTAATGATTCATTGTCACATGTTAACTAGTCTGTCAAATCGATTAATCGTGATTAATCGCATCTAACAAAAGTGAGTTTATTTATGTATGTGTGTGTATATATATACACACACACACACAAACATTTATGTTATTTGCGATTAATCATGAATAATTGATTTGACGACTAATTTTAACATTCATGAGAAATCGTATTAGTGCTGTCAAATCGATTAATCGCGATTAATCACATCTAAACATACGAGTTTGTAAATATGTGTATATATACAGTACACACTCATGTATATACATATAAACATTTTTATGTTCGATGAGATTTATCGTGATTAACCGATTTGACAGTACTAATTTTAACATATTCATGCAAAATCGCATACTCTCTTGAGTAGGTACGTATTTTGAGTAAGTAATTACTTCACAACTGCTAAAAAAAGTATGTTCTATATAGTATGAATGTAATCTGGACGTACTACATTCGCCATGAGGTCATTATCATGTGACCTACTAGCGTCAATTCAACACAAAAGATGAACATGACGGCACATGCTAGTGGATGAGTTGAATCAACTCCACAGCAACTACATCAATTTATCCACTAACCATTCAGAAACGTCTAAAAGTTGTAACTTCTTCCTGAGTCTCTCCATCAGTGTCGACTCCGGTTTGAACAATGTAAGGCTGAACACTTTCGTCATTTTGGCTGCGTGAGATTCTCCAGCTTTGTTAAAGCTCCGCCCTCTTCTGGAAAGGAGGCGGGAGCAGCAGCTCATTTGCATTTAAAGGGACACACACAAAAACGGCGTGTTTTTGCTCACACCCAAATAGGGGCAAATTTGACAAGCTATAATAAATGATCTGTGGGGTATTTTGAGCGGAAACTTCACAGACACATTCTGGAGACACCAGAGACTTATATTACATCTTGTAAAAGGTCCGCTTTAATGCTGATTGATGTACCAACAACCAGTCTGTGTGTCAGATGTGTTGCATCATAATAAAAGTCTTGTCTTTAAAACATGCTGCAAAAGGATGTCGTGCCTAGATTTGCCTTTCATGCCCACACACGCACTTAAAGTGAGTTTCCGTTACAGAAACGATAATGTCAATCTCATTTCCTGCTCATATCAAATGCATTCTTTACCTCAAACCTCAGAAAAGACTGAGACAAAGCGTGCACATGTCCAGAAAAGGAAAAGGCTTGCAGATACTTCACTATCACAAAGGACCAGATCCTTCCCTATCCAGTCGATCTGGCTTTAAAGGCTTGAGTTTTCAGCATTGAGGTTTTGATGAAACTAGACATGCACTTCAAAAAGTCCTTTTTGAGGTTTGAGGTGAGTTATGCATCTGAATAAGGAAATAAAACTTCATCGCCCTTCAATAGACACACTTGATAACTGAAGTGAAACATAAAAATCTTTAATAAATTATCTTATATGTAATATATATATATATGTATGTATAAATGTACACTTGTTTTGTAATTAATCAATCATTAAATCATGTTTTGGGCACTTGTGATTCATATACAGCACATGCTGCAGTATTTCAGTATATATATATATATATATATATATATATATATATATATATAAATCTTTCATGAAAAATGTTATTGCATGTCAAAACCACCCCTTCACACATATGCAGAAGTAACAGACACACACAATAGCCACAGTCATCATGTGTTAGTCTGCGGGTTAGTGATGCTGTTATCTAAAAGAGTCAGACCTAACATTAACAAGATAAATATTTCCCCAAGCAAACATAAATGAATAATGCAGCAAGTGTGTGGTTTATAGTGTGAGGGGGCGGGGTCTGACTCTGACTGAGGCGTGACGTAATCACTTCCTGCTCGCGCAGGTATCTCTCGGTATCGGACACACCTGAAGCTCCGGATCTGCCGCAGTTTTACTTGGAATCAACGACACATTTCTACCGAAACTAGAGTTTAAACGACGCTTTTACAAGTGGAATTACACTGTTTTGTAGGAGACGGACGCTTAAAGTGCTGTTTAATCGGTAAGAAGCTGAAATGTTTATATGTTTAACCGAAGAAAACACAAAAAACAAATATCCGCTGCGTTTTCCTCAGGCGGCCTGTAATGTTTATGTTTGATTAAACTAGATACTGTCGAATATTGTGTCATATAAGAGGTGTGAGTGTTTTAATTATCGATATATAAAGCTAGTTTTCTCTTTACTTATTAGACTTGACGTTTTTATGGAATAATTTGCTGATTTTTGCGTGTTTAAAGTTGTTTTAGACAATCGAAGAGTTATGATAATGTATTATACTGTATATTAATACGTTTTTAATCTTCTCAGATTGATTTTTGAGTCATTTAAGGTGAATTTGGGTCAATTGGGCCATAGTTTGACAGTCATCTCAATGTCAAAAAGCCTAGTTTACATAAATTATCTCTCTCTCTCTCTCTCTCTCTCTCTCTCTCTCTCTCTCTCTATATATATATATATATATATATATATATATATATATATATATATATATATATATATATATATATATATGTATATGTATGTAAAGATATTATACTGGAGAGCTGTTATTGTCCAGAGGAGATTCTTCTATATGGATTCTGTCATATTCAAATGTTGATTAAAATAAATAAAAAAGGGTTTTAAATAATAAAAATTTGACTTAAATATATAAATAACACATCTAACAATACAGTAATGTAGTGAGTAACTGTGGAAATTAAAAGCTTGAATACCCAGCTATTAAATAAAATAAATATAACTTGGAAGTTTTAATGTTTAAGTTTTTCTCCTCCTTTTCAGATTGGTCTTGAATTATTTATAAGGGGATTTTATTGGAGATTTTGTTCTTTGGAGAGTGACTCCTTTTTGATTCTTTATGGATTTAGTCATTCAACTGGCTATATATAACATAAATATTATTTGGAAGTTTTAATTTTGAGAGTTTAACCTTTTTGAATCGTTAATAAGAGGTTTTGTTCTTTGGAGAATGACTCATTGATTCTTTAGTGAGTTTAACAGCTATAATATTAATATTATTATTATAAAGGGATTTAATTGGAGGATTTGTTCTTTAGAAAACGATTAATTGATTCTTTACTCATTCTACTAGCTATTATAATATTATTTGTAAGTTTTCATGTTTAAAGTTTTCTCTTTTTAGATTGGTTTTGAATCATTTATAAAAGGATTTAATTGGAGGATTTGTTCTTTAGAGAATGATTAATTGATTCTTTTCTCGTTTTACTAGCTATAATAATATTATTTGGAAGTTTTAACATTTAAAGTTTTCTCTTTTCAGATTAGTATTGAGTCATTTGTTTTACTGGAGGTTTTGTTCTTTGGAGAATGATTCATTGATTCTTTAATAATATTATTTGGATGTTTTAACGTTTAAAGTTTTCTTTCTTTTCAGATTGGTTTTGAATCATTTATAAAGGGATTTTATTGGCGGATTTGTTCTTTGGAGAATGATTCATTGATTCTTTACTCATTTTACTAGCTATAATATTAATATTATTTGGAAGTTTTAATGTTTAAAGTTTTCTTTCTTTTCAGATTGATTTTGAATCATATTGTTATACTTTTGTTCTTTGGAGAATGATTCATTGAATCTTTAATAATATTATTTGGAAGTTTTAACATTTAAAGTTTTCTCTTTCCTTTCAGATTGGTTTTGAATCATTTGTAAAGGGATTTAACTGGAGGTTTCGTTCTTTTGGAGAATGACTCCGGCTCGACTCTGGTTCTTCTGGACCGCCGTGGTTCTGGTCATCGTTCTCCATGTGGCTCTATTAGAGGCTCAGGATGAAGGGAAACCCTGTATGGAAAAATTCAGTCTTGGCAAAGAGGATTTCGTGTTGAACACGGATGAATCTGTGAAGGAAGGAGCCACGTTCCTGGGTTCTCCTCGGGTGTATCGGGCTGAAGACTGTGTTCTGGCCTGCTGTAATGATCCGAACTGCAATCTGGCTCTGATGGAACACGGAGAAGATCCCAAAAGCATCAGCTTGTGCTACATCTTCAACTGTCTGTACAAACAGAAGAAAGTCTGTCGCTTCGTGAGGAAGAAGGGCTTCAACAACTACCTTCTGAAGTCTGTTTTTAAAGATTACCTCAAGCAGAAGGTTTCAGGTGAGAGGAAACCATACTAAAAAAGACTTTGTTTATTTTACAGTTCAGCAATAAATGAGTTGTTTTTGACATCTATTTTTAAAGATTACATTGAGCAACAGGTGCCAGGTAAGAAAAAAACGTCTAGAAATCTCTTCTAGATATCCAGTGTTTTTTACAGTTCAATAATGAATGATTTTATTCAGTATTTTTTAGATGTAGTGTTTTTGGTTGAATATGTCTTGGGAAATACTCATGCATGTCCAGACCTGCCGAAATCCTCAGAAGTGTGTCATTGTTTCACGTTTTAGCCGGTTGTCATAACCAGGGGCGTAGGAATAATTTGAAGAAAGAAAAAAAAAAGACGTACTGAGGACCAAATTAAATGCCTTGACAAGTGCAGTTTCCTGTGTTGACAAATTGCTTGTTTAATACTCATTTAATAGTCAATAGCATGATCTGATTTGACAAAAACAGAGAGCAAGATCAGTAGTTTTGCTGTTTTTCTGGGAGAGAAAGACTGTCAAGTAAATGCACATTTATTTTGTCATGTTTTTGGAGTTCATCTTGATTATCTGAATGCAGAAACTTGATGATAGTGATTGCGGTTGTGTTGCTGCGCCCCTGGTTCAACCGTATAAAATCTCATCTTGTTTAATATCAATATCTTTTAGTCTCAAACTTTAATTTCCTCTGCATGTCTGAGATAAAAACGGCACTTTATTAGTTTTCTAGTAACTCTCCCTATCAGCCGATCTTCAGTATGCAAGATCCATCTTGTATTACGCTCTGGCTTGATCATTCCTGGCATCTTGTGCAGTTCCCATGATTATTGTTTTCTGTTGCATAATGTTTCATCACAGCAGTGTTTTGATTTCTTGCAGACGTGGAGGACAAACCTCCGATTGCATTGGCCGGGCAGGACAGGGTCGTTCAGCCGCGTGAAGATGTGACGCTGAACGGCATTGAGAGCAAAGACGATAAAAAGATTGTGAAGTGGGAGTGGGTGCAGGTGTCTGGAGACCCGTCGGCTGTTATGACGGTGAATAATATTTTCTGAAAATATGCATCAGATTACTTTTGTAAATTCTGCCTATTTATTTGTTTATTATTTAGATATTTAATGCATGTACATTCTCTAATTTTTTGTCAGAAAGGGCATTTTGAGGATGCAGTGACCGTCTCCAATCTTTCTCCGGGGATGTATAAGTTCAGACTCACGGTCACAGATGATGCTGGACAGACGGGCTCGACCGAGGTGTCGGTTTTGGTCCTGACTCCAGAACAGTCACTCCGTAAGTACATGACACCTACTTGCTTTTTAACAAATTAAAAGGTTCTATTTGCAGAATATATCAACGTAGATAATATACAAATTGTAGCGCTGTGTACATTATATGCACCAAACAGTTCATTTCTGGAAAGAAGCACTAATTAAAACGGATCTGTTGAGGTCTATATGGAAGCTTGTTTTTGCCAGGGAATAAAGAAATAAAAAAGGCAATTATGACTTCTCACAATTCAGACTTTTTCCTTCACAATTCTGAGTTTATAACTTCCCATTCTGCAACTGTGAGTTAAGTCCAAATTGTAAGATATAAACTTGTAATTGCAAGAAAAAAGTCTTAATTGTGAGAAATAACATTGCAATTGTGAGCTATATAATCCGAATTGTGAGATATAAATGCGTAATTGCAAGAAAAAAGTCAGAAATGCGATTTCTAAAGACTGAATTTTGAGATATAAACGCGTAATTGCAAAAAAGTCAGAATTGTGAGAAATAAAGTCAGAATTGTAAGATATAAACTTGTAATTGCAAGAAAAAAAGTCATAATTGTGAGAGATAACATTGCAATTGTGAGCTATATAATCCGAATTGTGAGATATAAATGCGTAATTGCAAGAAAAAGTCAGAAACGCGATTTCTAAAGACTAAATTTTGAGATATAAACGCGTAATTGCAAAAAAGTCATAATTTTGAGAAATAAAGTCAGAATTGTAAGATATAAACTTGTAATTGCAAGAAAAAAGTCATAATTGTGAGAGATAACATGAGTTTGAATTTTGATATATAAACGTGTAATTGCAAAAAAAAGTCTGAAATGTGATTTCTAAAGTCCAAATTTTGAGATATAAACATGTAATTGTGAGAAAAAAGTCAGAAATGTGAGAGATAACATTGCAATTGTGAGTTATATAATCAGAATTTTGAGATATAAACATGTAATTGTGAGAAAAAAGTCAGAAATGTGAGAGATAACATTGCAATTGTGAGTTATATAATCAGAATTTTGAGATATAAACATGTAATTGTGAGAAAAAAGTCAGAAATGTGAGAGATAACATTGCAATTGTGAGTTATATAATCAGAATTTTGAGATATAAACGCGTAATTGCAAAAAGTCTGTATTGTGAGATATAAACTTGTAATTGCAAGGATTGTGAGTTATATAGTCTGAATTTTGAGATATAATCATTTAATTGAAAAAAGTCTGAAATGTGATTCCTAAAGTCCAAATTGAGATATAAACACGTAATTGCAAGAAAAAATTCATAATTGTGAGAGATAACATTGCAATTGTGAGTTATATAATCAGAATTTTGAGATAAATGCGTAATTGCAAGAAAAAAGTCAGAAATGTCTGTATTGTGAGATATAAACTTGTAATTGCAAGGAAAAAAAGTCATAATTCTGAGAGATAACATCGCAATTGTGAGTTATATAGTCTGAATTGAGATGTAAATGTGTAATTGAAGAAAAGTCTGAAATATAATTTCTAAAGTCCAGATTTTGAGATATAAACACATAATTGTGAGAAAAAAGTCAGACGTGATTTCTAAAGTCTAAATTTTGAGATATTGTTGGGGATAAACAGTTTAGGACCCTTGAAACCAGATATGTTGAATAAAGACCCGGAGTCAATGTTTAAAAAAATTAATAAATTGAAGAAAAATTTAATGAAGAATAGTTTGCGGTTTCATCAGCAGAAGCCAGCTTCAAGTCTCAAGGAGTTCGTAGGCCGCTCTGGGTACATTCACATTTCCACAACAATTATACTCTAACACAGTCAACTAACTACATCATTACTTCAGGTTGAATGATTATGATTGGATAAGAAAAATAGACAAATTTGGTTCTTCCACACATGGACAGAAGCATATCTGAATCCAGACCCTGGATTTAGGTACTGGATGTCCTTTTGGGGTCATGACATGGCGTCTGCTGGTCTCAAGCCGAGGGCCAGTTGTCCACCAGTACACAGACCTGCACAGAACACTAGCGCACATACACAGATACACGTTTCACAGCTTCTTCAAGGCTGAAGTTGAGCTGAACTCTGCTCTGAGCAGGAAACTTTCCCAAAACATACTGATAACATGTTCTTTTCTCTCAGTGAGAGGTACAGACCATATTAAAACTTATTTTCTAGTGTTTGAAAAGGAAAAGAAATGCTTTAACATACGTTGAAGAAGTCATTCAAATAATTTAACAGAAATATAAATGTTGATTAATAACTTAGAAAGATATATATTGAAGCGGCAGTGGATTCCAGAATCCATCCCTTCAGTATAAACGCGTAATTGCAAAAAAGTCATAATTGTGAGAGATAACATCGCAATTGTGAGTTTGAATTTTGATATATAAACGTGTAATTGCAAAAATGTCTGAAATGAGATTTCTAAAGTCCAAATTTTGAGATATAAACACGTAATTGTGAGAAAAAAGTCAGAAATGTGAGAGATAACATTGCAATTGTGAGTTATATAATCAGAATTTTGAGATATAAATGTGTAATTGCAAGAAAAAGTCAGAAATGTGATTTCTAAAGACTAAATTTTGAGATATAAACGCGTAATTGCAAAAAAGTCAGAATTGTGAGAAATAAAGTCAGAATTGTAAGATATAAACTTGTAATTGCAAGAATAAAGTCATAATTGTGAGAGATAACATCGCAATTGTGAGTTCGAATTTTGATATATAAACGTGTAATTGCAAAAAAAGTCTGAAATGAGATTTCTAAAGTCCAAATTTTGAGATATAAACACGTAATTGTGAGAAAAAAGTCAGAAATGTGAGAGATAACATTACAATTGTGAGTTATATAATCAGAATTTTGAGATAAATGCGTAATTGCAAGAAAAAAGTCAGAAATGTGATTTCTAATGTTCAAATTTTGAGATAAATGCGTAATTGCAAAAAAGTCTGTATTGTGAGATATAAACTTGTAATTGCAAGAAAAAAAGTCATAATTGTGAGAAATAACATTGCAATTGTGAGTTATATAGTCTGAATTTTGATATATAAATGTGTAATTGAAGAAAAGATATACACGTAGATATACACGTAATTGTGAGAAAAAAGTAAGAAATGTGACTTCTAAAGTTCAAATTGATATAAACTCGCAATTGCGAGGAAAAAATCTGAATTGTGAGATATAAAGTCAGAATTGTAATTGTGAAAGACAGAATCATGAGATAACATTGCAATTGTGAGTTATATAGTCAGAATTTTGAGATATAAACACGTAATTGCAAGAAAAAGTCAGAAATGTGATTTCTCATGTCCAAATTTTGAGAAATAAACACGTAATTGCAACAAAAAAAAAGTCAGAAATGTGAGAATAAAAGTCACAGTTTTATTTTTTTATTCTGTGGTGGAAACAAGTTTTCACAAGTCTAGTTTTTCAAACAAGACTGAAAATGATAAACTCAGGATTTTGTTCAGTTTGAACAGATATCTTGTTTAATATGTTGAGGATGGCTGCCTTTGTATAATGTATGAAAAGTGATGTTCTTGAAGGGCGTGATCATTTCCATATGCGTCATCACTTGCTTTAAAGTAATTGGTCATGCTATCATGTTCTCTGAAGAGTGTTTCTCTGTCATTTAATCTGATTTCTCATCAATAAAATTTGCATGAACTGTTGAACTATGATGAGTTCTGCTCCAACAAGTTTTGAAGTGACCTTAATTAGTTGTTGGAAAACATGGATTAACCATTTACCAGGATTTGTCAAACATTCTCGTTCAGTTCACCCAGAATGTTCTGGTTTTCTCAAACAGAATTCCCCCTGTGCTTTCTTTTAAAAGGAGCTTCACTCACTAATTTCATCTTTGCTTTGTCTAATCCATCAGTTCCACAGATTTAATGATTTATCATGGATTGGCTCAGGAGTTATAGTTTGGTAACCGATTGCATGATGTTTCCTAGTTTCAGTAGAAACAGGAAATCTCTTGAGCAAGTGGCCATTTTCTTGAGTGTTTCAGAAACTGGTGCGGCAGGTTTTGCGGTGAGAGTTTCACAGAATGTGAGCGTTCACTGAGGGTTTGTGAAGCAACTGCTCGCATGAGACATTGACTAAAAATGTAAATCTAATTCTATAGGTTTGAATACAGAACAGATATTTAGGTTAATCATGTTACATTTGCACTAATTTTTAGTGTTTGCTGCCTTGTGTTTTCAAAGCGCAGTGTTTGATCAAGGAAATGTGAATAATTTACATGTAACACATTTAAATCATTCATTAATTATTAAAAAGGTTTCCATTACAATTATTGTGTACCAGATTAAAGGAGTATTCAGAGTTAAATCTTTTATCATCAGTGAATCAACAGCAAGTCAGATGTGTCTGGTATTTAACTCTTCATATTTTCAGCTTGTGTAAGTGGTAGTTTCAGTTCTCTTTGAGAAAGCATTCATATTTCACATAGTTCATGTGTTCACATTAATGTAGATGAGCAGTACAGTGTTGAGTCGAGTGTAAAATACATTCAGGAACACTTTATTTTACTAAATTTATATTGTAATTGATAGTTTAATTCCTGAAGCACCTCATGATCGACACATTTATGATGGTGTGGTAGAAAATGTACGGAATTTATTTTTTTCTGCCACACATTCAATAACTTTGCGACTTTTATATCTCATAATTCTGACTTTTTTAATCACAGTTGCGAGTCTGTTACAATTCTGACATTTTTTTTCTTGCAATTGCAAGTTTATATCTCACAGTTCGGACTTTATAACTTACAATTCTGCCTTTTCTCACAATTAAAAAGTTTATCTCTCGCAGTTCGGACACTTTTCTCCCAATTGCGAGTTTATATCTTAAAATTCTGACTTTATTTATCACATGATGACGCAATATCTGGATCAACATGCACATTCCCAAATTTCTATATATCCTAATTATTGTTAATATGTAATTCATTTTTCAGGAGCTCATTGCTTCTAGCTTCAATTAAACTGCTAACAGTGATTGTAAATTAAATTGCCTAAATCATTACATTATTAGCTAACTGCATTCTCTAAATTGTAATGTTGACATGCATTCTCTGTAAAGCTGTTTTGAAACGATATGTATCATGAAGAGCACTATACAAATAAATGTGAATTGAATCGAATTGAACAATTGCGAGTTTATCTCTTGCAGTTCGCACAGTTTATATCTCACAATACAGACTTTATAACTTACAATTCGGACTTTTCTCACAATTATGAGTTTCTCTCAGTTCGCACAGTTTATATCTTACGATTCTGACTTTTTTCTCGCAATTGCGAGTTTAAATCTTAAAATTCTGACTTTATCACACATGCGAGTTTATCTTACAATTCTGACATTTCTTCTTGCAATTACAAGTTTATATCACAATTCGTACTTTAAAACTTACAATTCGTCCTTTTCTCACAATTACGAGTTTATCTCTCAGTTCGCACAGTTTATATCCTAAGATTCTGACTTTATAACTTACAATTCGTCCTTTTCTCACAATTATGAGTTTATATCTTAAAATTCTGGCTTTTTATCACACATGCGAGTTTGTCTCACAATTCTGACATTTCTTCTCGCAATTTCAAGTTTATTTCACAATTCGGACTTTAAAACTTATAATTCTGCTTTTTCTCCCAATTACGAGTTTATATCTTAAAATTCTGACTTTTTTTATCACACATGCGAGTTTCTTACAATTCTGACATTTCTTCTTGCAATTACAAGTTTATATCACAATTCGAACTTTAAAACTTACAATTCTGCTTTTCTCACAATTACGAGTTTATCTCAGTTTGCACAGTTTATATCTCACAATTCAGACTTTTCTCACAATTACGAGTTTATATCTCACAATTC
Source organism: Ancherythroculter nigrocauda (assembly GCA_036281575.1). Classification (NCBI taxonomy): domain Eukaryota; kingdom Metazoa; phylum Chordata; class Actinopteri; order Cypriniformes; family Xenocyprididae; genus Ancherythroculter; species Ancherythroculter nigrocauda. The sequence continues at coordinate 38,832,765 of VTFQ01000019.1, forward strand.
GGACTTCTCACAATTACGAGTTTATATCTTAAAATTCTGGCTTTTTATCACACATGCGAGTTTATGTCTCACAATTCTGACATTTCTTCTTCCAATTTCAAGTTTATTTCACAATTCGGACTTTAAAACTTATAATTCGGCTTTTTTCACAATTGCGAGTTTATATCTCACAGTTCGCACAGTTTATATCTTATGATTCTGACTTTTTTTCTCGCAATTGCGAGTTTAAATCTTAAAATTCTGACTTTTTTATCACACATGCGAGTTTCTTACAATTCTGACATTTCTTCTTGCAATTACAAGTTTATATCACAATTCGGACTTTAAAACTTACAATTCTGCTTTTCTCACAATTACGAGTTTATATCTCACAGTTCGCACAGTTTATATCTCACAGTTCGGACTTTTCTCACAATTACGAGTTTATATCTCAGTTCGCACAGTTTATATCTTAAAATTCTGGCTTTTTATCACACATGCGAGTTTATGTCTCTCAATTCTGACATTTCTTCTTGCAATTACAAGTTTATATCACAATTCGTACTTTAAAACTTACAATTCGTCCTTTTCTCACAATTACGAGTTTATCTCTCACAGTTCGCACAGTTTATATCTTACGATTCTGACTTTTTTATCACAATTGCGAGAAAGTCAGAATTGTGAGATGATAGTCAAAATTACCTTTTAAACTTTTTATTCAGTGGCGGAAACAAGCTTCCATAAAGTAATTTAACAAACCAGTTTAAAATGGAAGTGCCATAATTGTCACTTTTACCAAAACCAAGGATTATCTCACCTGTTTTGCCAATAAATTGTTCAAGTGATCAAAAGTTTTTGCTGAAAATAAGTGCATCGATGTTTCTTTGATGGTACATGATCCTGACTTTAATTGCATTGATGTTCTAATATTATGATGTATTTTGCATATTAACATTTAAAGGGTTAGTTCATTCAGATTTTTAAAATGTCAGTTTTCACACCCTCCACAGAGGCTCTGAAAAAAAAAAAAAGTTTGTCAAGGCGTGTTTTAGTTACCAGACACACTAGAACCAGTGGTTATTTCAGAAGACTTTGAATATTGCATGCAAGTCATATGGACTAAGTTATGATTCTTTGGTGTTTTCTGTCAGGAACAACATAATACATTTAAAACAGGATTTTCTTTATTTGACATTACAGGCCTTTAGAAGTGAGTTAGTCTATTACTGTCATGTTGATGTGGCGTAAGTCGCCAGCATGCAGAACATTTGTTGTAAATGTTGAATAAATGAATGAATGATTTTCCTCCCATCAGATCACTGTCTGGTGCCGAAGAAGGAGGGTCCGTGTCGAGGCTCTTTTCCACGTTGGCACTACAACGCCGCCACCGAGAAATGTGAGGAGTTCAAGTTTGGAGGCTGCAAACCAAACCGTAATAACTACCTGGCGCTCAACGAATGCCAGAACGCTTGCGACAAAGTTTCAGGTAATTATTATTATTTTTTATGGTCATGTTTACAGATAAACAGATAAAACTTAATTTTCACTGTGCAGAGTGGAAGTAAAATGGTAATAAATGCACAAGTAAAATTATAGTAAATGCAAATTGAAAAATTAGTTACTAATTAAACTACAATTCAAATGATTATTATTGTGCATATAGACTGCCATTCAAAAGTGTTTGGGTTGGCATGATTTTTATTTTTAATTTTTTTAAAATAAGTCTCTTCTGCTCACCATGGCTGCATTTATTTGATCATAAATACAGTAAAAACACTAAAATTGTGAAATGGCTCAAAATAGCTGTTTTCTATGTGAATATATAGTAAAGTGTAATTTATTTCTGTGATCAAAGCTGAATTTTCAGCATCATTACTCCAGTCTTCAGTGTCACATGATCCTTCAGAAATCATTCTAATATGATGATTTGATGCTCAAAAAACATTTATTATAATTGTCAATGTTGAAAACAGTTCATATTTTTGTGGGAACTTGTTATTCAGAATTCTTTGAATAGACAGTTTAAAAGAACAGCATTTATTTGTAGTATCCAACATAACCTGAAGCCTCATAACCAATAAACCCAAATGTCAGCCATATATATATAAATGGCTGACATTTGGGTTTACTGGTCATGAGGCTTTGGGTTTTGTTTTGCTCTAGTTTTTGCAAATAAAGGACAGGAAATGGTTCAAATGATTTTTGTCAGATTTTTCAGGCAGCTTTGCCCTATTAAACTGCATGAAAAGCATGCATCGCCTGGTACACTTAAACTTTTGAAAACTAATAAAGCAGCAGTGTATCAATAATGATTCATCATTCTAAAAATCCATCATTAATTTATGTGCATGATCACCTCTTTATTTTAAATGTTTTGTTTGTAAAGTGTGTATCTTTTTTTTTTATATATAATAAATTACACATTTTTGTCAAATGCAAACACACTTAACCCTCGTGAACTGTTGCAGGTCAATTTGATACCAGTTAACCTAGTTAAGATTTTTTTTTTTTCTTGAAATTTTGTGACTTTGTCTCATTTTGGGTCATGAACATGCATGCAAAGTTTCAGCACGCTGATGTGTTGTGAAATGTGCACACAGAAATGTTATACGTTCTTACTGTTTGTGGGTCGATTTGACTCATATAGACAGCTGTTCAAAAGCAAAAGTAGTAAGAAGTAAAAAATGTAAAAGTAAAGTTTTAAAGAAAAAAAAAGTTTATGAACATTTTAAAATATAAAAATATGTTTTATATAAAATATGTATTTTACAAAACATGTTTAACTCTAAAACTTCAAGAAAATCAAAACTAAATATCTGAACTAGCTCTGTAAAAAAATTTAGGTTGATATCTCAAAAAAAGAACTTTCAGTAAAAAAAATTGTGCGCAGTACCAAACTTTTCCACTAGAAGACATCCAGACTCCATCAATGACCATATAAGGACTCTTCCACTTTCCATATATGGTTAGAGTCATCCGAACCATATTTTTCAATTCTTTTCATAATATTTATGAAGTAGACATCCTATTCAGAAGAAGTTTGTGCAGTAATGTTAATATTTTATTTGAATTTAATTCCTAAAACACATGAAAAACATGCGGAAAGAATCAGAGCGTGTGTTATAGTTCAATCACAAATGAAGAATCTATCCCTGTTTATCCATTGCTCTGTCATTCCTTTTGAAAATCAGTCTGATGATGATATATAGTTACAGAGAACAGAGCACGAGGGTTAAACTAATTTTTAAGTGTGACTTTTCAAAATACCTTTATTTTACATGAAATATTTACTTCTTATTGCAGTTTCTGCTGGTCCTCCATCTGGAAGAATAGGTCCGATCCCCAATCCTGGTAAGTTCTTGAATGCTGATGATGTATTTATTTATTTTCTTTCAATGCCAGTATGCCATTTCTTTTTCTTTTTTCTTCTTTTTTAAATAAATATAAATTATAATCTTCTCTTGCAAACACACAGATGAGCAGTGTGGCACGCCGTGTGGTCCGGATCACTTCTCCTGTTCTAATGGATGTTGCATCGGAAAAGATTTAGAATGTGACGGAGAAACGCAGTGCAACGACGGTTCGGACGAGGCCGAGTGCGACCGATGTGAGGATCACATTCATCCCTATTATAAACGTAGATTAGAAAACAGAAACGATTCTTAATCAGTATTTTGTCTTGTGCAGGACAGTCTTAAATCAAGATACATTTACTTAAGGAGCAAAATTAATAAATTATGCTTAAAACAAGAACAAATATCTGCCAGATATTTAAAACTAAATATCAAAGGAAATTAAAACTTTATTAAAAGGAAAACAAGTTTATTTTTCTGACTTTAGTGGCAGCTTTTAAGCATAAACTCTTAATTTTGAAACATTTTTGACTTACATTTACTCAAGAAGTAAAATTATCTTGATTTAGGAACGTTTACCAATTTGTACGGGAAAATGAGACAAAAATTTGGAGGAAGAATTTTTTATTTTTTTGCAATGTACATCACATTATAGCATGATTTCTTGTACCTTTTATTAGTTAAAGGGAATATCTGTCTTTTGACTTTCCTTGCTAGTCTTTTGTGTATATCACTCAAAAAAACAACTTTTTTTTTTTTTTTTTTTTTTTTTTTTTGAATGAACTTTCCCTTTAAATGTACTTTGATTGGAGACTGAAATCATGTTCAGGTCATTTATTAGTTTCAAAAACAGTTTTATGCATTTTTTTCCCTTCTCTTTATTTTCAGTGAACAAAAAGTTCAGTCGATTGCTGGAGATTCCTGTGGACAAATCCAAAGGTGATTTATATTTCTTTTTCTGTTATGATATATGTAAACCTCTTTAAATATGTATTGATGACCATTTTATCTCATCACTGCCTTTCAGTGCCTCTTTAACATTATAATGAGTAATTCATTCGCTCTTACAGCTCATTGCGTGGAGCCGCCGGTAACGGGACCTTGTCGCGCAAGTTTCACCTACTGGTACTACAATCCGTATGAACTGCGCTGTAACCGGTTTAACTACGGTGGCTGTGATGGAAATATGAACCGCTTTGAAAAAGAGGAAGAGTGCATTAGGACGTGCAATTCAGTGACTGGTGAGTTTTACTGTATTATTACCACAATCAATATTTGAAGTCAACTTGCGCTTTAAAAAAATGATCGTAACAATTATCTTTCCCGCATTTAACTTGAGAACTCAAAAATAGTTGTGCATTTGATCATGCACAATGATCTCAGTTTAGGTAGATCCTTACTGAGGTAGCGAGGTGTGCACTGTGCTCACGTGATCAGCTCGTGATCCGGTGTTTTCCGCTTCTCTGAACGGCTCACAGTGAACTCCATCTCTCTTAACTGAGAGCAAAACGTTGTTTTTGTATATTCTAAATGCAAACAACAGCATAAAAAATATAAATGGGTCAATGATGTGACGGGTCATTTTTTTTGTCCAAAGGTCTTAATAATAATTAAAAAACAAAGATATGACATCCAAAGTATGTAAGGTAGTACAACTAGATGTCTTTTATTGAATCCAAAAGGTTTTAATTATATTTTGCTACATATAAAGGCATTTTAAAGATTTTGAAGTGTCAAAAGGTCATTTGGTTTAACCATCCAAAGGCCAATACAGCCATTTCATTTGTGATTAAAATATCTTAAAATGTAATAAATGTATATATTTTTTATTCTGGCATGATTTTGTAACATCATCTATCAACATAGTGCAAATGTTATTAAAATTATGTGTAGAAGTCGTTGCTTTGTTATGAGAAAGAATGTCCGAAAAAATGAATTTCATTGATGTCATTCGGAGTAACCAATATAAAGGGACTATTTTGGATCAAGTCATGCGGTCAATATCATGTGACAGGATGTGACATCATTCAGACACCTGCAAAGGACCACATGGTCATGAAGCAAAGTAACTAACTCTCTCCTAACTATTTGAAAAATTCATGTTTTCACTTGATCATACGCATAAAAACCGCTATAAAACATGGAAAATGTTGTAATATTTTAAAAACTTGTACTAAATATAAAATGTTTGATTGTCCTTTTGCATGATATCAGCCTGTTAGCATTGTCAGAAAATATCGTCATTCGGTGTAACCAATAGTGTCATTCGGTAAAACTAAAATTTTGGTTAAACCAAATGACTTTTTTGGTGACAAATTTTGTAAAAAATGACAAAAGCAGTGTTAATTGAGTATATAATCTCATTGTTAACACTTAATAAAACTTCAAAATTAATTATATCTCTATTATGGTTTTTTTTACACTTTTAAAAACCTTATTCAGTGACCCTAATACAATAAACAGTAAATCAGTTAATCCTTCCTACTAGCAAATATTTATCCTAAACGACAGAAACTGGTATTAAGCAAAACACTTACGCACTCTTGTCGTGTCCACTGACTAATTGTTTTCCCCATAATAATTATTATTATTATAATATTGTAATTGTTTGGCTTTCTTAAACACCAGAGTGAATGTAATGTAGACTGATGCACTATATCACAATTAAAAAAAAGAAAAACTTTGTTAAATTTTCACTCTGAACATGAGTTTGAGCTCTTAATTTTAAACTCTCAAAAGTGCACCAGTTTTAACTTTAAAATGTACGCTTTAAACCGGTTTTCTGTCTCTCCTGTGAAACATCATGCCATGTTTATATCATTTCAGAGTCTGACGTGTTTGCCAGGCGTGCACAGTTTGAGAAACAAGAAGGCAAGGACAATACAGGTAACACCGCTTCACCTGCACAAAACATGCTTTATCATTTACAGCATAGATGCATTTAAATTAGTAAATTCATTCTTTTCTTGAACCCTCTGGTGCTGTTCTCGCGGTCAAAAATGATTCATAAAAAAACTTCAATGACATGATTGTACTATATTTTAGCTCGATAATGTTTTTTATTTACTATTTTGTAATTTTAGGAGATTTTAAGGAACTAAAATATATTTATGCAGTAGTTAAAATCCATTTCTTCACTGTAATAAATCCTGAATACTTTGGAGCATCAGACTGAAGTTTGGTCTCTTTTTAAAGAAGACACTTACATTTGGTTCGTGACCATTGAAAATAGGTAAAATTCAACAATTTGAACATGGAGTCACATTGGGGTCCCAATATCTACGGGGCCTTGAAAATGAAGATTTCAAAAGGAAAGTTTTTTAATAATGAGAATCTAGAAGGATATTAAGATATCTTGAATACTTTTAGAGTCACAGGCATGACAACTTTAGAAAAGGAATATTTATGGCACTCAGGAATGTTTTATGCAATTAAGATGATAGAAAAAAACGAGATACATTTCTAGTTTCAACATTATTTGTCCTTCAGATATTCCTCTTTGAAATAAAAGAAGTATCATCTGTGTGCAAACTGACCCACGTTTGGTTTTTGACCACTGAAAGTGTGCACAATTTACTCATGGAGCTGCATTAAGATCTCCATATCTCTGGGATTGAACCATCGAGGGCCTTTAAAATGAAGATACCAAAAGAAAAGTTTGTTAAGAAGCAGAATGTAAAAGGATATTAAGATATCTTTAATACTTTTAGAGTTACAGACATGCAAACTTTGGAAATATTGGAATATTTGGTTTTTGACCACTGAAAGTGTGTACAATTTACCCATGGAGCCACATTGAGATCCCAATATCTCTGGGACTGAACTATATAGGGCCTTAATAATGGAGATTCCCAAAGTAAAGCTTATTAAGAACAAGAATCAAGAAGGATATTAAGATATCTTTAGATATCTTTTATCTTTGGAAAAGGAATATTTGTTTTTTGACCACTGAAAATGCACAATTTACTCATGGAGCTGCATTAAGATCTCCATATCTCTGGGATTGAACCATCGAGGGCCTTTAAAATGAAGATACCAGAAGAAAAGTTTGTTCAGAAGCAGAATCTAAAAGGATATTAAGATATCTTTAATACTTCTTGAGTTACAGACATGCAAACTTGAGGAAAATAACACAAGAAGTGCTTTTTTCCCATGTTTGAACTGTCACTGTTGGCATATAATGAAACACAGATTGATAAAGTCAACAGATTTTACTACAATCTCTGTGTGAAAATAAAAAAATGATGCTGCCATCTTTATAAAGTCATTTTTACACTCCTCTAATTTGGTGAAAATGGTCATTTTGATCCTCATCTACAAAACAGTGATTACTCAGTAAATATACATCTGTGACATTTAATATTTGGGCTTTCATCACTATTTATGATGATAATCTCTCTTCTCATCTGTCCTCAGCTGCTATTATATTCGCAGTCGTCCTGGGCTTCGCCATCGCCATCCTGCTGGTTGTCATCATATGCTGCCTTGTGAAGGGAAAGAAGAAGCGTCGGAACAAGCATCAGCCAGTGGCTGTTAACGGCGTTCACACCTACGTGGATTCAGAGAAACTGGTCTACAACAGCACAACCAAACCCATCTGAACTCAGCCGGGGTGTGACGTGAACATGATTTTGTATATGCAGTAATTATTTTATTTCTTCACTTGGGTTTGTTATGAGCAGACAGGCTGGTAACTGTGTTTGGTTTAGTTTGAAAACTTTTATTACCAGAATATTTTCAGAATAATATGAGATTGATCTACTTCTGTCCTTTGCTTTGTTGGATTTCACTCAGGGGTAAATGTGCATATACTAAAGCCAGTTTTTAAAATCCAGACCACACAAAATAAATCATTTTTGAGCCATTTGCTTTTAGTTTGCAGTACGATTAGTACAGTTAGTCTGAAGACTGGAAGGTTTTTTGTGTGTGTCTCTCAGAAATGCTGCCTCTCAACTGTTTATCTTAAATCAATGTAAACTTTGCCTTATTACTTAGAAATTCGTTACATATTTTAGTATGTTTGAGATCTGAGATATTGATCTGTGGCTCTTTGTTTGTTTTTTTTGTATCCATGAGCCACACGTTGTTTTTTTTTGTTTTTTATTGCTTTTTTTTTTTTAGTAAACTGATATTTTGGATGCAGGAATTACAAATATATGGTGAAAAATACGTAACCCCACAATACAGATTTGTACATAGATTTTTTTAATGTGTTATCTATACTGATCTTGGAAAGTCTCAATAAAACTTATATGTACAGACTGAGTGTGTGGATGTGTATTTAATTTAATTTAATTTGTGATGTGCATTTCTCATTAAAGGGTTAGTTCACCCACAAATGAAAATTCTGTCATTAATTACTCACCCTCATGTCGTTCCACACCCGTAAGACCTTCGTTCATCTTCAGAACACAAATTAAGATATTTTTGTTGAAATCCGATGGCTCAGTGAGGCCAGCAATGACATTTCCTCTCTCAAGATCCATGAATGTACTAAAAACATATTTAAATCAGTTCATGTGAGTACAGTGGTTCAATATTAATATTATAAAGCAATGAGAATATTTTTGTGCACCAAAAAAACAAAATAACGACTTATTTAGTGATGGCCGATTTCAAAACACTGCTTCATGAAGCTTCGGAGCGTTATGAATCTTTTGTGTCGAATCATGATTCGGATCGCGTGTCAAACTGCTGAAATCACGTGACTTTGGCGCTCCGAACCGCTGATTCGATACACTGATTCATAACGCTCTGTAAATGACAGAATTTTCATTTTTTGGGTGAACTAACCCTTTAAAGTATTAGAAACTGTAGGTTGTGCTGTTAAATGACCTGCAGGTGGCGCTATTGATTCAACATTAACATTACAAATCATCACAATGATATCTTATGGGTTAATTTTACTATTTCAAAAGTTTTGTTCGAATATATAGCTATGTTAACAATTAATTTACAAAACAACAAACAAATAAAAGCATGTACGTTTTGAGGCGAACAACATTTCCTTCCGTTTTTAAAAATATTTTGATTAAATCTTCATTATACCACACACTTATTTCTCAGAAAGGCTTTTTTTTTTTTGTTATAAAGTTTGTTTAATAAAGTTAAATTCCAGAACCTCTTATATCGTACCTGATATGCAAACAGTAATCCATCACAGAAATCTCTATAAAAAATATTTTTTGAACCACTTTATTCATAGCCAGTAGTCGCAGTCGACTGTGATTGGTCCATCGTCATGCAGTCGACTGTGATTGGTCCATTCTCATGCAGCGCTGATAAAAGTAACACATACCACGAGACACTTTTGGTTAATTTAACAACAAACCGTTTCTTAGTTCTTGTGCAAATTGCAAATATGGTAAAAAAAACAAAACAAAAAAAAAAACAAAATACAAATTTGTACACAGATTTTTTAATGTGTTATCTATACTGATCTTGGAAAGACTCAATAAAACTAATATGTACAGACTGCTATGGGACTGAGTGTGTGTGGATGTGAATTAATTTAATTAGTTTTGTGTACATATCTAATTTCTCTCATTAAAGTATTAGAAACTGTAGGTTGTGCTGTTAAATGACCTGCAGGTGGCGCTATACACTCAACATTAACATTACAAATCACCACAATGATTTCTTATGGGTTAATTTTACTATTTTAAAAGTTATATATATAAAATTAAAGTTATATATATAAAATTATATAATATAGTTTTGTTCGAATATATAGCTACGTTAACAATTAATTTAGAAAACAACAAACAAATAAAAGCATGTAAGTTTTGAGGCGAAAAACATTTCCTTCCGTTTTTTAAAATATTTTGATTATATCTTCATTATACTACACACTCATTTCTCAGAACGGCTTTTTTTTTTTTTTTTTGTTATAAAGTTTGTTTAATAAAGTTAAATTCCAGAACAGTAATCCATCACAGAAATCTATAAAATGATTTTTAACCGCTTTATACATATACAGTAGTCGCAGTCGACTGTGATTGGTCCATCCTCATGCATTCGACTGTGATTGGTCCATCCTCACGCAGCGCTGAGAAAAGTAACACATACAACGAGACTCTTGGTTAATTCAACAACAAACCCTTTCTTAGCTTTTAAAAACGGTGCAGTGAGGACATTTCACATTCATTTTAAATTTTGTTTTGAGGGAAATATCTTGCTGAAAAAAATATTTAAAATGTGTAGACTTGTGGCGCATGCCATTAATGATACATTTTAGTTTAAGTTATTTTAGTTACGTTTTTATTTTCTGGACTTTATATGCTTAGCATATAATTGTTTAAATTCATGAATTAAAATTTACTAGGAGTTTGTACCCGAAAAACAAACAGAAGTAAGTGATTCAATCAAGTAGTCATGATCGAATGTGATTGGTCCATCCTGACAGCGCTGAGAAAAGTAACACGCAATACAGCTAAATGCAAACAACAGCATAAAAAATATAAATGTCCAAAGGTCTTAATAATAATTAAAAAACAAAGATATGACATCCAAAGTATGTAAGGTAGTACAACTAGATGTCTTTTATTGAATCCAAAAGGTTTTAATTATATTTTTCTACATATAAAGGTATTTTAAAGATTTTGAAGTGTCAAAAGGTCATTCGGTTTAACCGTCCAAAGGCCAATACAGCCATTTCATTTGTGATTAAAATATCTTAAAATGTAATAAATGTTAATATTTTTTATTCTGGCATGATTTTGTAACATCATCTATCAACATAGTGCAAATGTTATTAAAATTATGTGTAGAAGTCGTTGCTTTGTTATGAGAAAGAATGTCCGGAAAAATGAATTTCATTGATGTCATTCGCAGTAACCAATATAAAGGGACTATTTTGGATCAAGTCATGCGGTCAATATCATGTGACAGGATGTGACATCATTCAGACACCTGCAAAGGACCACATGGTCATGAAGCAAAGTAACTAACTCTCTCCTAACTATTTGAAAAATTCATGTTTTCACTTGATCATACGCATAAAAACCACTATAAAACATGGAAAATGTTGTAATATTTTAAAAACTTGTACTAAATATAAAATGTTTGATTGTCCTTTTGCATGATATCAACCTGTTAGCACTGTTTGAAAATATCGTCATTCGGTAAAACCGAAATTTTGATAAACCAAATGACTTTTTTGGTGACAAATTTTGTAAAAAAAAAAAAAAAATGACAAAAGCAGTGTTAATTGATTATATAATCTCATTGTTAACACTTAATAAAACTTCAAAATGATTTATATCTCTATTATGTTTTTTTTTTACACTTTTAAAAACCTTATTCAATGACCCTAATACAATAAACAATATGATTGGTCCATCCTGACAGCGCTGAGAAAAGTAACGGCGCACTTGATTCATCAGCACTAGTCTAGAATAATAATTTACAGATGAATAATAACACTGAAATTGTTTGTAGATATTAATTTAAAACAACGAGGCGAACATTTCACAACTGAGAAATTTTATTTAGAGAACTTTCAGTCGCTATGCCCCGCCCACCTCAGCATTGCCCCGCCCCCTCATCATTGCTCTGTAGTTTGAGTTCAGGCTGAAGTCAGTCAGTGCTGCTCATGGATTGATCATACTGAGTCTCTCGGACCTGCAGCCGCTGAAAATAACACATAAATAAATGTCTGCGAGGTGCGAATGAACCGTAAACGTCTGAAATAACAAGGAACTCATCCGGTAAGTGTTTTTGCCTTTATTAAACGACGATTATGTTTGTTGTGATGCGAGGACGCGCGCACTTCTGCAAAACTAGATAAAAAGTAAACAGTTAAAGCTGTTCAGAGTTATTTTCTTAGTGTTTAATGTGCATTTGAGGAGCTCTTTGTGTGTTTGTTTGGTGTTTTTGCTGTCCTCGTGTCTTGTTTTGGGGAAATATATCCTGCTGGAAGTTTATAGACGCGTTTTGTTATTAATGACATTTAGGTTTTTTAGTGATAAAGTTGTAGATTAATGTTTTCACAATGACATTTAGTGGATTAAATCAAGATGCAGATAAGCTGATGTAAAATATCTTAGTTCGTGTAGTGATTATTTATTTGTCTAGCTGATTTAATCATCATTACTCTTGACTAGCTTTGGCTGTATGGTAATGTTGTTTTTAGTTTCTGGGTTTTTGTAAAACCCTCTAAAAACCTTTTAAACACCTTTATTTTTAACCCTAGTTTAATTTTGACCTGGAGATTATCTTCTTTTCACGAGTATCATTGGACTAAAACTTTGTGGGTAAAACAACTTCCTAAAAAGATTTTGAAAATTTTTCCTTTTTTTATTATTATTATTATTATTATTATTATTTTTACTACTTGTCACACTTGTGTTGTTCCGGGTCAAAAACGACTTATAAATTGCTTGTAAGTCTCTCATTATGCTATATTACCACCAAATATTGGATTCAATCTTAATATTTTCTTTCATGAGCTCAGATCAATGATGCTTACGATCAATCAGCTCCAAAAAGAAACGCAAAACTTGTCTTAATTGAAAGAAAACACATTTGAATAAAATATTTGGTGTTAATATAGCATAATGGGAGACTTACAAGCAATTTAATACGCGGGTCATTTTTGACCCAGTTGTCAAATTTCGACCCCCTGCCAAATTAGTACCCCCCTTGTTGAAGTCGCTACCTGATTGGCTAATCTTAACCCCGCCCCCACTCCTAAACCAACCAATGCTAGGGGGTTAATAATCTGGCAGGGGGTCAAAATTCGGCGAAACCCCAAATTAGCGAAAGGATTTTAGGGTGTTGTTGATCTGCGGATGTTTTTGGGTTGTTAAAATGTTCTGATAACCCTGAGATAAAGTGTACTATGTGAAGAGAATATATTCGTCTACGGCACCTGAACTTTGATCAGTATAGCTTTGATTAACAAATGATGACGTGTTGATTTAGTGAAATGTTTGTGTATCTTACTGGTTTTATATTATACGCAAATGATGCTTGTGTTAGTCTTGGTTTGCTTATTTGGGATTGGGTCAATGAATGGGTCATTTTTTTTGTCCAAAGGCTTTAATAATAATAATAAAATACAAAGATATGACATCCAAAGTATGTAACTAGATCTCTTTTTTTTTAATCCAAAAGTTTTTAATTATATTTTGCTTCATATAAAGGCATTTTAAAGATTTTGAAGTGTCAAAAGGTCATTCGGTTTAACTGATACAGCCATTTAATTTGTGATTAAAATATCTTAAAATGTACTAAATGTTTTTTTTTTTTTTTTATTCTGGCATGATTTTATAACATCATATAACAACATAGTGCAAAATGATATTAAAATTATATGTAGAAGTCGTTGCTTTATGAGAAAAATGTCCGGAAAAATGAATTTCATTGATGTCATTCGGCGTAACCGATATAAAGGGACTATTTTAGATCAAGTCATGTGATCAATATCATGTGACAGGATGTGACATCATTAAGACACCTGCAAAGGGCCACATGGTCATGAAGCAAAGTAACTAACTCTCTCTTAACTATTTGATAAATTCATGTTTTCACTTGATCATATGCATGTCCCGAAACATCAGGTCATTCGGTGCAACCGCTATAAAACATGGAAAATGTTGCAATATTTTAAAAACTTGTACTAAATATAAAATGCATGATATCAGCCTGTTAGCATTGTTTGAAAATATTGTCATTCGGTGTAACCAAAAGTGTCATTCGGTAAAACCGAAATTTTGGTAAATCAAATGACTTTTTTGGTGACAAATTTTGTCCATCTTGTAAAAAATGACAAAAGCAGTGTTAATTGATTATAAACCATATAATCTCATTGTTAACACTTAATAAAACTTCAAAATGAATTATATCTCCATTATGTTTTTTTATACATTGAAAAACCTTATTGGTCAAAGGACGGTGTAACACAATATGGAAAATCTAGGCTTGTTTTTTCCACGCCAGGAAACTAATGAAATCCTAAAAGTCAATGAAAGTTTTAAAGTGAATAGAAGTTTTGTAGTTGAGCTCTGCTGTTAAATCTTTTGTAGAGCGATGTCTGTTTTGTTAGTGAATCAATCAGTCAGCTTTTTTCATCGTTTAAAAACAAACCAGTCAGCTACTACTAATTATTCCTCACCTGAGAGTTTATTTGGTGTGCAGCTTAGTTATCACTACCATTTACTCCCATTCATCATTCATTCAGGTTCCCAGCGCAGTGTTGTTGGACGGGGTCAGGGTTTTGCTTTGACCTTGTCTGGGTTAAAAGTCCCCAAGGGAACAGTGTTACTGGGGTTATTTGTCCAAGTAGAAGTTTAACAGCTGAACGCTGAACGGAGAGATTTATGGATCTTCAAGAAGAAGCTCTATTGTGGCGTGAATCTGAGGGGTTTGAAAGGGTTCAAGATTAAGACCTTTAAGGAAAATGAGTTTTAAAGTGCTACAGATGTTAATAACATGGTATTTGGCGATATATTGGTAAACCACTACAAAGTACTATGGTATGAACGTGTGATACCATCACTACACTAAAAAACTATTTTGTGATTTAACACAGCATTTTTTTCTTTTTGTCAAATCAACTTCAGATAACATAATATTTTGAGTTTCTGTTGATTACACCAATCACCTTCATTGTATTAGCTCAAATTTTTTATTTTAGTGAACTTAAAGTTTTAAGGTAACCAGGTAACTTACTTTTTTTAAGTTAAACCAACAATTCTTTTTTACAGTGTAGTGATATTTGGCATTTTTTAAGTTATTGCATCGGTGATTATTGCATTTCTAATTTGCCAAATATAATGTAATATAAATGCATTGTATATAACAAATTTTATAATATTTTTTTTTTGCATTATTTTCTATCTTTTAATATAATAGTGTGATATTATATATACAGTATTGTCCAAAAGTGATTTTTTTTAATGACTCTACAAGTTTAATTAAACCATCAAAATATGAGTAAATTAGGGCTATTTAAAGATTAATCGCATCCAAAATAAAAGTTTGTGTTTACATAATATATGTGTGTGCTGTGTATATATATATTGTATTTATAAACACATACTTATATACACGTATATACATATACATATGTAAATGTATATACTTATATATATATATATATATATATATATATAAGTATTTATTTATTTTAAATATATGCATGCATATGAATGTGTTTATAAAAACAAAATAAATATCCATAGCACACACACATATTATGTAAACACAAACTTTTATTCTGGATGCGATTAATCATGATTGATTTTCTTAAACAGCCCTTAAATATTGTATTTATTTTTTAATCTGAAGGAAGAACAAAACACTAAACTTGGTTAATGTATAAATCTGACAATTATTTGGCAAACTACAGCTGCAGGTTTTATTTTACTGTGCAAACTAGGGGTGGGACAAAATATCGATATGGCGATATATCGTCGTCCTTCTCTGTGCGATACGAGAATCGTATCGCTGCGCCAAATATCGATATTTTAATTAAAAAAATAAAGCGTTATAAATAGATTTCTTTGCTCAAAGCGTCACTACTTCAAGGCGGCGCTCAACACATGAATGAGGGAAATGTGAACTTAAGTTAACTAGCCTAAGAAAGAGAGGTTATTAACAGGATGGCGGACAGCAGTGTGAGTAAAATAGATGCCCCAGCCACGTTTAAGTTCAAAGTCTTGACGCACTTTTATACCATTGATGTGACAAACTAGACATCTTTGACGTTCTTCATCGAGCGCTTAGATATACACGGGAGCGTTTGAAAGCATATATTAGGGATCCTCTGATAGACGCCTGCTTTCGAACGCTCCCGTGTATATCTAAGCGCTTGAAGAACGTCAAAGGGTCTGTTTGCACCTGGTCACTTCATGCATTTTCTCTGATCGGATAGCTATCCGATCGTGAAAAGACCAGGTCTAAATGCCTAAATGCCTAAAAAACGAATTTGAGACGGATTTAAATCCGATCGCTCAAACCACTTCAGGAGATGGTCTGGGACGCATTCCAGTCAAAACTGTCTATGCATCAATCTAAATACATCTGGTTGTTGAAACTACATATGTAAATTTTACTTCTCCCAAAAATACTAAAACTGAAACATGTGAGAGTCAGATATGACAACGCTACTGCATCACACATCGCCGCAGATCTCTTCAGCAAGCTGACGCGCAAACTGCCGCATATGAAAGTGAAAGTAAGTCGCAGACGCGTAACACACAATTATCTTCATTAAAAGTATTGAGACCTTACCAGTGCTGTTGCAGCTCTCTCCTATTGCAGTCTCTGATTTTGAAATTAACTGAAATTAACTCATATTTCTTGCTTTCGGTGACGTGAACTCTATTAAATGTACATATAAGATCGGATTTATCCGTTAACCTGCACTTAACCTTTTCACGTGCATTTTGTTTTCATATTAAGACCAATATCGCGATGTATCATTATAGGATTGTCTAGCGATATATCGATTATCGCAGAATCGCTGACTCGCGATATTATCGTTATCGTGAGCCATTTATCGTGATCGTATCGTATCGTGAGGTACCCTCCGATTCCCACCCCTAGTGCAAACCCCCCAAAAAATGCATAAAAAAACAAAAAGCTCTCAGGAAAAAGCATGCATTAACAACAACATAATCAGTTATTAATAATTTGTTGGTTCTCTCTTGTTTTTGCATGTTTATAATTTCTTTATATGACACCCTGAACAAAAATTATGTCCATTGAATGATTGAATCATGGTTGTTTTGTCTCTGACACACACTGTAAGTGTTCGACCAATCACAACAAACTGGGCGTGTCTGACCAATCACAGCAGAGCAGGCTCTCAGAAAAGGCGGGGTTTAGAGAGACCGAATCCTTGACTGAACCGTTTCAGACACTGTGAGAAAAGTTGATGCTGCATTGGATATTATGAGAAAATATGTGTTTTTTGACCTTGGATGGACGTAAAACTATTGTAGGAGAAACTAAAATTAGGAACCTTAAAAATAGCATAATTGGGGCACTTTAATATAGTCAAGTTTATAAAGTTGTCTGTGGAAAATATCTTTAGTTTTAAACTATGAATTTGGAGAGTTCCCAAGATAAATAAGCAAAAGAACAGCCAGTTTTAGGCTGGCAAACATGAGCAGCTCAAGATCTATTTTAAAGTAGATATTGTGAGTGTGAGGTGCATTTCAAGAGAGAATCTGCATGAAATGTGTTTCTGCTTTTCTTCAGGAAATGATCATTGACCAATTACAGGCGGCTGGCGCGGGTCCACGTGCACGTGTGTGTAAGGTTTATTTATAGAGCTTGTGGGTGTTCGGATGGGAAGATGTCTTATCCAACCATCTTTACACATCGCTTATGAGCTCATAAAGTAAAGGAATTTTACGGGATTCTGGGAATGATCAGCATGATTCGTGATTGTGTTCTGCGGTGCTGGAATACATTTGAAATGTAAGTGAAATAGTATGCAATAAGAGTTTCAGACAATGCATGTTTAATTAGAAATAAATACAGTTGTTTTGCATTGATCGCAGTGCAGTCTGATCAAATGAGTGAAGAAAAATTGTAGTTTATATCACTTGGTTCATTGGTGCATTGCGTTGTGGGTACTGCATTCACAAAATGACCAAATATTGGCTGATTACAAGGCATGGGGCTTTAATATTCATATGGCATGCATAACTTAAACTTAACTCAAAAACAGAATTATTTTTAAAAACGTAAAAACGTTTCCTGCCAATTTCTGCTCCTCATTTTTGACGTAGATTAAGATCTGATCTGATTGTGTGTGTGCGTTTACTACTGTCTGTCTTTCTCCCTGAACCTTCTCTTGAAGGGTGAGACTGTACACAAGGTCAGCCAAGATAAACAGCTGAAATAATAAAAGTGTGTCTCCAGTAAGTTACCCTGCGTCTGCGTTTTCATGTTTTTGCGCACCTCCCTCTGGCGCTTCCGTCGCTCCCTCAAGCCCGTCTGTAGTACTCCAGGCGTCCCGAGGGTTTGGTCCCGCAGACGGTGTCGGGTCGTGGGGTCAGCGGCGGAAGAGAGGAGAGTATTTTTAGGGAGTGTTTGCCTTTCGGAAGTGTTTTAATTGAGGAAGTAATTGTCGCCTTGTGTTTTAACCGTGCGTGAGAAAGAAAGCTGAGGAATTCCATAGGGAGGCTTTTCTGACAGACTTTTATTTACTGCCGAAAATAAATACACAGTGATAATGAAAGAGTGTACGGTCTGTTTTGAGTCTGGAAACTGTCACTAGATTGTGTCTCGTACGTTTATGAGAATGAATGGCTTCTAAAGCAGATAGTGTTAAAAACTATCCTGATTTATGGTGCATGGCATCAGGTTTCCGTTTCAGTGGATTTTCTGCAGATGACAGTTTCTTTGCTTATCTCGCTATCAACTTTTCCCATTTGTTTTCCCTAATATTCCTCAGGAGAAACATATAGTAAGAGTGTAAAGCTGTAAAATTTGATGAGAAATGTTTGACATGCATTCTCTGTAAAGCTGCTTTGAAAGGATATGTATTGTGAAAAGCGCTATACAAATTGTGGAAAACATTTTTGAGGAAAACATTCCAGGATTTTTCTCCATATAGTGGACTTCACTGGGGTTCAACGGGTTGAAGGTCCAAATGTCAGTTTCAGTGCAGCTTCAAATAGCTCTACATGATCCCAGACGAGGAATAAGAGTCTTATCTAGAGAAACCATTGGACATTTTCTAAAAAAAAAAATTATACTTTTTAACCACAAATGCTCATCTTGCACTGCTCTGTGATGTGCCACGCATTACGTAATCACGTAGGAAAGGTCTTGCATGACGTAGGTGGAAGTACTGATTCAGTGTTTACAAAGAGAACGTACAAAGACTAAGCCAAACGGCCTTTACAAAAAAAAGGTAAAACAACAATTTCGGAAAATGAGATTTACGCCCTACCGCAGTACTTCCACCTATGTCACGTGTGACCTTTCTAATGTTAAAACAGCCCAATCGCTGGATTAAAACACCCCAATCCCTGGATTAAAACATCCCAATCGCAGGGTTAAAACATCCCAATCCCTGGGTTAAAACATCCCAATTGCTGGGTTAAAACATCCCAATCGCTGGGTTAAAACATCCCAATCGCTGGGTTAAAACATCCCAATCCCTGGGTTAAAACATCCCAATCGCAGGGTTAAAACATCCCAATCCCTGGGTTAAAACATCCCAATCGCTAGGTTAAAACAACCCAATCGCAGGGTTAAAACATCCCAATACCTGGGTTAAAACATCCCAATCGCAGGGTTAAAACATCCCAATCCCTGGGTTAAAACATCCCAATACCTGGGTTAAAACATCCCAATCGCAGGGTTAAAACATCCCAATCGCTGGGTTAAAACATCCCAATCGCTGGGTTAAAACATCCCAATCCCTGGGTTAAAACATCCCAATTGCTGGGTTAAAACATCCCAATCCCTGGGTTAAAACATCCCAATTGCTGGGTTAAACATCCCAATCGCAGGGTTAAAACATCCCAATCCCTGGGTTAAAACATCCCAATTGCTGGGTTAAAACATCCCAATCGCAGGGTTAAAACATCCCAATCCTGGGTTAAAACATCCAACCCTGGGTTAAAACATCCCAATCGCAGGGTTAAAACATCCCAATCGCAGGGGTTAAACATCCCAATCGCTGGGTTAAAACATCCCAATCCCTGGGTAAAACATCCCAATCGCAGGTTAAAACATCCCAATCGCTGGGTTAAACATCCCAATCCCTGGGTTAAAACATCCCAATCGCAGGGTTAAAACATCCCAATCCCTGGGTTAAAACATCCCAATCGCTAGGTTAAAACAACCCAATCGCAGGGTTAAAATCCCAATCCCTGGGTTAAAACATCCCAATCGCAGGGTTAAAACATCCCAATCCCTGGGTTAAAACATCCCAATCCCTGGGTTAAAACATCCCAATCACAGGGTTAAAACATCCCAATCGCCGGCTTAAAACATCCCAATCGCCGAGTTAAAACAACCCAATCGCCGGGTTAAAACATCCCAACTGCTGGGTTTGTCCATTTTCAACCCAACTTGGGTTGTTTTTAACCCAGCATTTTTTAAAGTGTAGGCTGTAATTTGTTACAAAATAACAAAGCAACACCCAAAGAGTCTTTTGCAATAGCAGCAAAAAAAAAAAGCAAGTATTGCAAAAGATCCTCCAGCCTTCCTGATATCAAGCTGCATTAATCACACGAGACCTCAAGAGAAGATGCATGAGAAAATCAACCGCTCATGGCTGAAAATGAAGGGTTTCTCTGCAATACAGGGGGAATTGAGGAGAATTAAATGAGATCTCTGCTGAGAGTGGGGGGAAATATTAAAATAAAAACATAATTCTTGAATGTGCTTCTTCTTCTTAAACATACCCAAGAATATAACTGGGTTTCAATTCATTAAAAGAAAAATAGAAAGAAAATCAAATCAATTAATTATTAACCTCAACCTCTTAAATCCAATGCGGGGGTCACTAGTAAGTTATCATGTTACTTAACAACCACTTGCTTAACCAGCACAAAATAGATGTCGTTTTAAAGCTCAGAAACGATGACATGGTAATAAACAAAACACCCCAATCGGTGGGTTAAAACACCCCAAATGCTGGGTTAAAACAACCCAATCGCTGGGTTAAAACACCCCATTTGCTGGGTTAAAACACCCCAATTGCTGGGTTAAAACACCCCAATTGCTGGGTTAAAACACCCCATTCGCTGGGTTAAAACACCCCATTCGCTGGGTTAAAACACCCGATTTGCTGGGTTAAAACACCCCAATTGCTGGGTTAAAACACCCCAATTGCTGGGTTAAAACACCCCAATCGCTGGGTTAAAACACCCCATTCGCTGGGTTAAAACACCCCAATCGGTGGGTTAAAACACCCCAAATGCTGGGTTAAAACATCCCATTCGCTGGGTTAAAACACCCCATTCGCTGGGTTAAAACACCCCATTCGCTGGGTTAAAACACCCCATTCGCTGGGTTAAAACACCCCATTCGCTGGGTTAAAACACCCGATTTGCTGGGTTAAAACACCCCAATCGCTGGGTTAAAACACCCCATTCGCTGGGTTAAAACACCCCATTCGCTGGGTTAAAACACCCCATTCGCTGGGTTAAAACACCCCATTCGCTGGGTTAAAACACCCCATTCGCTGGGTTAAAACACCCCATTCGCTGGGTTAAAACACCCCATTCGCTGGGTTAAAACACCCCAATCGGTGGGTTAAAACACCCCAAATGCTGGGTTAAAACATCCCATTCGCTGGGTTAAAACACCCCATTCGCTGGGTTAAAACACCCGATTTGCTGGGTTAAAACACCCCAATTGCTGGGTTAAAACACCCGATTTGCTGGGTTAAAACACCCCAATCGCTGGGTTAAAACACCCCATTCGCTGGGTTAAAACACCCCATTCGCTGGGTTAAAACACCCCAATCGGTGGGTTAAAACATCCCAATCGCTGGGTTAAAACATCCTAATCGCTGGGTTAAAACATCCCAATCGCTGGGTTAAAACACCCCAATCGCTGGGTTAAAACACCCCAATCGCTGGGTTAAAACACCCCAATCGCTGGGTTAAAACAACCCAATTGCTGGGTTAAAACACCCCAAACTCTGGGTTAAAACACCCCATTCGCTGGGTTAAAACATCCCAAATGCTGGGTTAAAACATCCCAATCGCTGGGTTAAAACATCCCAGTCGCTAGGTAAAAACAACCCAATAAAACACCCCAATCGCTGGGTTAAAACACCCCAATCGCTGGGTTAAAACACCCCAAACTCTGGGTTAAAACACCCCATTCGCTGGGTTAAAACATCCCAATCGCTGGGTTAAAACATCCCAGTCGCTGGGTAAAAACAACCCAATAAAACACCCCAGTCGCTGGGTTAAAACATCCCAGTCGCTGGGTTAAAACAACCCAATAAAACACCCCAATCGCTGAGTTTGTCCATTTTCAGCCCAACTTGGGTTGTTTTTAACCCAGCATTTTTTAGTGTACAGTGATTAATTCAGATGACTTCTAATAGAGAGTTGATTTTCAATATTTAGATTCATATAGATCAGTGTGGTCTAAGATCAGTGTGTTAAATGCAGAAATGCACATCTGAACATCTTTTATAAATCCTATCTTTGATCAGCTGTAGAAAAGGAATGCATGAAAATGGATAAAACTGTCACTATGCTAATATCCATGTTATTATACAGATCCATCTGTCTTCAATTAGAGGACAGACCCCAGACCTGGACGTGAGGGTCAGATTTCGGTGAGCGCGTTTTATCAGCTGTGGGAACAAAAGCTTTCCAGATGGACTTTGCCTCGCTTTCTGAACCAAATGGACATTTACATGTCAGCACACGTCATCTGTTTGAAATGCAAAGGGTGCATTTGAGTAGAATAGAGCAGACTGCATTCACTGGTGACACATACACAGGCAGAAATCTCTATAATAATACGTCCCTATGAGATGCCCTGATCCTGATGTGTTCCCGTCATCCGCTGTGGGATAATCGTCCGGACTGTCTCTCCTGTGATCCTGGCTTCGTCCCAGCAGCACAGCTGTCAGTTCAGAGGCAGAAGCAGCAATTACACTGAGGAACAATGTGGATGTTAATCCTGGAAGACTTCGGTGGCTCTGATCTCTGATCCTGATGCTCTTGTTAAAGACGGAGACTCATGGGAATCAGCCGAGAGGAGCTCACAAACGCTCTCCACGCCATTACAATCAAATTAGTTCAAGATTAGTGAAGCTGTTTGAGATCTCAAGCCAGTTTTTGACATGTAAAACAAGGATATCGAGTAGAAAACTGCTGCAAAAGTGTAGAATATGGCTCTATGAAATCTGTTTTTTTTTTTTTTTCCCCTCTCAAATTTTTATTTTTCTTTAAATTTAAATTTATTATTATTTGTTTTTATTTTTATTTATTTATTTTTTTCAATTAAATTTTTTCCCCAAATTCATTTCCCCACACACCCTCATTTTAATATTTCTGGTTGTTTTAATACTTTTTTCGATATTTTTTTTTAATGGTTAAATGAAATTTTAGGAATCAAAAAGCATGTCTAATTAATTAAAATCATAAAACATACAATTCAACAAAAAATTATTAAAGTTTTTTTTTTAAAAATTACATTTTAGGACCACATAAAATCTGTTTTATTTTTCCCAAATTCCATTTTCGTTCATTTAAATTTTTCTAGATTCTGTTTTAATAGTTAAATCATATTTAATATCCAAAAAGCATGTCTAATTAATCATGAAAACTTAAACAATTCAACAAAAATATTATGTTTAACAAAAATGAAATTTGTAGGGCCCTATGAAATCTTGTTTTATTTTTCCCTAAAATTCTATTTTCTTCATTTTAATTTTTCCGATTTCAAATCGGAAAATTAATTAATTAATTAATCATAAAACTTTTACAATTCAACACAAATTTATTAAAAGTTTAACAAAAAAGACATTTTTAGGGCACTATGAAATCTTACATTTCATTTTATTTTCCCCCAAAATTCTGTTTTTCTTCATTTTAATTTTTCAGATTTTTTTTTTTAATTTTTCTAGATTCTATTTTATTGGTTAAACTAAACTTAATAATCAAAAATCATGTCTAATTAATTGAAATCATGAAACTTAAACAATTCAGCAAAAAATTAAGTCTTATTGGTAATAATATTCTTAAATGTTTTTAAAAATATTAACAGTTTTATTTTTAAAAATATTAACAATAATGACATTTTTAGGGCACTATGAAATCTCAAATTCTGCTTTATTTCCCTGCAAAATTCTGTTTTTCTTCACTTTACATTTACGATTCCCCCCACCCACTGGATTCCGTTTTTAATGCTTAAATCAAATTTAATAATCAAAAATAATGTCTAATTAATTAATTAATCATAAAACCTTTACAATTCAACACAAAGTTATTAAAAGTTGAACAAAAATGACATTTTTAGAGCTCTATGAAATCTCAAATTCCATTTTATTTTCCCCCAAAATTCTGTTTTTCTTCATTTAATTTTTCTGGATTCCCCTATTTTTTCCCTGATTCCATTTTAATGGTTAAATTTAAAATTTAACAATCAAAAAGCATGTCTAATCAATTAAGATCATGAAACAAAAAACTATTAAAAGTTTAACAAAAATGACATTTTTAGAGCCCTATGAAATCCATTTTATTTTTTTTCCCAAATTCCAAGGTCTTGTTCTCAAATTCTCTGTTTTTCATTTCAGTTTTTTTTAAGATTCCTTTTTAAGTTTAATTAAATCTTAATAATCCAAAAGTACGTCTAATCAATTTAATTAAATTGAAATCATAGATCCCTAAATTTAAGACCTGAGTGTGTGTTTTCTCTGAAAGTGTATTGCTTTGACTTTGTTCCCTGCTGGATTCAGAGCCAGGGTTTTTTGTGAAAAGTAAACAAATAGTGAAGTTGAAGTTTCGGTTTGGTTTCAGTGTGAAAGTCCGCTGACACGTGGGCCTTCGGGTCTCCTGTACGTCGCACGTTGGCGAGCGTCACGCACGATCCAGCGGCAAACACTGATTCACTCTGTCTGACGGAATGGCTGGAATTTCCATTTGCTGGACTGATAACACTCCAGAGCTTTTCCACTCCACTCGGAGGGCAAATCCGGGGGCAGCTGGAATGCAGGAGTCTCGCTCGGGCACATTTATCACAGTGCACTGGCACAGTCAGAACAGAAAACAACCTTAACACAATATTTGCCCAAGGCAGAGCGGCAATTTGAAGATCTTCAAACAGCTTTTATTATTTGTGATGGTTTATTCCGTTGATCTTTAAGTGCTCAAGTCATCTTTGTTCAGGTTTGTATTTTATGTGAAGTGCAAAGATGCGCATAGATGCATTTAGATACAAATGCATAGTAATTATGAGCACTATTTGCATCATAAACACATTTAGTCCACACTTTTTTGACTAGTCATGTGGTTACAGTACATGTAACTCCTCAGGGTCTGTCAGTACAGTATGTCACTGTAAAGTCAGATGTGTTTGTGTTTGTTCAGGTGTTGAGATTGATTTCATGATGTGTGTGTGTGTGTGTGTGTGTGTGTGTGTGTGTGTGTGTGTGTGTGTGTGTGTGTGTGTGTGCTTTTGTTTATATTACATTGTGGGGACCAAATGTCCCCATGATGTAATATAAACCTGAGTTCACCTACATCGTGGGGACCAGCCAGCGGTCCCCACAATGTAAATGGGTTTATAAATCATATAGAATGAGTTTTTGTGAAAAAGTAAAAGTTTGCACAGTTTCCTGTGAGGGTTAGGTTTAGGGGTAGGGGCAGGGTAGGGGGATAGAATGTACAGTTTGTTCAGTGTAAAATGCATTGAAGTCTATGGAAAGTCCCCACAATTCACAAAAACAAACATGTGTGTGTGTGTGTGTGTGTGTTTTTTTCAGTGTGTGAGGGACATGAGAGAAGAGTCCAGCTGCTCTCACCACAACAGCCTCATGGGAGAAGGTAAGAAATCTGTATTTTACTGACCAGAAACCAGTTTGACACCAGTTTCACTCCACTGTAATGGAGACATAGATGTTCAGAAGTTTGGGGTCGGTCAGATTTTGTAAAAGAAATTCATTCTTTTTTCCATTAAGGACACATTAAATCGATCTAAAGTGACAGTAAAGACATTTATAAGTTACAAAAGATTTTATTTCTAATAAATGCTGTTATTTTGAACTTTCTATTCATCAAAGAATCCTGAAAAATAAAATGTATCACAAAAATATGAAGCAGCACAACTATTTTTAACATCGATAATAATCATAAATGTTTCTTGAGCAGCAAATCATCATATTAGAATGATTTCTGAAGGATCATGTGACACTGAAGACTGGAGTAATGATGCTGAAAATTCAGCTTTGATCACAGGAATAAATTACACTTTACTATATATTCACATAGAAAACAGCTATTTTACACTGTAATAATATTTCACAATTTATATTCTGATTTAAATGAGTGATAATTTTTAAAGTTGGCATGAAACTTAAGTTGGGATAATGTTTTCTTCCCTGTTGTGCTGTATATCTGAGTGAAACGCTTCGCAAACAAGAACAAATGTAGGGCGGGCTTGATTTTTGTCTGTGGGGAATTGATTGGATGGTTGTGGTTTGCTATTGGTGGATCTCATGTGAGTGACAGGTTTCCCCGCCCTCGTCATCAGAGAAGAGATGTTGCAAGAGGGAGGGGAAGTTATTCTGGTTCACATGAATTTAAAATGATGTGCACCGATAAATCATTTAGAATAAACACTGCAGTGCTCCATAAAAAACAAGAATGGTCCGTTTAGATTTCATGGTGACTCTGTGCACTTGCAGTCTGCAGTACAGTACAGCGCTCAGTGTTTATTTACTGGAGATGTGTGTTTCCTTTCCGCTGTGTGT